>CM031372.1:80548764-81148764 GCA_018208015.1 Medicago ruthenica | reverse complement strand
GTGAACCTCTGAAACCTGTCCTGACCGTGATCCTCCTGTCTTGGCGCTTTCCAACGTCGCGGCAACACGTCCTGCCAATCTCCCCTATCCCCCCCAATTTGTGGCACCCTGCCTGGACCCCTCCCCACCCTAGTAAGCCTCTCCTCCGGTGAAAAGGACCGGCGCGGCCTCCCTGAACGGAACCCAGGGCTGCCGCCTCTCTCTCTCTCTCGCCCTATCATTTTTTTTATTATTATGAAAATAAAAATAAAAATTAGTTCATTTCATTAATTGACAAATGCATGAAAATTCTTCGTTTTGTTCAAGGTGCCATGTGTCAAGGAATAAGAAAGTGAGAAACATTTTCATATATACATTTGAGAAAAAACTCTCACATGTATAGTATATAGATATAAATATAGATATAGATATAGATATAAATATAGATATATATGTCGTAAATCTTAGTAAAAAAAAATTACAACATCTTCAAGATAATAGCCCAAAACACATGCGATGACATTGTGTCATATGATATTTTTCAGCACTTTATTTTATGTTTTAGTTGAGTCTGCAACATTTTTAAGATAGCTTTGAGCTGAGGTAAGCAAGAAAAACAATATTTTGAGTCTTACATCATCGTGACACGATTTAGGTCATCGTGGCACGATTTTTGTTTCATAATTAAGCAGTTTGCTACGATTTTGAGAGCGCCAAACATGGAATTTTGAAATTAATGCAGCATCGTGGCACAATTTTGGTACATCGTAACAAGATTTTAGGCGCCCAGAACCCTGCCTGTAAAAGCCAAACATGTTTTAAGTGCAGGAGTTTGAATTTTCTGGATCTGAAAGACATATTTTGAAGCAAGGAACTCAGGGTATTGTGGTGGTTTTCCATCCAACTCATAGTCGGTCCTATTCATGTAATGTTTCTTTCTTTTACTTAGTTATTTGTGCTTTAGCCATGAGTAGCTAAACTTTTCATTGATTAGGTCTGAGATGAATCTTTTGTAAGATATTTTAAACATGTGATTGTACAAACGTTATTCAATACAATTGTTATCCTAGTTTTTGTCAGAATTATTTGTGTGTAATGTTTTTTGTATCTTGATCAAATATAAATTGAATCTAAATATCAATTGATTATGATGTTGAATTTGACCTAGTAATACTGTTTAACTTAACAGGTTAGTCTAGAGATAGATGATTGTAAGGTTATGATATAGGGATTAACATTCTATAAAAACCTTCGACGACTACAATGATTCACGGGGATTGTAATTTCAAAAGAGGGTTATGAGTCAAGAGATTAATCAGAACCATTTTAATGTTCATTGTGAAACTAGGAGAATAATTGTAGATGATTGTTTCAGGAGTTCGCTGAAGAATAACACTGCGGGCAAGCTCGAGTTCTTCATAGTTTTTAACTTGGTAGTAGAGAAACAATATTTTTGTCTAAGTAAAAAAACAATGATACAATACAAATTCAGTGATGATTAGTACAAACAAAACACGTAAAACAATGAGGTACACCTTTATTTGAGATAACAAGCACAACACCTTTATAAATAGATGAATTTATATATATGACATATTAAGTGAGAATGAGTTTTATATGTGAGAATGGTAAGAATAAATCTCAACCATTAGATCAAAGGCTAAGATTAGACCCTAAAGTTTCGACCTCTCTCTCTTCCACCCACTGCTAGCATCATCTTCCACCCAACTACGCCGCCACCCATTTTGGTGACTCATCTACAGTCACTCACTTCTTTATTTTCTTTGCAATTTTTTGAAATCAATTTCACAATCGTTAATTTATTCTTACTCTCAATCTGAAAATTATCTTGCCGTAATCTCAATTCATGGGAAAATAAAGCAACAATAGAAAGGAATGGACACAGAGTACACGATCTTAGGTCAATAACAATTCATTCTTTCCCTTTTTTTACAGGGTTCATTCTTCCCGTTAAGTCCCAGCGCCCGAGGATCGAACTACTCTGATACCAATTGATACAGATTGAACCTAACTCCACCTTAAAACCATGGCTCAAAGGGAAGGATTGTTCAATCCTATATAAATCCTCACATTGGGTTCATGACTTCCGATGTGGGACTCCAAGTTGGGTTCATGAAGTCCACCTTACACATGGAAATCAGTAACACCAGCCGGAACTGCTGCTGTTGATGGTCAGAACACGAGGGAGATGCCCAGAATTTCCGTCGTTGTTGGCCAGAATCGCCGTCAGTGAGAGATGGTTGTTGTTTAGAGATGAAGAGGAAACACAAAGGGCTGGGAACGCTTGAATGAGAAGGGTTAGAGGAGAGAGAACAAACATTGACAAATGAGAAAGAAACATGTGAATGACACATGACTCATTTAATCTATGTTAAATCTCAGCCATACACTTTGCAAATAAAATATATTTTGAACAATATCAATTGTGAGTTTATTTTCTAATTGAATTTTATTTGCGAGTAAAATATATTTTTAAACAAAATCACGTGTTAATTTATTTTCTAACTGAATATTAAATTCAAGGTTTCATATATTTCATGATATCGTGATTATAATATAGAGGAAAAAAAATACCAAAAAAAAAATATAGTGGAAAAATTTGTTTTGTTATTTTATTCACTTTTTATACGCCTCTCTAACTAAATATCAAACCTTGTTGAGCATCATAGACGCACAAAACAATGAAAATTATGACAATATAAGGCCGCTAACTATGATTTAACAATAAAGCACCTCCCAGAATAATCAATAACTCATAAGCAAAACATAACTACATATTGTTTTTGGATTTCCAAACTGTTACTAGGTTGAGTAACGATCAGGTCGCTCTCTTTAAGACGTTTCATTGCGGTTAACTACTGCACTGTATAAAACCGTTCGAGAATTACACCTCCAATATGGTACTAAGACCACTCTTTTAATACTGAAACTACTCTATTATGGTAAAACCGTTCGAGAATTACACCTCAAATATGATACTAATACCACTCTTTTAATACTGAAATCACTCTACTATAGTAGTGTAACCACTCTATTATGGTGTTTTGACCACTCTGAATATCAATATGGTATTTCAACCATATAATTAGACCATTCTTAATTTTGAAGGGGCTTTTTACCTAAAGGGACTAGAATAGCTCGTTAACACAAGCTGGAGGGAAAAGAGGGAAATAGTTATCGACAACTCAATAGAACTTTTTGGTGCGTGGAATGCACTATGTGAGTTCTCTGAGAAACATTGGGAACAAGTAATACATTACTTTGAGATTAAGTAATTCACATATTAGATCTTGTACAAAAAATATCTTTCATTTAATGCCAAAATATATTATATTGAGTACAAAAATATATTATATTATGTGCCAAAATATATTTTAGATTGTGCACCAAAATAGATTAGATTGCATACCAAAATATTTTAGATTGTGTTCCGAAATATTCTAGATTGTGTTCCAAAATATTTTAGCAAAACTTGGCGACTAAGAAAACACTTTCTAATAATGATTAAATTAATTAATTAATTTAACATTTTCAAATAATAAAATATATAAATATATAATTTTTCTTTAGTGCTTACTTCATTCACTTAATTATGCACCCTCCTTAGAGATACACCCCCACTATATAAACATTACTAATGTGTGTGATGCATCCGATGTGGGACTTTCACTTTTTTTCAATTCACACAACACTAGTTGTATCTAATGTGGAAACAATATCTTATTTCCACAATAATCAAACCAAAATAGGTGATATGTTCTCTTAAAAAAAGAACTACATTTTTTATGGTAAAATACCTTCCAAGAGAATGTCATCTCACCAGATCTCTAACAAGTCATGAGAAAACTAGATGAGAAGTCACATTTTCTCAACCGTAATTCGAATCTTATTATCCCAACGACAATGACAACACGTAAGTAAGCGGGAATAAAGTAGACTAGTTATTTAGTTTTCTTTTGGTTGATCGAAACTTCTTCCTGCGTTTTTATAATAATCTTAATCATGAATAATCTTATTCCATCTAGTTGTCTCTTCAATGTATAACTAAGTATAATATTGACAAAAAAGTAAAATAATGATAACAATAATTGATGTTCCATTGAAATTTGACTAAGTATAATGTTGAGAAAAAATTAAAATAATGACAAAACAATAATTGATGTTCCATTGAAATTTATGAACGACGAGTATCGCTCGATGTATCCATCAATCTAAAAAACCACATGTCAAAAACATTACAAGCCCTAGCTTATATTATTTTATTTTATTTAGGGGAAAAAGTAGAAGTTTATAACTAGTCTAAGTTGACACTACTATATGATGTTTCAATTAAATGTGGTCAATCTTAGTCATCAAAAAATTAAAACATCTTCAGGAAAATCGTCCAAAACATATGGTCTGGGCATCAAATTTACGGTGTAATCGTTACTTAAAGCATGAGCCTCGGCGTCTGCTTCGAGTTCAGATTTAACCTTGACATCTATTTCTTTGCAAATGTACAAACGCAGGACTGTTCCTTTAGGCCGCTTGAGAATATCACTCTGGGCAGTCTCTAGGTCATCTTGGTTTTCAACTTTGTAGTATAGAAACATTCTTCTGAGGAAAAAATGAAGTGATGATTAGTATAAACAAAACACGTAAAACAAAAGCAAAGCAAAACAATGAGGTACCTCGTAGAAGGGAGGGATCCACTTCACTTTCTTCGTTTGAGATAACAAGTGCAACACTTGTATAAATAGATAAACTTTTGAGAAGATTGTATAAATAGATTATATTTAAATATATAGCAAGAAATTCTGGAATATGTATATAACAATAAAATGAGTAATATATATGGACAATTTCTATTATCAAATTACAATAAATTTTCTTTACCTTTTTATAATGCAAAAAATTAAAATAAAGATCACCGTGCCATATATATGAATGCTTAAAAAAATGTATATGTATGATTTTTTTGAACAATATTGAAACAAAATATATTTTAATAGTAAATATATTTTTTACGGAATTGGTGTTGAATTAGTGAGTAAAATATATTTTTAAATGAAATCAAGCGAGAATTTATTTTCTAACCGAATTTTATTTGCGAATCAAATATATTTTTGAATAAAATCATGTGTGAATTTATTTTTTGACTCAAATAAATTCAATATTTCCTGACAAAGAGAGTACAATATAGAGGAAATATTTGTTTTGTTAATTTGTTCACTTATTCAATTCACTTTCTTCGTTTGAGATAACCAGTGCAACAATTGTATACATAGATTAATTTTTTTAGAAGATTGTATAAATAGATTATATTTAAATATATAGCAAGAACTTCTGGAATATATATATATATATATATATATATATATATATATATATCTAACAATAAAATAAGTAATATATATGGACAATTTCTATTATCAAATTACAACAAATTTTTTGAGGAAAAAATTACAATAAATTTTTTACCTTTTTCTAATGTAAAAAATTAAAATAAAGATCACCGTGCCATATATATGAATGCTTAAAAAAATGTATATGTATGATTTTTTTGAACAATATTGAAACAAAATATATTTTAATAGTAAATATATTTTTTATGGAATTGGTGTTGAATTAGTGAGTAAAATATATTTTTAAATGAAATCAAGCGAGACTTTATTTTTTAACCAAATTTTATTTGCGAATCAAATATATTTTTGAACAAAATCATGTGTGAATTTTTTTTTTTTTTTTTGAAGAAGCCAAAATGATATATATAACCACAAAAAAGAGTTTCACCTCCCTAGCACAAGATGTACCAAAAGGAGGAGAAACAATTTACAAGAATGTTTTCAAACGAATCCAAGGAAATACAAATAACATCATCCTATCCCCAAACATTCGAAAGGGTGCTGCCACCATAACTGACAACTATAAGGGAAACACATGTTGTTGGCTTTTAGCCATCCTAAAGAAGTGATTTTAACTTTCTCCATAAGTTGCGGAGGAGAAGTAGCCTTATGGGCGAATAGCCTACTATTTCTTTCATTCCATAAAATCCAAACCGTACAAAGCCATATAACATGTAAGAAGCGACGCCTAGGTGTAAAACCTCCGGAAGAGAACATAAACTGTGTAAAATGAGCCGATACATGTTGAGGATTCACTGAATACACACCAAGCCATGTCTTGACCAGCTGCCAAAGAGAGCCAAAAATCGGACAATGAATAATTAAATGAGAAGCTGTCTCTATGTGACCACAACCTGACACACAAAGAAGTGAGTTAGAAGGAATAATGCCTCGACGCGCCAAATTATCCATCGTTGACCATCTATTACGAAGCAAACGCCACGCACAAATTGAGACCTTCAGAGGAACACATTTATGCCAAACTGCCGGGGTAACCACATCATTGCTGCGCACCTCCTGCCTTGTTAGCATTTGATACACACCGCGCACCGTGTACCCATCACCCACAGAGGGGCGCCACTGCCAGGTGTCAGACTGGAACCCCTGCAAAACCACATTAGAAAGCAAAGATATACACTCCCCCAATAACTCCTCCTCCCACGCAAACAGACTACGACGCCACTCCCAGGCTCCGCCACCAACCCCCCAACCTAACGAATGCATATCGCCAACCGACAAATCCTGGTGCAAAGATAAAGCAAATAACCTACCAAACCTCTCCTTTAACGACACCAACCCCACCCAAACATCCGACCAAAAATAAGTATCATAACCTCCCCCAATTTTCTTCTGGATACTCTCCTCAAACCACTTCCCTCCTGCCACCCCAATTCCTTCGCGAATTTTCACTATCTCCTTCCACCAGGACGAACCCTTCCTCCCCCCTTCTAAAAGCCGCCCCCTCTCCTCACCATACCGAGCAACCAAAACCCGAAACCACAATCCCTCTCGATCAACCAAACACCTCCAACACCATTTACCTAAGAGCGCTATATTAAATTCCTCCAACCTCCGAACCCCCAAACCACCCGACTCCTTTGTGGAGCAAATAGACCTCCAATCAACCCAGGCAATTTTTCTATTATCCTCACACCCACCCCAAAAAAATTTAAGAAGAATAGATTCAATGGAAGAGATTATACCTGAGGGAGCTCTGAAAAAAGAAAGGGCATAGACAGGCAGTGAAGACAGGACGGACTTAAGAAGAATCAAACGGCCTCCAAAAGACAAGTGTCTACTCCTCCACGTAGACAGTCTGGATTTGATACGATCAATAACCGGTTCCCAAAAGGTCAAACGTCTAGCATCCCCACCAATAGGAAGACCCAGATACAAAAAAGGAACCCTCCCAATTTTACAGGATAAAACCGAGGCCGCCTCTAATACCCAAGACTCCTCAATATTGATACCAACCAATAAACTCTTATTATAGTTCACTTTCAGACCTGACATAGCCTCAAATAGAACCAGAACCGCACGCAAGGCTCTAACATTCGACCAGCTCTTGACACCTAAAAGGAGAGTGTCATCAGCAAATTGGAGATGAGAGAGAACCGTTGGATTATGCACCCCAATAGAGTACCCAGTGAACAAATTAGAATCAACAGCAGCAGACATCATAACATTCAGTCCCTCAGCTGCAAGGAGAAAGAGAAAAGGGGAGAGGGGATCGCCTTGACGCAACCCTCTCTGCATCATGAACTCCTCAGTAGGACTCCCGTTAACCAGAACAGAAGCTGTGGCCGAAGTTACACATTCCTTCATCCATTTTCTCCACAGTGTTGGGAAAGCCATCCTCCCCATCACGTCATCTAAATAATTCCAATCTACCGAATCATAGGCTTTCTCAAAATCAACTTTAAATAACAGAAGCTGTTTTTTCAATTTGCGAGCTTCATCAACCACCTCATTGGCAATAAGAATTCCATCAAGAATCTGTCTACCCTTCACAAACGCAGTCTGAGTTTCAGAGACCACAGTACCCATAACTTTCCTCAAACGATTCGCCAACACTTTAGCCAAAATTTTGTACAAACTCCCCACAAGAGCTATGGGTCGAAAATCATTCAAACGCTGAGGGCTATCTATCTTGGGAATAAGAGCAATGAAAGTGCTGTTAATACCTTTTGTTAGACGACCGTTTCGATGAAAATCAGAAAGGAACCTCATAACATCGGACTGCAATTCAGACCAAAAATCTTTGATAAAACCAAGATGAATGCCATCCGGGCCAGGACTCTTGAAACTATCACAATCCCAAACTGCTGCCTTCACTTCCTCCACAGAAAATGGTAAAATTAAAAGAGAGCCATCAGAAGAAGACAACCTACGGAACTGTAGATCATTCGCAGACGGTCTAGAAACATCCAAAGCCTGAAAATGAGACCGAAAATGAGAATAAACAGCATCCCGAACACTTGAAACTCCCGTTACCAAGGTACCATCAACTAGAATTGAAGAAACCGAATTTCTACGACGCCTTCCAGACATTACAGCATGAAAGTATTTTGAATTAGCGTCTCCCTCCCGAATCCAGAGCATCCGAGATTGCTGCCAAGAAATGCTAGCATCAATCCTGGAAAAAGAATGAAGATCGGTTGACATAGTGTGCAAAGCGTCCACCTCCTCTTTAATAAGTTCCTCCAATTCGCCCTTGGTCTCAAGGATTGCAATATTATTTTTCAATGAATTTATTCGGCCCGGAAGATTATGAGTATGAGTGAGATGCCACTCTCGCAACGCCGTCTTTAGCAACTTCAATTTTTCCTTCAAAACAAAACCACCCCATCCTTCAACTTGAAAAGATTGCAATTTAGTACGCACAAATTCATGATAACCAGGAATCTCCGACCAACATTTCAACATACGCACCGGTCGTGGCCCCCAATTTTCCTCATCGTTTAAAAGCCGAACCCAATTGACCTTGAGAACCTTCTGCTGACTGTTGACTATTATGCTGCATATAGGAACCTAATTCACGCGTGCCTGCTGCCACGTTCCCAAAACGGTGATTGCTAATGTGATGCTTGGAAGCCAAACGGTGATCACGCGTGGAAACCGCATGAGAAGGAAACCGCATGAGTGCTCCACGATACCCAAATGAATTGGAATCCCCCTGCCGCTTTGTAGCTTGATGACGCCCCGTCCCCCCCTAGATGACCTCACTGCCGGCGAAAAGGAATGCCGGCGCGATTGCCCTAGTTGCCTAGAGCCACCGCCCCTCTCTCTCTCTCTCCCTCTCATATTATCTTTAGGTTTGGATAAAAATTTAAATTTGTGAATTTATTTTTTGACTCAAATAAATTCAATATTTCCTGACAAAGAGAGTACAATATAGAGGAAATATTTGTTTTGTTAATTTGTTCACTTCTTCAATTCACTTTCTTCGTTTGAGATATCCAGTATTAATATTTTTAGAAGATTGTATAAATAGATTATATTTAAATATATAGCAAGAACTTCTGGAAATCAAATATATTTTTGAACAAAATTATGTATGAATTTATTTTCTGACTCAAATAAATTCAATATTTCCTGACAAAGAGAGTACAATATAGAGGAAATATTTGTTTTGTTAATTTGTTCACTTCTTCACTTCATTTTCTTCGTTTGAAATAACCGGTGCAACAATTGTATACATAGATTAATTTTTTTAGAGGATTGTATAAATAGATTATATTTAAAGGTGATATTTTCTCTTTAAAAAAAAAGTTACATTTTTTACGGTAGAATACTTTCCAATAGAATCTCATACCTTACCGGGTCTCTAACGAGTCATGAGAAAATCAGAAAAAAGTCGCATTTTCTCAACCATAATTCAAACCCAATTATCCCAACGATAATGACACAGCAAAAAAGGGAAGAAAGTGGATTAGTTGTGAGTATAGCATGTTCATTAGCATTTTGTTCATTGCAAATGTAAAAATGCAGGTCTCTTGTTTCGCTAATGCATAACACTATGGGAAAGCTCGAGTTCTTCGTAGTTTCTAACTTGGTAGTAAACAAAGATGTGGTTGCACTTTAGATTGATTACGATGATTTAGATACTTTTGATTGATGTCATTTTTTTTATGAAGTTTAGTTTTTGTAAAGCACCATTTGCAAGCTGAAGTTGCGATTTGCAAGATATGTATCTGCGATTTTATGAAAGTATACGTGTTTTTCTGAACCATTCATGTGTTTCTAATGTTGTTTTAGATATATGAATTTCTGTTGGAACATGTGTGAAAATTGAGTTAAAAAGACTAAACACAAATTCCCACGTTGGGTAGAACTATTGTTGTGTGATTTGAAAAAAGTGGAAGTCCCACATCGGATGGAACACACACATTAGTAGTGTTTATATATTGGGGGGTGTGCCTCTAAGGGGTGCATAATTAAAAAATATACATTTATATATTTTATTATTTGGAAATGTTAAATTAAGTAATTAATTTAATCATTATTAGAAAGTGTTTTCTTAGTCCCCAAGTTTTGCTAAAATATTTTGGAACACAATCTAGAATATTTCGGAACACAATCTGAAATATTTTGGTATGCAATCTAATATATTTTAGTACGTGATCTAAAATATATTTTGATACTCAATAATATTTTTCTGTACGGAATAATATATTTTTGTACTCAATATAATATATTTTGGTACTCAATTTGAGATATTTTTGTACTAGATCTAATATGTGAATTACTTGTTACCAAAGTTACTCACTTATTAGTTGTGAATTTTCTCTATAAATAGAGAACTCACATAGTGCATTCTACACAGCAAAGAGTTCTATTGAGTTGTCGAGAACTCTTTCTCTCTTCTCCCTCCAGCTTGTGTTAACGAGCTATTCTTCTCCTCTTTCTGTCCCTTCGGATTTGAGTGTTCTTAAGACCATAGTCCCTTTCGGTAAAAAGTCCCTTCGGAATTAAGAATGGTCTTAAGAGCATAGTCCCTTCAATTATTTATGTCTCTTCAGAATAAATATTATTTTAAGAGCATAGTCCCTTCAATTATTTATGTCTCTTCAGAATAAATATTATTTTAAGAGCATAGTCCCTTTCGATAATTTATGTCCCTTTGGAATAAATAATATTTTAAGATCATAGTCCCTATTCGGTATAATAAGAATGATCTTAAAAATTATATTCTTCTTAAATTCTTGAAGAAGTTAGAATGGTGATAACACCATATTTGAGTGGTCATAGTACCATAGTTGGAGAAGTTAAAATTTAGAATGGTGGTAACACCATATTTGAGTGGTCTCAGCACCATAATAGAGTGGTCACAGTACCATAGTAGAGTGGTTTCAGTATTTAAAGAGTGGTCTTAGTACCATATTGAAGGTGTAATTCTCGAACGGTTTTCTACAGTGCAGTAGTTAACCGCACAGTTGTAGCTGAGCTTGTTTTATCCTGGAGGCGGCGTGGTTGATAGTCTGCCTTGCACAATTTTGGGCAGTGCCACGAAACGTCTTAAAGAGAGCGACCTGGTCGTGACTCAACCTAGTAACAACTTCGGTAGATATTCTTTTTCAAATTAGAATTTGGAAATCCAAATACAACAGTTTGGAAATCCAAAAACAACAATTTTAAGACGTTTTCTTCTATCATGTCTACCGAAGAAATTACTAACTCGAATTTTATTGTCCCTAAATATAAGAAGGATAAAAGGCTATAGAAATACATCTATATACTGAATATGATGAAGTGCTTGTTGTTATAACAACAACACTAAGAAATTCACATATGCAACTTTTAATGTGATTGAAATATATTTTCAAAAATCATAACCGCACTGTGAATAAGTAACTCCAACTGCCAACAGAATAGGAACCCCAAATGGTCCTAAATGAAACTCAGCAGCCACCATCAAGAAATGACACTGGTTCACAATTTATTTTTAATACAATTGTGAGAAACCAGGTCATATGTCCCGCAAGTATATGAACAAGTAAATTGTTGCTCTGTTGCCTAACCTAACTAAAAAGAAATTCACTGATATGACTAGTTAAATCAATCTAGTTGGTGAATTAAGTGAATGGTGGATAAACATTAGCGCCTCGCGCCATGTTTGTTATGGTTATGCTATGTTTTAAACATATGCTACTGCTGAAAATAAGAAAGTGTTGTTAGAATATTCAAACATCACTAAAGTTGTTGGCGTTAGAGATATAAAATTACTATTCGAGTCCGAAAAGAAAATTATTCTCTAGGACGTGATGTATGCTCCAAAGATAAGAAAAAATATGTACTTCAGATTTCTACTGAATAAGACTGAGTTGACTCAGACTTAAAGAGAGACTTGTGTGCCATGTATTCTTGTTGGGAAGCACGACACCACTGAAGAAATTGAAAATTATTTCAATAAGAAAATCAATATTTTCATGGTGATAGAAGCACATAATCCCCACATTTTCAATGAGTTTTATTTAGAGTACAAACTTATTCATGAACCAACTACATCTTATTATTCTGAAATGAATGGTAAAGCAGAAAAGAAAAAAAATTAGAATCTTTACTAAGCTAGTTGTTTAAATCATGCTTAAGTTTGATACTTTATCTCATTGGTGAGGGAACTTTTATTAATTGTTTTCTATGTGCTAAATATAGTACTCAAGTCTAAGAACAAAATTTCTACTTATGAAGTTTTGAAGAAAAGACAACCCAATTTGTCTTATTTTTTTGAATTTGGGATTGTCTGACCTATGGTCAGATTTCGGACCCGAAGAGAGTTAAACTCACTAGTAGAGCCTATGAATGTGTATTCATTAGGTATGTTATAAATAGTGAAGCATATAGGTTTTATGACCTAAATGCTAAAGTGATCATAGAATCAAACGATGCTGATTTCTATGAAAATTAGTACCCCTGTAAATTAAAGAATAGTGGGGGCACTAGTGGGGGTAAAATAAATTCCCTTTTAAAAAATTAAGAACTAGTGGGGGCACTACATCTGATCACATTCTAATAATCAGAAATAGTTATTAAAACATCAAACGAGATGTTATAGAACCTCGAAGAGGTAAGAAAGCAAGAATTGCTAAAGAGTATGAACCTGGTTATATGGTTTATACATTGGAAGAAGATCCATTAAGCCTTAAAGAAACTATATCCTCATTGGATGCAGAATTATGGCAAGAAGCAATAAACGATGAAATGGATTCTCTAGAGTTTAACGAAACATGACACTTAGTTGACTTACCTCACGGTTGCAAACCAATCGGTTGTATTTGAATTTGGGAAAAAGGAACTAAAACCTGATGGTACGGTTGATGAATACAAGGTTCGCCTTGTAGTCAAAGGTTTTAGACAAAGAGAAAATATAGACTTCTTCGATACTCATTCACCAATTACTAGAATCATATCCATAAGGGTGCTAGTCCCTTTAGCCGCTGTTCATAACTCGATAGTACACCAAATGGATGTGAAAGTTGCCTTTTTTATGGTGAACTAGAAGAAGAAATCTATATGGAACAACCTGAAGGTTTTGTGATTCATGGACAAGAAAACAAGGTGTGTAAGTTAGATATTTCTCTGTATGGTCTAAAACAAGCTCATATGGAAGAACTTGAAATTTAACAACCTAAAGATATGGAATGAACATAAATTGAATGAAAGTGACAAATGTATTTACTACAAATATGGAAATAACATTTGCACGATCATATGTCTCTATGTAGACGACTTGCTCATATTTGGTTCAAAGATTCATGCTATAATTTATGTGAAATCATTGTTTATCAACAACATTGATAAGAAAGACCTAAGAGAAACTGATGTAATTCTTGGTTTCAAGATTACTAGATCAGAAGAGAGAAGTTTTTTTGATCAATCTCACTAGGTTGAGAAGGTCTTAAGGAAATGTAATTATGTTGACTGTAAACTTGCAAAGACACCTTATGATCCAAGTGTAAAACTCTTCAAGAGCACTTGAGATGGTGTTAGATAAACAAAATATGTGAGCATCACTGGCAGTTCTTAGGTATGCCACTGAATGTATTAGACCCGACATTGCCCATGTCGTGGAACTCTTATGCAAGTTTACCAGTAGACGGATGACAAGTATTGACATGTTATTGAAAGAGTCATGATGTGCCTTAAAAAAGACTATGACTCTAATATTACATTATGAGAAGTATCCTATTGTACTTGAATGGTACGAGATACAAAAAATAGAACATCATTCAGATGAGTTTTAAGCGACCAGTAGCTACACATTGAGCTTCACTGGAAGAGTTGTTTGTTGAAACAAATGATATTGACTCAATCCACTATGGAAAGAATCTGAGATGAGAACACTAGAGACAACTAGTGAAGAAGCAAGTTGAGAAAATGCTTGCTAGTTGAGAATCCCTAGTGGGAAAAACTGTTGCCAGAAGTGTTAATTCATTGTGATAGTACTGCAGCTATTGCAAAATTGAGAATCATTACTACAATGGTAAGAGACGATAATTAAGGCACGAACACATAAAGAATTAGAGAGCTAGCTACTCTCAAAAGGAACGGTTGAAGTAGATCATGTACGTACTGATGAAGACTTAGTTGATCCTTTGACGAAAGGAATAACTAGAAAGAAAGTCCTAAACACATCCAATAGGATGGGACTGATGCCTAAAGATCACAAGTGATGGTAACCCGACCTAAATGACTGGAGATCCCAAGAAATAGGTTCAATGGGTAATAATAAGTCATGAGTGATAGAACATGTTATGAGAACACTAAGAAAGCATGATTCATGCAGTGACAGGAGGATGAGATAATAGAAACTCTTAATGAGATCTATACTCTATGTGGAGTGGAGTACATAGCTACATGAGTACTCTTGATAGACTCACCTATACGAATGTGGAACTGAGGCCGGTTCCTATGGGATTTTGAGGCAGAATACCTAGAGCGTTCGTTAAATCTGGGATAGACGTGCATGGCCATAAATGCACGGGCTTTTTAGAATACACCTAGGAAAAGGCTTGTGTGTAGGTTCTATGTCTGAGATAGAGTTCAATGCTGTAAGCAACTCTTGTTAAATCGGAATAGTATCCGCTATGCAAAGGTTCAAGTTGTAGGCAACACCTTTGTTTATTAGCAACCTTATAGAAACGTCTTTGACGTTATTATTGAAACCATTTTTTAAATTCAAGTGGGGGATTGTTGGAACATGTGTGAAAATTGAGTTAAAAAGACTAAACACAAATTCCCACGTTGGGTAGAACTATTGTTGTGTGAATTGAAAAAAGTGGAAGTCCCACATCGGATGGAACACACACATTAGTAGTGTTTATATATTGGGGGGTGTACCTCTAAGGGGGTGCATAATTAAGTGAACGAAGTAAACACTAAAGAAAAAATATACATTTATATATTTTATTATTTGGAAATGTTAAATTAAGTAATTAATTTAATCATTATTAGAAAGTGTTTTCTTAGTCCCCAAGTTTTGCTAAAATATTTTGGAACACAATCTAGAATATTTCGGAACACAATCTGAAATATTTTGGTATGCAATCTAATATATTTTAGTACGTGATCTAAAATATATTTTGATACTCAATAATATTTTTCTCTACGGAATAATATATTTTTGTACTCAATATAATATATTTTGGTACTCAATTTGAGATATTTTTGTACTAGATCTAATATGTGAATTACTTGTTACCAAAGTTACTCACTTATTAGTTGTGAATGTTCTCTATAAATAGAGAACTCACATAGTGCATTATACACACCAAAGAGTTCTATTGAGTTGTCGAGAACTCTTTCTCTCTTCTCCCTCCAGCTTGTGTTAACGAGCTATTCTTCTCCTCTTCTCCTCTTTCTGTCCCTTCGGATTTGAGTGTTCTTAAGACCATAGTCCCTTTCGGTAAAAAGTCCCTTCGGAATGAAGAATGGTCTTAAGAGCATAGTCCCTTCAATTATTTATGTCTCTTCAGAATAAATATTATTTTAAGAGCATAGTCCCTTCAATTATTTATGTCTCTTCAGAATAAATATTATTTTAAGAGCATAGTCCCTTTCGATAATTTATGTCCCTTTGGAATAAATAATATTTTAAGATCATAGTCCCTATTCGGTATAATAAGAATGATCTTAAAAATTATATTCTTCTTAAATTCTTGAAGAAGTTAGAATGGTGATAACACCATATTTGAGTGGTCATAGTACCATAGTTGGAGAAGTTAAAATTTAGAATGGTGGTAACACCATATTTGAGTGGTCTCAGCACCATAATAGAGTGGTCACAGTACCATAGTAGAGTGGTTTCAGTATTTAAAGAGTGGTCTTAGTACCATATTGAATGTGTAATTCTCGAACGGTTTTCTACAGTGCAGTAGTTAACCGCACAGTTGTAGCTGGGCTTGTTTTATCCTGGAGGCGGCGTGGTTGATAGTCTGCCTTGCACAATTTTGGGCAGTGCCACGAAACGTCTTAAAGAGAGCGACCTGGTCGTGACTCAACCTAGTAACAACTTCGGTAGATATTCTTTTTCAAATTAGAATTTGGAAATCCAAATACAACAGTTTGGAAATCCAAAAACAACAATTTCAAAATCCCTCTCTATGCATGGTTTGATCCATTAATGGGGATGTTTTGCAATAAACTCAAGTGTTTCTAATGTGCAAGTTAGGGGATTAAAACCTCTCTGATTTAGGTTGAAATATGTTTTTGGGGATTAGGTATGTGGTCCACCAATGCCTTTAATTTTTTTTAGGCTTTGAGGTTGCCATGAATTTCAAGATTTAATTTTTTAGGGTTGCAGCTGCTACTTCACATCTAACATTGGAGAAGAAGAAGATAACGTCCAATTTTTTTTTTTAAACAGAATGGTTAACGGATTCCACCTAAAGTGTAATTGTGCAACATTTTAAGAAGATAAAGGACGAAAATGGGAAAATAAAAAGATAGAGGACTAAAACATTACCTAAAATTAAGTTAAGGGACTATTTATGTAATTTTGCTAAACTTTTTATGAAAAAGATGGGAACAAGTTTTGAACTAGTGCTCACAAAAGTCTCCTTTTTCACAAGTTTGATTGGAATCACGTTTTAATATGTAAAATATTATTCGAATCATTTTTCTTTCTAATATATATGTTTTGCATGATTCTAATCATTTTTTAAAAGGGTTAATAATTATTTTGGTTCCTGAATGTGTAAGGAGTAGCCACAATAGTTGCTCAATGTATCAAAATTTCAAAATAATATCTGATTGTGCACTTCGTTAGTCAAAATAGTCTCTAGCATTAAAATGTTTTTTTTAATATTGTCATATTAGTCCTTCAATATACTTACTTATTGTCATTTCAGTCCCTACATATAAAGAGTTATTGTGAGTATTGAGAGATTATTTTAGTCAGAGACTATTTTGACTAACAAAGTGTACAATCAATGACTATTTTAAAATTTTGATACATTGAGGGACTATTATGACTACTCGTTACACATTCAGGGACCAAAATGATTATTCCTCCTTTTTTTAAAAAAGAAAAATTAATCAAATCAATTTAATTCGAATCAATCTATACAAAGAGCAAAATGATTCAAATCATTTTGATCCAAATTGATTCGAATCACAGTTCATGTGTATCAAATCAATATTCATCATAACCGAAAATTCAGTTTTACACTGTTAACTCGAATCATTGAATTCCTGATTCGAATCAAATGCACATTTTCAGTTTTATTTTAGGTCAAACTTGTTATTATCCCTCTCAACTATATATACTCACCTCTACTCACTTATTCACTATTGAATCAATTTTACAATCAATCCCTCAAGTCGTTTTTCTCTCTCTTTCTACAAACTCTTGATTAAACACTTTTGCAAGGAACACATTAAGGATTTGAGATCTAGGTTTATAGCGTACTATAAGGTATTGTAAGAATTATTTTCTCTCAAGTATATTGATAGAGTATCAATGGTATAAAGCATGAGTAGGTACTTTTTACATCCAAAGGTAATTAGGGGGTTGTTTCTCAAGCCATCAAAGTTGAAGGGTATTGAAGCAAGGTTCATAGCATTGAAGATTATTTGGACAAGAAGGTGGAAGGAGTGCGAGGAAGCTTGAAATTCAAAGACTTTAGAAGATCCAATTTCAAGAATTTTTTAATATTGGAGGTTTTAGAGTGGTTATTGGGTTTAGAAGATTTAGGATCGGTTGGATTAGTAAATCGATGGAATATTTGTAATTGACTATGTAATTGTTTACCTGTGTTTTTAACAAACAAAAGTGCTAGTTTTAAAATGTTACTTGCAGGATCAAGCTAGAAATCATAGGACATGTTGTGCAATTTTTTTCCAGAAAGTGTTTGAATGTTCTTCATGTTCAAAAGATAAAACATGAACTATATGGATGTTGATGATTGATTCGACAGACTCAGACAAGTTTTTAGAACCTGACAAGAAAACTTAAACTTCAAAGATAAAAGTAAAGAGTTAAAAGAAAATAAATATGCATTGCATTAATTAAATGGTTCAGCAAATCACTTGTACATACATTCTTGTTACTCTTTTCTCTCTCTGTGTAGGAATTCTGATAATGATTTGTGACCCTTACTCCCTATGAAAAACTTCTATATATACTAAGCAAAATAACTGAAAAACCAACGGTTCTAAACTACACGTATTCGACATATTTAACTTGCTTCCACATGTCTTCGACTTTTAATCTTGCCTCTTCACAAATGATTTGAATTCCTTATGTCGAATCTGAACAACTAGAGTCTGCTAAGATTTATCATTATCTGTCAAAATTGTCATCAAAGCAAAGCCTAAACTTCGACTAAATACTTCTCTGTCGAAAAAACAATCACTGAAAAACACATGCTAACAAATTGCCCCCAAAAATGTCATTTTCGACTGAATTTTGATGAAAGAGAAGATTGACATTTTTGAAAACTTTTCATGTTTCCAAGAAAATATAATGACGTCATCCTCATCAATGATATTTTCAAACTTGTCTCTTCAACTCACATCCTAAAAAAATCCCCTTTATGGCACCACTTTCTCATAACTCAGTGGGCCACAACGCCATTTTGAACCCCACAACTGTCACGTTAAGTCTCGGCATGCAACTGCCCAACTACAGGGTTCGACCACGTGGCACTCTTTAATAGGTTCATAACTCAAAAGATTCGTTTCTCTTTCCTTCTGAAAAAGTATAAAACCCTTCTTCTCCTTTCTTTCTTCTTTTTCACAATTTCTTCTCTAGAGAACGAACTCCATTTTTACGAATTTGAAGAATCTATAAAAAATTCCTTCAATCTTTTCATTATTTCCAAAACTTCTTTAAACAAACCTCATGGCTTCATCATCTACACCCACTGCTGTTCTTCCTTTCGTGGCTAACCTGAACACTCATATCCTCAAGAATAACCAGAATGTTGCTCCAACACCTTCCATGGAAGCTGAAGAAGCCAAAATCTGGCAATCTCGGGTATTCATCCCTTACTCTATTTCCAACGATGTTTACGCATTCTTAGGGCCATTTCTAGATGCTAGTATTGACCCTGATGAAATTAGAGCCCTTTTCCCTGGTTGTAAGGGTGCAACCCCTAGGGTATTCTCAGAGGGTCCTTACGAAATGAATTTCATGAGTGCACCTGCTAGGGTCTTTCGAGCCTCCCCTACACTTGCCAACCCAATTATATTTCTTGGTTAGACAAGGTAGAGAACAAAAAGACTCAAGTTTTGAAAAACTTAGGTATATTCAACCTAATTCAACTATCGAGAACTGACCCCAAATACAACTTTAACCTTCTTTTGGATGCCATCCATTTCTGGGAGAGTTTGACTAACACTCTCCAATTGAAATGTGGTATGCTCACCCCTACCCTCTTTGATGTTGCTTTTATCACAGGGCTTCGATCCACAAGAGAAACTTACGACCCAAGCTTAGTAAGTACATAAAACCATTTCGACTTTAAGAAACCAAGCAATACTGCCTTTATCATTGACCATCACAAAACTGACACTAGTGATGTTTTCGGCCAAGAACACGTAGCCTTTCTCTTTTTCTGGCTATCATATTTTGTCTTTTGCACAAGCTCCTTACAAGTAGCCAAGAAGTTTGCAGTAATGGCTATCCAACTCCATGAAGGACACAGTTTGTGCATGAGTAGATTAATCTTAGGTTGTTTGTATGAGTCTCTTGGATATGGGAGTCAAGCCATGCAACGCCTGGAGCCAGGAAAAGGTTTACTTGTCTCTGGGACTATATGGCTTTTTCAATTGTGGCTAGCTTCCACTTTTGAACAACAAATAGGATTTTACATGCCCCAATTTATGAAGAAGTAAGCAGTCGAAAGATAGAAGGAACAATATTGGCTTTCCTTACAAGAAGGGAAATCAATCTTTCGATTCCACAACTATTTTCAGAATACTTCAACATATTCGTGAGTTGTGATTCTTTCACTCCTTCCTTGGCCCCATTTGTTAGTCGAACCTACGACCCTAAATTATTTCTGAGAGAATTCCCTGTAAACAATCCAAAGTACTATGAGGAATCTGTCGAAATTTGGAAGCATACTTAACCCTAACACTCATATCAATTAGGTTGGCTATTGGAAAAACCAACTTAGGGATGATAGGGTATCACCCAAATATTGTCGCAAGGCAATTTGGACTCAGTCAATTTCGACCTGCCCCTATGTACTCCAAAAAGAAGGATATTTGCATTGGACTGTTCGACATGATAGAAGCCATAGACTACTCAACGCAGCAAAGAAAGCTCCAGAATTCACCCCGTTTGCATATTAGGTTTCTTACCTTTGTACTGAAGAATTCACTCAGTGGTGGAATGACTATTACTTCGTCAATTTTGCCAATGAGTCAACTTTGCTCAGAAAACTGATAGCTGCTTTTCTTAAATTGCAGAAAAGGACTAGCAAGAGTCGAGGTACGCATGTCAAAGAAATTCAAGCTTTTCAAAATTTCTTTAAAGTTGTATATAACCCAATACAAACTAGTTGATCTGTTCCTGAGGCTGCTCAAGTTTAAAACAAAAAATGATCGAAAAGATTCCAAAGTTAAAAATATCTTTCCACATAAAGGATAAGTATAAATTAACTTTGGAAATTCACTGTATCAAATTTCCACCTTTGCCCAGTGCAGAATTTGCCTTAGCTTTTGTGCCACCATTTCCCTCATGGTTTAACTGCATGAGTTATGGTGACATTCAAAATGCTTTGAAACCACTTTCGAAAAGAGTAGTTTGGACTAAGTACGATTATACAACTTTAAAGGAAATATTCACGTCGATATTCAACATGTCGAAGCTCAGGGAAATGACCCCCTAGCAGGTGATGTACAAAATCACTTAGGAAAATTTTCATTCACTCTTTTCCTTTCATGTTTTCATATCCTCATGTCTGTCGAATTCTATAGTTATTCCTTTCACAAAGGACCAAGACGATACTATCAACAAGGAAATCACAAGCCATGTGTCGAAAACCATCAAGAAGAAGTCTTAAGAAGAACAAGTAAGAATTTAAACCTAAAATAATTCTTATTTGTTTAAATTTCGAATCTTAACATTTACTTTTTTACTTTTCAGAGTCGAAAAAGATCAAGTAACTCAACAACGAAGGTTGTTATCAAGAAGCAGAAGAAAGCAGCTACTTCCAAAGTAGTTGAAGATTTAATGGTATGTCTTTTTGACTTTTAGCTTCCATTTATTTACATTCTAATCTATTTATTTTAAATTAACCCTCTTTTGTTTGAGTGCTTTCACTCTGAAGATGAAAGAATAGATCAAGAGAATGTTTTGACTCGGGGAAAAGAAGAACAAACAACTGGCCAATTGAATATCCCCCTCAGGAGAAAGCCAAGTCCCACAAATCCAAAGGAAAAGTTGTCAAAGGAGTCTCCTCTTCTGCAGAAAAGAAAAAGAAGAAAACACACTCTGGAGATGGAACTTCTACAAAAGATAAATCACATACTAACCTCCATGTTATAGTCGAAAAGGAGTAAAAGAAAAAGAACCTCCAGTGGCTCAACCAAAAAGCAAAAAGCGTAAAAAAATCCAAGTTAGCAAAGGACCTGAGAGTGCAAACTCTTGTCCAAGAGTCGAAAAGGTATCTATTTTCATATTTTAAATTTATCCAACAACATAAACCCATTTCAAGACTTATAACATTAATTGATTATAAATCTATACATAATGCTTCAACTCCTGCTGCACCTAGCACTGACCCAACACAATTCTTTTCGGCTACCTAGCCAATAATCGAACCTATCGAGGAACAGATAGTCGAAAGTCCACCTCAAAGAAACGAAGATCACTCTCAACAGGACTTGGAGAGCGAAATGGCCCGACAAGCACTTCCTGCTACTCCCCTTTTTCCAGAAAATAACATTGAAACTTTCAAGAGGGGATAGTCGAAGATCAAATCCCCCAAAGAAGTGTGGAGCCAGCAGCAAGGGAGACTATCGAGACTCTTCCTTTTGTTGATTTAACCTCATAACAATTCGATGAGGAAGGATCTTCAGGGTTTAAGCATGACCACAACATCCCTTCAAATGTTGCATCATCTTTAAATGATGGCACTCTATTGAGTCAAAAGGAGCTCATAATTAAAAGCTAAAAATTCTCTTGCAGCGTTAAAATTAATGATGAGCAGCAGAGGTCACTCCTTCGATCAACCTCAAGATTCTTCGACTACTGGTGGCGAATCGACTTGAAATTCTCATGAGCAGCTGATCCAAGAGCTTCATACCAAGATCTTGAATGTGGATCTATTCCAAATAGTTGAACAAGATCCTACTACAATTTATGACATGAAAGCTTTGCTGCAAAAAATCAACACTCCTGATTCGAATGATTCGATCATTGGGTTCATCATGGAGTTTGAGCCTTAATTGGAGCAAATAATTAGAGACAGTAGAACGAAGAATGAAACCACTAAGAGGATGGACATGCAAACCAATGTGCGAGATCGAGAGTTAGCCAAGGCCGAAGATTCTTAGAGCCAGATAACAGCCTTAGAGGCAAAATCCAAGAAAGACAAGGAACAAGTAGCCTCATATGATGTTGACATTTCCAAGTGGCAAAAAGAGATTGAACAACTATAGTCAAAGATCAAAACTGCCCAAAAGAATAAAGCTGAGATCCAAAATTTGACTCTTGATTTGCTAAAAGTCGAAATGGAAGAAAAGGCAACATAAGCCATTCAACATCTAGAAATGGAAGAATTGGCAGTAACAAAATATATTATCAAATTCTCACTAATGCACTTATATTCTTTTGTTAATTATTTCACAACAAGTTCTGAGTCTCCTTTAATTTCGACATTTTTTGCCCCCATTCTAGCAAAATCTCAAGTCCTGCTATTAAGGATTCATATACAGGCTCATTAATGGAGCAATAACCTTTTATCTTGAATTTGAACTTTAATGGAATGTTTTTGGGAGAAATAACAAGAATTCCCACTCCAGTTCCATTTTTATATTTGGAACCATCAAAGTACAATTTCCAAGGCTTAGTATCCACATAACTTTGTCTTACTTCGACAAAGGCATGATCTAATATAAAGTCAGCAATTATTTGGCCTTTAGGGGGTGAAAAGTTAGTGAATATTATGTAAGCGCTAAAACCCATTTTCCAATTCGACTATGTAAAATTCGACGAAGATTTAACAACAATGTCATCAATGTAAACTTGCATAAAATGATCAATAAAATCATGAAACATTGAATTCATTTCTCTTGGTATGTAGCACCAACATTTTTTAGGCCAAAGGGCATTACTACCCATTCATAAGTCCCTAAAGCCCCTAAGCATCTAAAGGTTGTTTTTGACACATCCTCTTCAGCAATAAAGATTTGATTATATCCAGAGTAGCCATCAAGCATACTCAAATACTCAAACCCTACTGTTGAGTCGACTACCAATTTTGCCATTGACATAGGATATTTATCTTTTGGTGTAGCATTATTTAAATCTCTAAAGTTTATACAAACTTTAAGAGTCTCATTTTTCTTAATGTCAGGAACAATGATTTCAGGTGCAAACCTTCTTGGAAGTTTTTTTACAGGCTTTTTGTCTGGTCGAATTGGCAACTTTAATTCCACCATTTCTCTTCTTAATCCAGAAATTTCATTGTAGTCCAAAGAAAAGAAATCCTTGAACTCTTTCAAGAGTTCAATTGTTTGTGCCTTTAAGTCTGCATCAATTTATGAACTTATATAAGTTGGCTTTTTTATTGATCCATCTCCCAAGTCAATTTCCTCTAAAGGATCTTGAGCCTGGATTCTTTTAGTCAAATGTCATGGATCATTTTCAAAACCTAGAGTCTCATCATCATAAATACAGTCAAGCCTCTGGCCTTCAGTCATTTTCTCTTCAAAGTTAGTATTAATGGTTCCAACAACCATTTTTTGTTGTATTTCGGCATATATGGCCGCTTTTAACTTGTTTTCGGTCACATAAGCTGTAATCTTGTCCCAAGCACTAGGCTCAAACATAATGATTCTCATTAATTATCCACCCAGTTGGTGGAATAACCCCTTCCTCTGGGGGGGTTTCTTCCTTAGGCACTTCCCTTTCCCATAAGAAACCATGAGTCGGATAAAGCCTAACGTAATTTATATTTTTCTAATGGATGAAACCAGATTCAGCAGATGAGCATGGCGCTATATTCACCAAATTCTTGTCAAAGAATTTTTTGGTGATGTGGTTTACTTCAGCCATGAAATAACTTTGGTCAGCCTCGATGTTTTCGACAAGAACATCCTCTCTCCAGATAAAAACAAGGTTGGAAGGAACTACCAAAAACAAGGTTGGACTCATGACACTTCCAACAATTAGATCAACTTAAATGGCCCCAAGAGAATGGCTAGTTTTTCCTTCATAGTTCGACATAACTATGTTATTAGGTTTTAGGTCTATGTCGAATTTGCTTATCCTCTTCAGCAAGGATTTAGGCATCAGATTTACTGCAACACCACCATCATCAAGCACTTTGTTGACACCCACATTGTCAACTTTTTCCTGTATAAATAAAGGTTCAAGTGGCTTTTCATAGTTCCATTTGGTCTTTCGAACATGACTTGTTGCTCCTCAACACAACCATTATTAATAACATAGTAACACATTGGCTTATGATTAGCCATATCTACTGAGTCGAAATCTTCCTCAGTGTCTTCTATTTCAGACACTACATCATACTCAGCAGGTAAGATTGAGACAACATTACACAGTACGTCGAAATCTGGCCCTGATTCCAGAAAATCAGAATCCATGTCTTCGCCTTCGACGTTTTTTTCCTTGATCGCTGCCAAGGGAGGACATATCTTTTCCTTTACTCGCCTTTTGGCCAATTCTAGATTATTAGCTTTTCCAACAGCAGAAGTTCCATCCATTTCTTTGGTAGCAACTTTTTTCTGCCTTTGAAACCTGCTCCATTGGGTTCTAGTCATAGGATTCTTTCCCTTGTAATTGTTGTTATAGGAGTACCTTTTTGACTCATTTTAGCCTCTTGGGCCAGATACACTGGTGCCTCCTTTTGTTATGTTCCCTTTGTGATGAGGAACATCTTGTCTAGTGGAATGAATCCACTTTTCGACATGAGCCTTAGCATTTGTAATAAAGGATTTCATTCGACCAGCTTTAGGAGGATAAGATACGGTCGAAGATGAAGCCTTAAATAAATTTGTTAAAGATGAATTTTGGTCTATTATCAGTCCATTTTCCCCTCTTCTTAGATTGGGGCTTGAAATTCTCAAGGCTTTTGGTAGCCTCTTTGTAAAAAACTGAGCTACACCTGGGGCATAGCATTACCTCAGAGTTGTTCAGCTTGCATCTGTTAAGGAAGTCAATTAACTCCTCTTTTGCTTTTGGATATACCACTTTCATTTTCTCATCATACTGTGATTCATAATACACTTCAGTTGCAATTTTAGGGCCCTCAATATCCCCAACAACAAAGCAGTTAGCAACCTAAATATTTGCTTCTACAACTATGTATTTGACTGGCTCTGCGTACATTGCATCAGAAACCTGAAGTGGATTAGCATCAATTTTCATTGGGGCCTTAGCCTTGTCTCCAAACTTGAGCCTTCCTTCAGTCAGAGCTTTTTGAACC
Organism: Medicago ruthenica; assembly: GCA_018208015.1. Classification (NCBI taxonomy): domain Eukaryota; kingdom Viridiplantae; phylum Streptophyta; class Magnoliopsida; order Fabales; family Fabaceae; genus Medicago; species Medicago ruthenica. The sequence continues at coordinate 81,122,756 of CM031372.1, read as the reverse complement.
AAATCCGTAAAATCACACAATGTGAGGTTTTATGACCCTAATAATTATGAAATTTGCAAAAAACCCTCTTTTTATGTTGCTATAATGGTGGATTTTTTAGGCCCTTAGGCACTACAATCTGACCATCAACAACTAAGAGGTCGAAAATCTCATCACATTTTGTAATATCAAAAGTATAAGATTTTGTAATAAATTTTTCATTTTCTGGTTCGGCATGATTTTTCCCATCTGATGACCTTAACAGTTGTGGAGGTCCAGACTTTAATTCTGCCACATTCATCTCATTTTCTTTGAAATCCTCATAAGCAATGTCGAATTCCTGGTCACTGTCATTAGTTTCGACGTAGGCAACCTTTTCTTTGTTGTGGTATTTATTATCCTAGATTTCTCAGCTTTTAGTCTTTCAACTTGTTGAACCCTATCAGCCAATTGGGACATGTCCCTTAAGTATTGTGTATCCAATTTCTTTCTGATAGAATAGTCAAGGCCACCAGTAGTCATTTCGACTAAGTCATGCTCATGGACTTGTGTAAAGCACCTTGCCTTTAAGAGCCTAAACATATTTAGATAATCATCAATAGACTCCGGCATTTTACGTCTAACACTAGCCAATTCCTTAAGACTAATCTTGGACTGGCCCATGTAAAATTATTCATGAAACACCCTTTTTAATTGGTTCCAATTGTGTATGGAATGTGGGGAAAGAGCGGCAAACCATGTAAAGGCATTTTGGTGAGCGAGTTTGGGAAATATTTCATTCTCAAATTTTCATTATTGGTTATGTCTCTTGCCTCTGTTAAATAACGAGCAATGTGTTCAACAATCGATTCACTGGTATCACCAACAAACTTTGTGAACTTGGGGATTTTTCATCCCCTAGGAAGTTCAGTTTGTAGAACATATTCTGACAATGCATAGACAAAATTGGGCATATGCAGGCCAACATTAAGGCCATTATGGGCCAGAATGTTTTTGACCATATTGGCCAGATTATTTTGTCCTTCTAAATTGTTCTATTGGACATTTCTGACTATAGCATAAGCATCCTGGTTCCTATTAACCATAACTACTTCAGGATTCCTAACACCCACCCCCCTTAGACTACAGGTTTGGCTGGTTGAGGCACATGTTGTTGTTGTCCTTGATTAACAGGATTTCCCTCATTAGGCCTTTCAACAATCTCAAGGGACCTAGGATTTTGTATTGGAGGGATTTGTTGGTTTTGCACTTGGGGAGTACCAAGAAAGTCAGCATTCCTCCCCATTTGAGTGGCCAACATTTGGTAACTTTGGTTAGTATTTTGGATCAATGGATTAAACACTGTGCCTATTTGTTGTGTCACCATGTTAACCATATCATGTTTGATTTCATCCATTTGTTGTCTTAATGACATGATAGAATCTGTAGTTAAGGATGGTTGACCATTTCGACCAAGAATGCTAAGTGTAGAACCTGAGGCCAGATGTGTGTTATAAGGAGAAAATGCAGTTGTTGCATTATCTACATATGTAGATGCATTAGTTTGATGGTCTGCCATCATTGTTGTTGGCATACCATAGGAATAATCCCTAGTGACCATTTGTAATGTAAATTGTGGCATAGAAAGAAATATATTATCCACAAAATTTCCAATTAAGGGATTGGTACCCCTAGGGGTCATAGGGAAGGTTATTGGTGGTGGCACAGATGCCACTAATTATGGGTGTGTCAATGCAACCATTGTCAAAATAGATGCAGGGGCAGTTACCCCCATAACCGTCAAAACTGGCATGGGAGCAGTTACTTCCATAGCAGTTGACACATTGGCGCCACTAACCGTCGAAACTGGCATCTGGGTTGATTATTCTTGGGTGGATTGAACGCTACTTTGTGTATTAGATGTAGATGAATTATTTGTTGAATTAAAACGAGCCATTTTTGGAAGGGCTTTGTCACTTCTTAAACGCATACACAAATGAACAATAAAGACAATATGAATATCTTGGTTTTGAACAATAAAGACAAACTAAGTAAACAATATGAAATTATACTAATTCAATTTTGAACAAGATATTCACAATATGAAATAATAATAATAATAATAATAATAATAATAATAATAATAATAATAATAATAATAATAATAATAATAAGTATAACAATAACACTTTTTGTCAAAAAAAACAATAATACTTAACTCTAAAATAAATTATTAAATAAATGATAGATCAATAAAATTATAAAACGGTTAGTTAAAAATATTGAGCCATTACATTATTACCCCTTTAAAAATAGTTTCATCCTCAAACCAGAAGATCCTCAAGACTAGAAGGTCTAAAATGACTAGGGTCGAGCTGCCTCAGTTAGAATCATTTTATAAAAATGAAGATAACATATTCTTTAACACAAATAAAATAAAACATTTACATATATGTTAAAATAAAGGAAAATTCTAACAATTACCCTTAGGGCATTGTTTAATCATCCAAAAGTAGTAATTTTTACATTGAAAATTGCGTAGTTATAACTTTTATATGTGTTTGACTTGTATTTTCAAGATAAAAATTCTTTTTGTGGGTTCTTTAAATAATGCCCTTAGAACACTTGTTAGTAAGACCCTAAAATAAAATTAGCAGGTCTTACACTTCTAATGTATACCCCGCGTAATGATTAGAACAATCACATCTGGATCCCCACGTAAAATAACATGCAAGTCTTCTGTTGAGTATTTTGGTGTTGGCTGCATTATTTGGCAAATCCAAAGTATTGAATAGAAGCATCTCCATATTTGAAACATTTCTTCAGTTGCAAGTTTTGTGTTTTGAAGTCATTCAGAAGCTGAAAATGTCATCAGAAGCTGAATGCACTGTAGCAGTTCAGAAGCTGATTTCAGGTTCTGATGCCAGCGTTGACTTATGTTGACTTCATCAGAAGCTGGTTATCTTCAAGGTTTTTCTATGCGAATCTTTGCAAGATTTATTGAAGATTTATCCACGCATATGGCTTCTAGAATGTTGATTTATTTGGAGAAGATTTTATTGAAGATTTGGTTCAAAGATATGAAATTCATATTTTCCTGTTATAATCTTTAAAAGATTCAGTACTGTTTTATTTGTTACATTATTGGACCAATCTTATTTCAGTAACAAATCAAATCAGTAGATTGGTTTGTTATTTATGCTGCTGGACTGAAGCTATTTAAGGAGAGTTGCTGCTATTTAGAAATTGACAAGACAAGAAAAACAGAGTACAATACAGAATTAGAGTCTTAGTGTGTGTAAGCTTTTTAGCTTTGTTTTGTGCACCACTCATATGTTTTGAGTTGGTTTAGGTTTGTCTTAAGGTGTAATTCATTCTAAGCCTTTAGGTACGAATGAAGTTTGTTTATTGAAGTGTGTTCTTCAACTGGTTTGTTTTGTTTCAGAACTGGGTTTAGGTTCTAGGTTGGTTCAAGTGACTGGGTTGTTGCTTGAATAGGAAGTTAGTGGATTCTAATACTCATGCGTGGGTAGAAGTCTGACTAGGTGGAGATTGATTGCTTGGGATAGGAACTGGGAGTCAGTGTCTGAGTCTTAAGGATTAATTCCAATAGTGGATTTCCTTCCTGGATTGGTATCCCCCAGAGTAGGAGGTGTTTACTCCGAACTGGGTTAACAAACCTTTTGTTCTTTTATTTCTGCACTTTTTAATTCTGCTGCATAACTGTTTTTAAATTGTGCTGAGTTTCAAGTTCAGAACCTGTTAAGTTCAGAACCAGCTGTAATCAGAACCAGTTAACCTCCTTACCAGTTGCTAAAGCCAGAAATTTCATCTTCAATTCATAACGAACGAAGAGATGACTTAGGCGAGGAAGGGCAACACCTTTTCATTCAAAATTCGATTCAAATAAAATCATTATGCTCATTCATACAGGTAAGAGAACTTTACCAAAAGTTCCACCAGCGAGCATAAATAAGGTAAAACCTACATGAACACGGTTTATGCCTCCTCGGGTAACAGAACTTTGCCAGAAGTTCCACCACTGAGCACAAAACATACAAAACAACAGATGAGGAACATCGTGTTACTCCATCGTCCTCATTTAAAGGACAACTTTAATCTATTCGACAAATGTAACTTGCTCCTCGGTATGAGAGCTTTCAATTGCTTCATCATCGACAAACATGTTAGGCAGAGCCCCAACTCGCGATGGGATCTTGAAACCTCAAGGCAAAGAACACAATCTTGTTTTGTTCCTCCATCGTCACCGTTCGAATAACGACTTCGGACAAACGTTTAGATCAACCTACTATTAAATCTGAACCGTCAATATCACTTGGAAAAACAACTTCCAACAAAAATATGTTAGAGTCAACCTGGTCCTTTATTCGAGCCCCTTCTCTCAACTAAGAGAAAATCTCAATTCTTTCCCTCGACAAGCCCAGTCGACATAAAGGGTATAATTTCTAAAATGATACAACTCTACAAATTCATATGTGTTCACCTTGCAACGAGGACAACACTCAATAATTCGGAAAACCATGCCACTCTTCGAGAAGAAAGGGGAAAATCTAATTAATGTTGGAAATGTAAACGACAACAATATAAAGTGGAGTAAATATGCAAATACTTAAAAGTATATGTTAAAATTTATAAAACAAAATAATAAGTGTGACTATTATGGTGGAGTATACATGTCTATTTTTTTATTGGTGTCGCATCATGGTGGGTAAATTACCCATGTTCTCTCAAAGGCAACCTAGGTCTCACCTTTTGAGTTTGTTTGTTGTTGTAGTTTTTGTTTGTTTTCTTGTGGAAGCTTCATCAAATATTTTAACTTATTAAGTATTTTCTTATTTAGTTTCATTCGCATGAAGTTGCAAGCGAGTTTAATTCGCCTTTGAAGACAAGTCCACTCAATAATTCGCCTTTGTATAAGTTTGACTTTCTTATGACTTCATTCTTTTCTATGCATGAATGACGATGCATATAGCTTGGTGATTGTATGTGGCCACGGAAGGTTATTTTAGGAGTCCCACTTCGAGTAGATTAAAATTTTTGATGTCATATTTAAGTCATGAGACTCTCCCACCTAATGGACTAGTCTTTTGGATTGGACTCTTGTCATGGGCTTAAAACCTATCAGGTTACCTAGTATTGAATGTGTTAGTTGTAACAGCCCGATTTTCAGTATTAGATTTATTTAATATTCGTTATATTCATTATTTATGTATTTATATTTGTTAATTGTTTATATGATGTGTGATTGGTGGGTTAGTGAATTTTTAAGAGATTGAGGGTATTTTAGTCATTTTAGAGTGAGTGACATTTTTGTAAATATGTTAGAATTAGAAATTTGAAATTTTTAGAATAGTGGTGTATAAGTAAAATGGGAGGTTTAAGTGAAGTAAAAGTGTAGAGAAATATTTATGAGAGTTGGATGTGACTAAGCCCATTAGTGTGAGTGACATGTGTGTGTTAGTAGAATTACGTTAACCATTTGTCACAAAACTTTTGGGAAGAGGCAAGAGGGAGAGAATGGAAGAGGAAGAAGAAACTTGGAGAGAAAGAAGAGGGGAAAGCACTAGAAGGTAGAGATTCAATCTAGGAAGCAATTTTTGTGAAGAATTGAGGTAAGGGGGAAAATCATTTTCACCAATTGGGTTTTAATAAGCAAATGGGTAGTTTGGGTGTTTTAGCTTATGATTAATTTCATGATGTTGTTGTTAATTATGTGAAATTTATGCTCTATTATTATGGTTAATTTGAGTATGTTAAAACTTGGTGAATTCATGTTTGGATTATGTCAAAATTCATGGTTTGTTATAGTGAAATGATAACTTTGTGAATTTTGATGATTTTGGTGAAGAACATGATAATTGAATGATGTTTGTGGTTTAATAAATTGATTTTGAGCATGAGTATGTATTTTGTTTGAGATTCCATGAAATTAAGTTGAATAAGTTGTGGTTTAAGTGATTGTTGTTGTGTTCATGGTGAAATTGCTTAATTGAGTGAATTTGAATAAGTTGATGTTGTTGAATTAAGTTACTACTATGATACATGAAAAGAATGAAGGAGATTATGTTGATTATGTGTTTTGTGGTGAATTGAGTTGTTGTTGTTGTTGTTGTTGTGTTTTGACGAATTAACTTAATTGAATGAAGATGATTAAGTTAATATTGGATTGAATAAGTTGTTGTCATAATGATTGAATTAAGTGATTATGATTATGCGGAACATGAAAGAAATGCTGCTACTGTTGTTATACCATGTTTGTTGATAAGTTGTTGAGTATTTTGAAGTTGGCTGCATGTTTTGGCAAATCCAATGTGTTGTATAGAAGCATCTCCATGTTTATAACAAGTCTTCAGTTGCAAGAAATTTCATTTGAAGCTGGTCAGAAGCTGTTTTCACCTTCAGACGCTGAAATCCTTCAGACTCTGAAATAGTGAGTCTGAAGCATCAGACGCACTAATGAAGTGTTGACTTTTGTTGACTTCTTCAGAAGCTGGTTATTTTCAAGTTGTTTTGGCGCGAATCTTTGAGAGATTTAACAAGGATTTATCCACGCATATGTGTTCTAGAATACTGATTGAATTGGTGAAGATTTAATGAAGATTTGGCACGGATTTATGAATGCTCGTATTTTTCGGTTGCAATCTTATGAAGATATTTTCCTAGTTTATTTGTTTCCTTATTGGATCTTTCATTATTCAGAAGTAAATCAATTCAGAAGATTGATTCCAGTTTTATGTTGCTTGCTGAAGATTATAAAAGGAGTGCGTATGTTGTTATTCAAGTGATACGTATTATTGAAGAAAATCAGAGATATTGAGTCTTAGAGTTTTTAAGCTTTTAGCTTTATTTGTGCACCACTCTATTGAGTTGGTTTAGGTGTGTTATTGAGTTGTAATCACTCTAAACCTGTAGGTACGAGTGCAGTTTATGTATTGAAGTGTGTTCTTCAAAACAGGGTAGATTTCAGAAGTTGTTTAAGTGACTGGGTTTAGTTACTTGAATAGGAAGTTAGAGGTTTTCTAATACTCAAGAGTTGGGTAGAATTCAGACTAGGAGGAAGTTAATTGCTTAGGCTGGGAACTGGGTGTTCAGTGTCTTGAGTCATAAGGATTAATTCCTATAGTGGAATTCCTTCCTGGATTGGTATCCCCCAGAGTAGGAGGTGTTTACTCCGAACTGGGTTAACAAACCTTGTGCCTTTTTACTTTCCTGCACTTTACTTTTCTTGCTTTTGCATTGTGTTTGTGTGTGCTCTGTTTTAGCAAGTTTTTGTGCCCTGCATCGTGTTCTTAGTCTGTCCAGCCAGAATTTCAATTGGCATCAGAGCAGGCACCCTGCCTGTGTTTTGGGTGAGATCCAGAGTAGTGTTTTCTGGCAAGCATGGATAGAGAAGGAGGTTATGTCAATAGACCACCCCTACTAGATGGCACAAACTATGAATATTGGAAGTCTAGGATGTGTGCTTTCTTAAAATCTATTGACAGCAGGACTTGGAAAGCTGTGATTAAAGGTTGGGATCATCCTGTGGTGTTAGACAAAGATGGAAACAAAACTGAGGTTCTGAAGCCTGAAGAAGAATGGACCAAAGCTGAAGATGATTTGTCACTTGGAAATTCAAAAGCTTTGAATGCAATTTTCAATGGTGTGGATCAGAATATGTTCAGACTCATCAAGCATTGTACAGTTGCAAAGGAGGCCTGGGAAATTCTAAAAACAACTCATGAAGGAACCTCTAAAGTCAAGATGTCCAGACTCCAGTTGCTGACTACTAAGTTTGAGAACCTGAAGATGAAGGAGGATGAAAATATCCAGGATTTCTACATGAATGTGCTGGATATGGCAAATTCCTTTGATTCTCTTGGGGAGAAGATGACAGATGAGAAGATAGTGAGAAAAATCCTCAGGTCACTTCCCAGAAGATTTGATATGAAGGTTACAGCCATATAAGAAGCTCATGACATCACCACCATGAAGGTTGAGGAGCTGATTGGGTCTTTGCTGAATTTTGAGACTGCATTTTGCAAACAGCCTGAAAAGAAAGGGAAAGGAGTATCTTTTGCAGTCAATTCTCATGCTGATGATCAACAAGAGTCTGATGAGGACGATAGTGATTTATCAGAAGCTCTAGTGTTGCTTGGAAACAATTCAACAAAATTCTGAAGAAGGTTGACAGAAAATCCAAAGCCAAAGATCAGAATTTCAGATTCAGCAACAAGAAGCAACAAACTGGTGAGAAGAAGACCAAGTCTGAGGAGAAAAGCAATCAAGCTAAAGGTGTGCAGTGCTTTGAGTGTGAGGGCTATGGACATATCAAAACTGAATGTCCTACTTTTCTTAAGAAGCAGAAAAAGAAAAGCCTAGCTGTTTCATGGTCTGATGAAGATTCAGAAGAAGATTTTGAGAATGAATCTGCTAAGGGTGACACAAGTCTGATGGTTAAGCTACAGTCTCAGAAGTCAGGAGCTATCTTAAAGAATGAAGCAGTTTTAGAGTCTGAAACATTTTCAGAGTCTGACTCAGAGTCTGAAGCTTCATCTGTGTCTGAAGTTGCTAAGTCCTCGTATGATGAACTGGATGACAACTACAGGAAGCTATATACCAGAAGTGATGAAGTTTGCAAACAAGTTCTGGATCAGAAGGAGACCATTTGTCAACTGGAGGCTGAGAAAGGTAAACTTCTTGTGCAGAATTCAGAATTGAAAGAAGAAGTGAATCAACTAAATTCCCAACTTGAGCATATGAAAAAGCAGGTTAGAATGATGAATACTGCTACTGATGTGTTGGAGGAAATTTTGGATGCTCAGAAACAAGGAAAAACTGGTTTAGGATTTGTGGATGAGAGTCTGAACCTCAAGCAGAAAAATCCAGTTAAACAGTTTGTTCCTGCTACTCAGACTCATAATCTTATGATTGGAACATCTAAGATGAGACCTCAGAAACAAGCCCAGATGCAAGGTCAGAAGCATGTTCAGATGCAACCCCAGAAGTTCAACAGAAGGAGGAGGAATCATACCTGGATCTGTCATCATTGTGGTAAGAAGAGGCATATTAAACCTTTTTTGCTTTAAACTGTATGGTTATCCTGAACATTTTCAATATAGAAGAGTGCAACCAGCTGCAACCAGACACAATGTTCAGAAGGTGTGGAAACCTAAGGTTCAGAATGTAGGCCTAATTGCTCATACCTCATTGAGAGCCACTTCTAAAGAAGACTGGTATTTTGATAGTGGGTGTTCAAGACACATGTCTGGTGTTAAGAAGCTGCTGAGTAATATAAGACCTTATTCTAGAAGCTATGTGACATTTGGTGATGGAGCAAGAGGTGAGATTCTGGGTATTGGTGATTTAATCAGTGAAGGTTTGCCTAGATTGAATGATGTGCTGTTGGTGAAAGGATTGACCTCTAATCTGATCAGTATTAGCCAGCTATGTGATCAAGATTTAAAAGTGAATTTCAACAAGCTAGAGTGTATTGTTACTGATCAAGAAGGAAAGGTTCAGATGAGGGGCTGCAGATCCAAAGATAACTGCTATTTATGGGTGTCTGAAGGAGAAAGAAGCCTGACTTCTTGTCTCATGAGCTCAGAAGAGGAAGTCAGACTCTGGCACCAGAAACTGGGACATCTGCATCTGAAAGGCATGAAGAAAATCCTAAGTACTGAAGCTATCAGAGGTGTACCTAATCTGAAGATCAATGAGGACAGTGTTTGTGGTGATTGTCAAATTGGGAAACAAACAAGAAAGTCTCATCCCAGATTGGTACACCAGGTAACTACTAAAGTACTAGAACTTGTTCATATGGACTTAATGGGGCCTATGCAAGTAGAAAGTATTGGAGGTAAAAGGTATGCATTTGTTATGGTTGATGACTACTCAAGATTCACATGGATTAACTTTGTTAGAGAGAAGTCTGATACTTTTGAAGTGTTTAAAGAGTTGTGCATTCAATTACAAAGAGAGAAAGATTGTGGTATTGTCAGAATCAGAAGTGATCATGGCAAAGAGTTTGAAAACAAGAGTTTTTCTGAGTTCTGTGCTTCTGAAGGTATAAAACATGAGTTTTCTGCACCTATAACACCCCAGCAAAATGGTGTAGTTGAGAGGACGAATAGGACTTTGGCAGAATGTGCAAGAGTAATGCTGCATGCTAAGAAGCTACCTTATATGTTTTGGGCTGAAGCTATGAACACTGCATGTTATATCCATAATAGAGTTGCTCTAAAGAAGGGAACAACTTGTACCTTATATCAATTATGGAAAGGAAGAAAGCCAACTGTGAAATACTTTCATGTGTTTGGGAGCAGATGTTATATTTTGGCTGACAGAGAAAATAGGAGAAAACTGGGCCCAAAGTCTGATGAAGGTATATTTTTGGGATATTCAGTAAACAGCAGAGCCTATAGGGTGTTTAACTCAAGAACCAAAGTTGTGATGGAGAGCATAAATGTTGTAATTGATGATCTGTCTGCTGAGAATGAAAGGGATGCGTCTGAAGTTATTCCAGAGTCTGAAGCCTCAGAAGAACAAACTTCAGAAGCAGAAAATCATCCAGAGTCTGAAGATGCAGAAGTTCATCCAGAACATGTTCCTGCTGGTAAAGGACCTTCAATTAGTGTTCAGAAGGATCATCCTAAAGAGCTAATCATTGGGAGTTTGGATCAAGGGGTCAGAACCAGAAGATCAGACTCAGCTGCTATTGATTCTTGTTTTGTGTCTAAGTTTGAACCCAAAAATGTGAAAGAAGCCCTAACTGATGAATTTTGGATTGAAGCTATGCAAGATGAGTTGAATCAATTCAAAAGGAGTGAAGTGTGGGATTTAGTTCCAAGACCTAAAGGGTTGAATGTGATTGGCACTAAGTGGATATACAAGAATAAAACAGATGAAAATGGCATTGTGGTCAGAAACAAGGCAAGGTTAGTTGCTCAAGGTTATACTCAAGTAGAGGGACTTGATTTTGATGAGACCTTTGCACCTGTGGCCAGACTAGAGTCCATAAGACTACTGTTGGGTGTATCCTGCATTCTCAAGTTCAAGCTATTTCAGATGGATGTGAAGAGTGCATTTCTGAATGGATATCTGCAAGAAGAAGTTTATGTAGAACATCCTAAGGGTTTTGTGGATCATCAGTTTCCAGATCATGTGTACAAGTTGAAGAAAGCCTTATATGGATTAAAGCAAGCACCAAGAGCTTGGTATGAAAGACTGACTCAGTTTCTTGTGGCTCAAGGATACAGAAAAGGTGGTTCTGATAAAACTTTATTTGTGAAAGATAAGAGTGGAAGTCTGATGATTGCTCAGATCTATGTAGATGATATTGTGTTTGGTGGAATGTCTGACAAAATGGTTAAGTTGTTTGTCCAACAAATGCAGTCAGAGTTTGAAATGAGTTTGGTTGGTGACCTAACATACTTTCTTGGATTGCAAGTTAAGCAAATGGAAGATACAATCTTTATTTCTCAGAGTAAATATGCCAAGAACATTGTGAAGAAATTTGGAATGGAAACTACTGCTCATAAGAGGACACCTGCTGCTACTCATCTGAAACTAACTAAAGATGAACATGGAGTTTCAGTTAATCAAAGCCAATACAGAAGTCTGATAGGGAGCCTACTGTACTTAACTGCAAGCAGACCTAACATTACTTTTGTTGTTGGAGTTTGTGCAAGATATCAAGCTGATCCTAAGATGAGTCATCTGACACAAGTTAAAAGGATCTTGAAATATGTGAATAGCACAAGTGATTATGGAATCATGTATTCTCATAGTTCAGGTTCTGAATTAATGGGATATTGTGATGCTGACTGGGCCGGAAGTGCTGATGACAGAAAAAGCACTTCAGGAGGTTGTTTCTTTTTGGGAAAATACTTGATTTCATGGTTCAGCAAGAAACAAAACTGTGTCTCATTATCAACTGCTGAGGCTGAATACATTGATGTTGGTAGTAGTTGCTCACAACTGGTTTGGATGAAGCAGATGCTTGAAGAATATAATATTCAACAAGGTGTTATGACATTGTTTTGTGACAATTTAAGTGCAATTAATATCTCTAAGAACCCCATACAGCACAGCAGAACTAAACACATAGATATCAGACACCACTTTATCAGAAATCTTGTTGAAGATAAGATCATTCAGCTGGAACATGTGGATACTGAAGAACAAGTTGCTGACATTTTCACAAAGGCTTTAGATGCTAAACAGTTTGAGAATTTGAGAAGTAAATTGGGTGTTTGTCTGCATGAAGAGTTATAGCAATTAAAGCAAACTGGATGTGAGGAAGTTAGAGTACCTGCCAGCTTTGCTAATGCTAAGTGTGTTCCTGATCCTGAGTCTGAAGTTAATGCTGGAACTGATTTGGAAGGTTTGTGTGTAGTTTTTATTCCCTATGTGAAACCTGTGTTTTGTCATAATTTTGTGGCTAAAAAGGGGGAGAAAAACTTATGTTTATGGAGCTGTTCAGAGTGTATCTTGTTCAGAATTTATGTGGTTCATAATTTAATAGTTGTGCTCAGAATTCAGAACAAATGCAAGAAATGTTGTGAAGATTTGATTGAGGGGGAGTGTGTGTCTCAGGAGGAGTGCATGAGTGATAACATCCTGAGTGAAGAGCTTTTTGTGGTCCTAAAGTTTTTCCAAATTTTCAGAATTTTTTTTAGAAGTTCAGAAGTAAGGGGGAGTTTTATGAGTTGCAGGGGGAGAGTTCAGGTGCTGGAGTGTTTGTTCATATGCTTATGTATTTGTGAAGCTTCAAGGGGAGTGTTCTATGATGTTTAGATATCCTGAAGTTGTGCTGAGTATGTTCAGAAGCTGTTCTGTGTGCTTCAGGTGTTCAGAAGCTGGAACTGGTTGTTTAACATAGCTGTATCCGCTGCTACAAACTCTTAGCTATGCTATGTTTGATTGATTTTGTGGAGTTCTTCATTGCTAAGATTGTTCATGATGAGTTGAAGAGCTTGTGATTTGTGAAACATTGGTTTTAGCCAAAAATTTGCCAAAGGGGGAGATTGTTGAGTATTTTGAAGTTGGCTGCATATTTTGGCAAATCCAATGTGTTGTATAGAAGCATCTCCATGTTTATAACAAGTCTTCAGTTGCAAGAAATTTCATTTGAAGCTGGTCAGAAGCTGTTTTCACCTTCAGACTCTGAAATAGTGAGTCTGAAGCATCAGACGCACTATTGAAGTGTTGACTTTTGTTGACTTCTTCAGAAGCTGGTTATTTTCAAGTTGTTTTGGCGCGAATCTTTGAGAGATTTAACAAGGATTTATCCACGCATATGTCTTCTAGAATACTGATTGAATTGGTGAAGATTTAATGAAGATTTGGCACGGATTTATGAATGCTCGTATTTTTCGGTTGCAATCTTATGAAGATATTTTCCTGGTTTATTTGTTTCCTTATTGGATCTTTCATTATTCAGAAGTAAATCAATTCAGAAGATTGATTCCAGTTTTATGTTGCTTGCTGAAGATTATAAAAGGAGTGCTTATGTTGTTATTCAAGTGATACGTATTATTGAAGAAAATCAGAGATATTGAGTCTTAGAGTTTTTAAGCTTTTAGCTTTATTTGTGCACCACTCTATTGAGTTGGTTTAGGTGTGTTATTGAGTTGTAATCACTCTAAGCCTGTAGGTACGAGTGCAGTTTATGTATTGAAGTGTGTTCTTCAAAACAGGGTAGATTTCAGAAGTTGTTTAAGTGACTGGGTTTAGTTACTCGAATAGGAAGTTAGAGGTTTTCTAATACTCAAGAGTTGGGTAGAATTCAGACTAGGAGGAAGTTAATTGCTTAGGCTGGGAATTGGGTGTTCAGTGTCTTGAGTCATAAGGATTAATTCCTATAGTGGAATTCCTTCCTGGATTGGTATCCCCCAGAGTAGGAGGTGTTTACTCCGAACTGGGTTAACAAACCTTGTACCTTTTTACTTTCCTGCACTTTACTTTTCTTGCTTTTACATTGTGTTTGTGTGTGCTCTGTTTTAGCAAGTTTTTGTGCCCTGCATCGTGTTCTTAGTCTGTCCAGCCAGAATTTCATAAGTTGTTGGTGAAAATGTAATTTTGAGACGATATTTGAAATTAAATGAAAATCATGGCAATTGTTGATGAAAAGTGATTTTGATTAAGTTGTTTAAGTTGTGTTTGAGGTGTAATTGAGTGAGTAATGCTGGGTAAATGATTTTGATCGAGTTTGGTGCTTTTGGGATCGAAAAGTGTCGTTAAAACGAGATTTTTGGCGCGAAAAAGCGAAAAATCTGCTTTTCTGGTCTGTGCAACACGCACTACTGTGAGCTCTATACGCATGGACCGTGTGTAAGTTACAACATAGGGTCGCACGACGATGCATGTATAGCGCACGACCATGCGTTTCTTTATGTAGCCTGAAACTTCATTTTTTTGCAATTTTTCAAGTTTCTAAGGCATGTGTTTGGGTCCCAAACCCCTAAGCTTGATCAATGGGTGTTTAATTATGATGTGTAGGGCTAATTAACATGATGCATGATTAAAGATAACTTAGAATTGGAAAGTTGTGAATTAAACTTGGGAATCTATCTTTAATTGAGCCGTGAAATGTATGCAATCATGGTAATTGGTTATGGAAGTGTGAATGATGTTGTAGCATGATTATTAAGTGGATTAATGATGGATTAATGTAACTTGCTTGACTAAACATGTTTTGTGAAATTATGTGAGTAATATTGAATGAAAACATGTTGATACTTTGATGATGTTGTGATGATAAAACATGATGATTCTGATGAAATGATGTTGTGATGATAAAGTATAATGAAGGTGTTGATGTTGTAATGACTTGTGATGTATGGAATGTATTGATTTGATAATGCAAATGGTATGAAGTTAAGGAATTGGAGTTGGCTGAGTAGTTCAGAGATTTGAGCTTGGTGTGAAGTTAGGGATGTTAAAACTGACGAGTAACACTTTGGAAGAGATCAAAGAAGGTCAGAAGGTGGACTTGGAACTTGTAGGTCGGTTGATTTTGGTTATTTAAGGAAAAGGAGGTGACTTTATATTGGATGAGAGAGGAGTTTTGAGGTTCCTTGATCGAGTTTGTGTATCGGATGTATCTGAGCTTAAGAGTAAGATTTTGGATGAAGGTCATTGGAGTAGTTTGAGTATCCATCCCGAAGCGGCGAAGATGTACCAGGATCTAAAGACGTTGTTTTGGTGGCCAGGAATGAAGAAGGACATTGTGGAGTTTGTGTATGCTTGTTTGGTTTGTCAGAAGTCTATGATTGAGCATCAGAAGCCAGGAGGAATGTTGCAGCCGTTGTTTGTTCTAGAGTGGAAGTGGGATAGTATCTCGATGGATTTTGTAAGTGGTTTGCCGAAGACTATGAAGGGAAGTGATACGATTTGGGTGATTGTGAATCGGTTGACGAAGCCAGCACATTTTATTCCTATCAAGATCAGTATGTCTTTAGCGAGGTTGGCGGAGATCTACATTGAGCAAATTGTCAGATTGCACGGTGTTCCTTCTAGCATTGTGTCGGATCAAGATCTGAGGTTTACATCGAAGTTTTGGGAAAGTTTGCAAGAAGCTTTGGAGACGAAGTTGAGATTGAGTTCTGCTTATCATCCTCAAACTGATGGTCAGTTGGAGTGGATTATTCAATCTTTTGAAGATTTGTTAAGAGTTTGTGTTTTGGAGTGAATGTTTACCGTTGATTGAATTTACTTACAACAACAGTTGGTATGACACCTTTTGAAGCGTTGTATGGTAGGAGGTGTAGGACCCCATTGTGTTGGTTTGAGTCAGGTGAGAGTGCTATGCTTGGACCATAGGTTGTTCAGCAAACTACGATAAAGGTTAAGATGATTCAGGAGAAGATGAAGGTTTCGCATAGTAGGTAGAAGAGTTATCATGATAAGAGGAGGAAGGAGTTAGAATTCCAAGTTGGCGATCATGTGTTTTTGAGAGTTAATCCAGTTACTGGTGTTGGGCGAGCTTTGAAGTCGAAGAAGTTGACTCCACGTTTCGTTGGTCCTTATCAGATTATGGAGAGAGTGAAGCAGTAGTGTATCGGATTACATTACCGTCGTCGTTGTCGAATCTGCATGATGTATTTCATGTGTCTCAGTTACGGAAGTATGTGTATGACCTGTCTCACGTGATTCAAGTGGATGATTTGGAGGTGAGGGATAATTTGACTGTTGAGGCTATGCCTTTGAGTATCGAGGACCGTGAAGTTAAGCAGTTGCGAGGAAAGGAGATCGTCTTGGTAAAGGTGATTTGGGGAGGTCCTGCAGGAGAGAGCGTAACTTGGGAGTTGGAGAGCAAGATGAAGGAAGCGTATCCGGAGTTGTTTCCTTCAGGTAATTTTCGAGGACGAAAATTCTTTAAGTGGGGGAGAGTTGTAACAGCCCGATTTTCAGTATTGAATTTATTTAATAATCGTTATATTTATTATTTATGTATTTATATTTGTTAATTGTTTATATGATGTGTGATTGGTGGGTTAGTGATTTTTTAAGAGATTGAGGGTATTTTACTCATTTTAGAGTGAGTGGCATTTTTGTAAATATGTTAGAATTATAAATTTGAATTTTTTAGAATAGTGGTGTATAAGTTAAAAGGGAGGTTAATTCAGGCATTTTTCCAACATTTTTGGTCCGTATGTAACTTTGATATTTTTCAGGAATGTTGTGCGTGGCTTAACAATAATCAGTTTCCGCCGTCGTTGAATTCGACAAATATTGCTTTGATTCCTAAAGGTAATGAGCAGAAGTCTATGAAGGATTGGAGGCATATTGCTTTGTGTAATGTCTTGTATAAATTGGTGGCAAAGGTACTAGCTAATCGCCTAATTTTTTTTTTTACATAAGTGCATCTCTGAAAGCCAATCAGCCTTCGTACCTGGGCACTCCATCCTCGATAATGCCATGATCGTTATTGAATTGGTCCACCACATGAAAGTAAGTAAAAGGGTAAGAGATTAGAATGTTGCATTGAAATTAGATATTAGCAAGGCTTACGATAGAATTGACTGGCTTTACCTTAAGGAAGTGATGCTTCAAATGGGGTTTGACAGACAATGGGTTCGTTGGATCATGATGTGTGTCGAAACAGTGGATTACTCGGTTATTGTTAATAATGAGATAATGGGTCCGATTATACCAGGCAGGGGTTTGAGACAGGTGGATCCCCTGTCACCGTACTTATTTATTCTTTGTGCTGAAGGCTTATCCGCTCTTATTTGCAAAGCTGAAAGACGCGGAGATCTTCATGGCATATCCATATGCACTAATGCACCCACTATTTCTCACCTTTTGTTTGTAGATGACTGTTTTTTATTTTTCAGGGCCGATGAGAAGGAGGCACAGGTGATGAAGAATATTCTTCACACGTATGAGCTAGCATCTGGACAGGCTATCAGTCTTCCCAAATCTGAAGTTTTCTTTAGCAGTGTTGTCCCATCTCCTTCGAAGGACGTCATCACAAACATTTTAGGGGTGCGAGCGGTAATGGGAACGGGAAAATATCTTGGTCTCCCATCTATGGTGGGCCGAAGCAAAGAAGCAACATTTGGTTTCATCAAGGATCATATTTGGCACAAAATAAATAGCTGGAGTAGCAAGTGCCTATCCAAAGCTGGCAGAGGTAATGATCAAATCGGTCCTCCAATCTATCCCATCTTATATTATGAGTGTCTTTTTACTCCCCAACAAGCTAGTTGATGCCATAGAAAAAATGATAAATGCTTTTTGGTGGGGTAATGGGGGTAATATGCGCCGTGGACTACTCTGGTTGTCTTGGGAAAGATTGTTCGTTCATAAGAATTTTGAAGGTATGGGTTTTAAGGATTTGACCTCTTTCAATGTGTCTATGGTAGGTAAACAGGGATGGTGGTTCCAAACTGATCCTACTAGTCTTGTTTCTCATTTATTCAAGGCGAGATATTTTCCTAACACTGATTTCATTGGGTCTAGTATTGGTCATAATCCTAGTTATGTTTGGCGGAGTATTTTTAGTGCAAAAATTGTGGTTAAACAGGGTGCGCGTTGACGGAGAGGCTCGGGAGCTTCTATACCCTTTTTAGGTGCTCCTTGGCTAAAAGATGGTTTGTCTTTGTCAACGACTAATCCAATTTTTTAGCCCTTGATGCAGGTGAAATTATGTGATTTTATTGACCAGGATTTAAAGGTTTGGAAAGCTCCTCTCATTTATAACTTGTTTGATGCGTCTACTGCTCAGTTAATTCTTAATACACCACTTCAGCCTCTAGTTACGGAAGATAAAATGATTTGGAAAGGGGAAAAGAGTGGTAAGTACTCTGTTCGAAGTGCATAAAGAATATGTGTGACTGAAATTGCAGAAAACTCACACTTGCATGTTCCTGGTCGCTGAAATCTCATTTGGAAGTTAAAAGTGCCTCCCAAAGTTAAGAATTTTCTTTGGCGTATGTGTCGTGGCTGCCTTCTAACACGCGCCTGACTAAGCAATAGAGGTGTCTCGTGTCCTCTTGATTGTGTTCAGTGCAATAATAACTATGAAGACAGCATCAATACTCTTATTGCATGTCCTACAGTTGTCCAAGTGTGGCGTGCCATGAATTTATGGGACACAATCAATAGGGTGCTTCGTCAAGATTATAATATGCATGCACTTATCTTTACGCTCTTGCAACATTTTTCTTCAGGTCAATGTGAGCTTATGGCCACGATTATGTGGAGTCTTTGGAAGAGTCACAATACGAAACTTTGGCAGCAACAGAATGAATCTAACTCGCAGGTGCTTCAATGCGCAACCCATCTACTGGATGAGTGGAGAGCGGCTCAACATATCAGGTCTCGCAGTCATGCCTAGGTCTTGGGATTGATTTCCGGGGGAGTACTGGACATCCAAGGTTCCTGGAGGTTGTTAGGGAGGCCTGGACAGCAGAGGTGATAGGGAAATTCTGAAATTTAGGAAGGATCCCACGTGCCATTGATTTAGCTGAATTAGCTCTTTTCATTGGAAAAATATCTTTCCCCACTTTAGGTGAATTATGTACTTTGATTTTGACAATGGGCTCCCGGAAGAGAGACTCACGGCCCATCCCATGCTGTCTCACCAACCCTCCCTTTACAGCTTTAATGCAGTCTCCGGTTATTAAACCGATTGAAAGCTAGGCCCCAAGGTACCATTTCTTTCCCGCCACCTACTGAAATGGATTAATAAACGTTGCTTTCTATTGCTTGTAGCGGCGTTGCTTCCTTTTGTTCACCGCGTGAAATCTTGAGAAAGAAGGCCTTGTGGGGCATCTCCAGCAGCGCCAAAGAAGGAAGATGGAAAGTCTTCTTTGTAGACCCGCACCGCTCACCTACACGGCAAGATGAGGAAAGATGGATGACACCGGCATCTGGCAGGTATAAATGCAACATAGATGCATCATTCTCCAACATTCTTAACAGGGTTGGTTTGGGTATGTGTCTTAGGGATGATGCTGGCTCTTTTGTACTCGCAAAAACAAATTAGTTTGCTCGTCTGTGTGATATTGATGTATGGGAGGCCGTCGGGTTACATACAGCTTTGGAATGGGTGTCTAATCTCCAATTCGACATTGTGGACTTCGCCCTCGATTCAAAACGAGTTGTTGATTGTGTTAACTCATGTATTGATGATAGTAGCGAGTTTGGTTGTATTATTTTTGCTTCTAAATAGTTATTAGCTGGTAGATTTGAGAACTCTCATGTCGAGTTCAACAGGAGGCAAGAAAATGGGGTCGTCCACGAGCTAGATCAGGCAGCCCCATTTAATCTTATCCCCCACATTATCGATGATGTCCCTTCATGTATTTGGCACATTTTAGCTAATGAAATGCAATGATTTTCCTCTTTAAAAAAAAGTAAAATGGGAGGTTTAAGTGAAGTAAAAGTGTAGAGAAATATTTATGAGAGTTGGAAGTGACTAAGCTCATTAGTGTGAGTGACCCTAGTCCATTATATTTAAAGAGAAGTGTGTGTGTGTGTGTGTGTGTTAGTGGAATTAGGTTAACCATTTGTCACAAAACTTTTGGGAAGAGGAGCGAGGGAGAGAATAGAAGAGGAAGAACAAACTTGGAGAGAAAGAAGAGGGGAAAGCACTAGAAGGTAGAGATTCAAGCTAGGAAGCAATTTTTGTGAAGAATTGAGGTAAGGGGGAAAATCATTTTCACCAATTGGGTTTTAATAAGCAAATGGGTAGTTTGGGTGTTTTAGCTTATGATTAATTTCATGATGTTGTTGTTAATTATGTGAAATTTATGCTCTATTATTATGGTTAATTTGAGTATGTTAAAACTTGGTGAATTCATGTTTGGATTATGTCAAAATTCATGGTTTGTTATAGTGAAATGATAACTTTGTGAATTTTGATGATTTTGGTGAAGAACATGATAATTGAATGATGTTTGTGGTTTAATAAATTGATTTTGAGCATGAGTATGTATTTTGTTTGAGATTCCATGAAATTAAGTTGAATAAGTTGTGGTTTAAGTGATTGTTGTTGTGTTCATGGTGAAATTGCTTAATTGAGTGAATTTGAATAAGTTGATGTTGTTGAATTAAGTTACTACTATGATACATGAAAAGAATGAAGGAGATTATGTTGATTATGTGTTTTGTGGTGAATTGAGTTGTTGTTGTTGTTGTTGTGTTTTGACGAATTAACTTAATTGAATGAAGATGATTAAGTTAATATTGGATTGAATAAGTTGTTGTCATAATGATTGAATTAAGTGATTATGATTATGCGGAACATGAAAGAAATGCTGCTACTGTTGTTATACCATGTTTGTTGATAAGTTGTTGAGTATTTTGAAGTTGGCTGCATGTTTTGGCAAATCCAATGTGTTGTATAGAAGCATCTCCATGTTTATAACAAGTCTTCAGTTGCAAGAAATTTCATTTGAAGCTGGTCAGAAGCTGTTTTCACCTTCAGACGCTGAAATCCTTCAGACTCTGAAATAGTGAGTCTGAAGCATCAGACGCACTATTGAAGTGTTGACTTTTGTTGACTTCTTCAGAAGCTGGTTATTTTCAAGTTGTTTTGGCGCGAATCTTTGAGAGATTTAACAAGGATTTATCCACGCATATGTGTTCTAGAATACTGATTGAATTGGTGAAGATTTAATGAAGATTTGGCACGGATTTATGAATGCTTGTAATTTTCGGTTGCAATCTTATGAAGATATTTTCCTAGTTTATTTGTTTCCTTATTGGATCTTTCCTTATTGTTTCCTAGTCACCAACATGCCGAGGGACTTTGAGAGTCACCAACATGCCGAGGGTAGTTCAGTAACATACTTCTGAACAAGCCAACATGCCGAGGGATTTGATAATCCAACATGTTGTGGGATCACTCAGTAATAGACCTCTGATATCCAAACTTTGGTACCACGTGCATTTAGTGTCGTGTTAGGCGCATTGGATGAACATGATGAGTCGTATATGACAATGTTTTGGTGTGAACTTGTGTATTTATGTGATAAATGTATAATTGACCTTTGTTGGTTATTTAAAGGTTGGCTTCATTGTTTGGTAAAATCAAAGTATGCAAGCAAGCGTCCTCAAATGTCATTTTGGAACTTCAGAAGTTGTTTTCAGAAGCTGGATTTCTGCTTTCTTTGTGATTATTTCTGTGCGTATCTTTGGTAGATTTATTGAAGATTTATTCATGCTGAAGTTTCCAGAAGGCTGATAATTTTGGTGAAAATCTTTTGAAGATTGGCTTCGTGTTTTATGAATGAATATATTTCAAAGGGATCTTTGCTTGATTTGATTCAGAATTATATGTTTCCTTTTTGAGCTTCAAAGTATTTCAGAACTATATCAATTAAAGATTGTGTTCAGAATTATGAGAAGCTGCTGAAGACTATTTAAAGAGGACTTTGCTATTGGAAATTTCATGTGTCAAAAACCAGAAATTTGTTTTAGAGTTTTTGTGTCTGTGTAAGCTTAGGCTTTATTTGTACACCACTCATATGTTCTGAGTTGGTTTAGATTGTTTTGAGTTGTAATTCATTCAAAGCTTTTAAGTACGAATGATGTTTTTGTTGTCTTGAAGAGTGTCTTCAATTTGTGTGTTTTTGTTAAGTTTACAATCACTGGGCTGTGATTGCTTGGTTAGGAAGTAAGTGGGTTCTTATACCTAGGTGGTTTCCTGGGTAGAAGTCTTGAAGGGTAGAGATTAAGTGATAAGATGAAGAACAGGGGTTGTTGAGTCTTAGAATTAATTCTACTTAGTAGATTTTGTTGAGTCTTTTGGTGTTGGCTGCATATTTTGGCAAATCCAATGTGTTGAATAGTAGCATCTCCATGTCTAGAACAAATCTTCAATTGCAAGTTTTTCCATTTGAAGCTGTTCAGAAGCTGGAAATTCCATCAGAAGATGAAAGTTACTTCAGAAGCACTGTAGCTGTTCAGAAGCTGAATTCAGAGTCTGATGCCAGCGTTGACTTTGGTTGACTTCATCAGAAGCTGATCTTTTTCAAGTTATTTCTACGCGTATCTTTGAGAGATATGTTAAGGTTTTATTATGGATTAATGCTTCTAGAATGCTGATTGATTTGTGGAAGATCTAATGAAGATTTGGCTCGTATTTATGAAGATCATATTTTCAGAAGAAATCTTTGAAGAGATACATTGCAGAATTATATGTTTCCTAATTGAACCTTGCATAAATTAGAAACATATCAATTCAGAAGATTTGAATCAGTTTAATTCTCATTGTTGAAGATTATAAAAGGAGGAGTGCTGCTGCTTTCAAGACTGACGAAAAATATAAAGTTTTAGATCAGAGAATTGAGTCTTAGTGTGTTAAGCTTCTAGCTTTATTTGTGCACCACTCAGTTTGAGTTGGTTTAGAGTTTTATAAAGTTGTAATTCATTCTAAGCCTTTAGGTACGAATGAAGTTTTGTTATTGAAGGGTGTTCTTCAAAAACAGGGTAGTTTTCAGAACTGGGTTTAGTTCAAGGGTTGTTTAGTGACTGGGTTAGTTACTTGAATAGGAAGTTAGAGGTTTTCTAATACTCAACGTGTTGGGTAGAATTCAAGACTAGGAGGAAGTTAATTGCTTAGGCTGGGAACTGGGAGTCAGTGTCTTGAGTCATAAGGATTAATTCCTATAGTGGAATTCCTTCCTGGATTGGTATCCCCCAGAGTAGGAGGTGTTTACTCCGAACTGGGTTAACAAACCTTGTGTGTTCTTTAGCTTTCCTGCACTTTATTTTGTTGTTCTTGCATTGTGTTTTCTTGTGCTCTGTTTTTGCAATTTACTGTGCCCTGCGTATTGTTCAGAACCTGTCCAGCCAGAATTTCAATTGGTATCAGAGCAGGCACCCTGCCTGTGTTTTGGGTGAGATCCAGAGGAGTTAATATCTGGCAAGCATGGATAGAGAAGGAGGCTATGTCAATAGACCACCCCTACTAGATGGCACAAACTATGAGTATTGGAAGTCTAGGATGTGTGCTTTTCTAAAGTTTATTGACAGCAGGACTTGGAAAGTTGTGATTAAGGGCTGGGATCATCCAGTAGTTTTGGACAAAGATGGGAACAAGACTGAGGTTCTGAAGCCTGAAGAAGAATGGACCAAAGCTGAAGATGATCTGTCATTGGGAAATTCAAAAGCTTTGAATGCAATCTTTAATGGTGTGGATCAGAATATGTTCAGACTCATCAAGCAATGTACAGTTGCAAAGGAGGCCTGGGAAATTTTAAAAACAACTCATGAAGGAACTTCTAAGGTGAAGATGTCCAGATTGCAGTTGCTGACCACTAAGTTTGAGAACCTGAAGATGAAGGAGGATGAAAATATCCAGGATTTCTACATGAATGTGCTGGACATGGCAAATTCTTTTGATTCTCTTGGTGAAAAGATGTCTGATGAGAAGTTAGTAAGAAAAATCCTCAGGTCCCTGCCCAGAAGATTTGATATGAAGGTTACAGCCATAGAGGAGACTCATGATATTTCTGCTATGAAGGTTGAAGAGCTCATTGGTTCCTTGTTGAACTTTGAGACTGCTTTTTGTAAACAGACTGAGAAGAAAGGAAAAGGTGTAGCTTTTACTGTGAATTCTGAAGCTGATGATCAACAAGAGTCTGATGAGGATGATTTATCAGAAGCTCTAGTGTTGCTGGGAAAACAATTCAACAAGATTCTGAAGAATGTTGACAGAAAAGCCAAAGCCAAAGGTCAGAACTTCAGATTCAACAACAAGAAGCAACAAACTGATGTGAAAAAGACCAAGTCTGAGGAGAAAAGTAATCAAGCTAAAGGTGTGCAGTGCTTTGAGTGTGAGGGGTATGGACATATCAAGTCTGAATGTCCTACTTTTCTTAAGAAGCAGAAGAAAAGCCTAGCTGTTGCATGGTCTGATGATGATTCTGAAGAAGATGCTGTAAGTGAATCTGGTATGTGTGATATTGGTCTGGTAGTAAGGTCAGGAGCTATCTTGAAGAAGGAAGCTGTTTTAGAGTCTGAGACTTTTTCAGAGTCTGACTCAGAGTCTGAAGCTTCATCAGTGTCTGAAGTCAGAGCTCAAAAACTCTCTTATGATGAACTGGCTGACAGTTACAGAAAGCTATACAGGAGAAGTGCAGAAGTCTGCAAGGAAGTTCTGGATCAGAAGGAGGCTATTTTTCAACTGGAGGCTGAAAAAGGAGAACTTCTAGTGCAGAATTCAAAATTAAAAGAAGAAGTGAACCTGCTAAATTCCCAACTTGATCAGATGAAAAAGCAAGTTAGGATGATGAACTCTGCTACTGATAAGTTGGAGGAGATTCTAGATGTCCAGAAGCAAGGAAAAACTGGGTTAGGTTTTGTTGATCAGAGTCTGAAGCTCAAGGAGAAAAATCCAGTTAAACAGTTTGTTCCTGCTACTCAGACTCATGATCCAATGATTGGAACATCTCAGATGATACCTCAGAAACAAGCCCAGATGCAAGGTCAAAAGCATACTCAGATGAGACCTCAGAGGTATGTTCAGATGCAACCCCAGAAGTTCAACAGAAGAAGGAGGAATCATACCTGGATCTGTCATCATTGTGGAAAGAAATGGCATATCAAACCATTCTGCTTCAAACTTTATGGCTATCCTGAACATTTTCAGTATAGAAGAGTGCAACCTGCTGCACCCAGACACAATGTTCAGAAGGTGTGGAAACCTAAGGTTCAGAATGTAGGCCTGATTGCTCATACCTCATTAAGAGCCACTTCTAGAGAGGACTGGTATTTTGATAGTGGTTGTTCAAGGCACATGACTGGTGTGAAGAAGCTGCTGAGCAATATCAAACCTTATTCCAGAAGTTATGTGACATTTGGTGATGGAGCAAAAGGTGAGATACTGGGTATTTGTGACTTAATCAGTGAAGGTTTGCCCAGACTTAATGATGTGCTACTGGTGAAAGGTTTAACCTCTAATTTGATCAGTATTAGCCAACTTTGTGATCAAGACTTAAAGGTTAATTTCAACAAGCAAGAATGTATTGTTACTGATCAGGAAGGTAAAACTCAGATGAGGGGCTGCAGATCCAAAGACAATTGTTATTTGTGGGTGTCTGAAGAAGAAAGAAGCCTGACCTCTTGTCTCATGAGCTCAGAAGAGGAAGTCAAGCTCTGGCACCAGAAATTGGGTCATCTGCATCTGAAAGGCGTGAAAAAAATCCTAAGTATTGAAGCTATCAGAGGTGTACCTAATCTGAAGATCAATGAGGACAATGTTTGTGGTGATTGTCAAATTGGGAAACAAACAAGAAAGTCTCATCCCAGATTAGTTCATCAGGTAACTACAAAAGTACTAGAACTTGTTCATATGGATTTAATGGGGCCTATGCAAGTAGAAAGTATTGGAGGAAAGAGGTATGCATTTGTAATGGTAGATGACTACTCAAGATTCACATGGATTAACTTTGTTAGAGAGAAGTCTGATACTTTTGAAGTGTTTAAAGACTTATGCACTCAATTACAAAGAGAGAAGGACTGTGGTATTGTCAGAATCAGAAGTGATCATGGCAAAGAATTTGAAAACAAGAATTTCTCAGAATTCTGTGCTTCTGAAGGTATAAAACATGAGTTTTCTGCACCTATCACACCTCAGCAAAATGGTGTAGTTGAGAGGAAGAACAAGACTTTAGCATAATATGCAAGAGTAATGCTGCATGCTAAGAAACTTCCATATATGTTCTGGGCTGAAGCAATGAACACAGCATGTTACATACACAATAGAGTCACTTTGAAAAAGGGAACAACATCTACTTTGTATGAACTGTGGAAAGGTAGGAAGCCTACAGTCAAATACTTTCATGTGTTTGGGAGCAGATGTTACATTTTGGCTGATAGAGAAAATAGGAGAAAACTGGATCCTAAGTCTGATGAAGGCATATTTTTGGGATATTCAGTAAACAACAGAGCCTATAGGGTGTTTAACTCAAGAACTAAGGTTGTGATGGAGAGCATAAATGTTGTTATTGATGATCTGTCTGCTGAGAATGAAAAGAATGGATCTGAAGTTATTCCAGAGTCTGAAGCCTCAGAAGAACAAACTTCAGAAGCAGAAAATCATCCAGAGTCTGAAGAAGCAGAAGTGCATCCAGATCATGATCCTACCAATGAAGGGCCATCAATTAGAGTTCAGAAGGATCATCCTAAGGAGCTTATCATTGGGAGTTTGGATCAAGGGGTCAGGACCAGAAGATCAGATGCTGCTACTACTGATTCTTGTTTTGTAGTTTGAACCCAAAAATGTGAAAGAAGCCCTAACTGATGAATTTTGGATTGAAGCAATGCAAGATGAGTTGAATCAATTCAAAAGGAGTGAAGTGTGGGGTTTGGTTCCAAGACCTGAAGGGATGAATGTGATTGGCACTAAGTGGATATTCAAGAATAAAACAGATGAAAGTGGTATTGTAGTCAGAAACAAGGCAAGGTTGGTTGCTCAGGGTTATACTCAAGTAGAGGGTCTTGATTTTGATGAAACCTTTGCACCTGTGGCCAGACTAGAGTCCATAAGATTACTATTGGGTGTATCTTGCATTCTCAAGTTCAAACTTTTCCAGATGGATGTGAAGAGTGCATTTCTGAATGGATATCTGCAAGAAGAAGTATATGTTGAACAGCCTAAGGGTTTTGTGGATCATCAGTTTCCAGATCATGTGTACAAGTTGAAGAAGGCCTTGTATGGATTGAAGCAAGCACCAAGAGCATGGTATGAAAGGCTGACTCAATTTCTTGTGGCTCAAGGATACAGAAAAGGTGGTTCTGATAAGACATGAAGGGAAATCGACATATAAAGTGCAGCGGAAGTTTAAAATTTTGATTTCCTTTCCTTGGATCATTACGAATATCACATGAATCAGTGATAGAATTGTTACCTTTTAGTAATGCTGAAACACTTTCGTTGATCACAGCTGAGCAAATAAGCAAAGCCTCTACTCGTCCACACGAACGGCTTCCTTTGATTCCCGGTGCTAGCCAAGCGATCAGAGGTTAGGGAGAGAAAACAGGGTTACGGTTTTGCTTTAGGGTTACACGAAAAGCACTAGCTGATTTCAGCACTAGAGCTTCTATTTATAGAACTCGTTGCTGCACAAAATCAGCTTGAGCTTCAAAAGCCCATTAGCCCATCAGCTTCCGCTAACTAATTAGCGCGTATTGCTAAACGTACCCCATCATATAAGTCTTACTTATATTTCTCCTTTTTACCGTTCTATTGTGTGTGACCCTATAGGTTCTTGTAACGTTGGCAATAATATTAAATCCCATTAATATTATAAACAGTGAGCGGTATCTAGCAACACATCACTGCCACCCAAGTGACAAGAATGTCAAGTGATCTGACGAAACCTTTTTCCATGATAATATCTATGTGTACGATTACTCCTTTGTCCTAATATCTTTATTGAACACAAGGCATAGATTACGTCACCCTTGCTTAGCTCAATATTTATATTTCTTGATCCCGAAATATACTGAACAACGAATAAGTCCAATATCTCATATTGACTTAATTCGGCATGGCCATGCATTTTTCCAGTCATATTCCATCAAGAGGCCTAAAGATATATCTCCTGTTATGAGGAGGGACAAATCCCATCTAGGACACTCATGTCCCTCAGCATGATTCATCGAGTGCCCATTAACCAACGTTATAGTCATCTTGTTACAGACAACGTTTGAATGGCAATAAAACACTTGAGTCCACATCTAGGGATCATAGTGGTTTCAGGTCTAAGAGTGATATACACTATTATCATTGTGAGAATAACTTATGACGATTTCATAACATACTATGTAGTATTCTCACGATGGGTCAATCCAGTATAAATATTACTCCTAATACTCATACCTATGTATAGACTTAATATCTCATATTCATGACCCATGAGATGCGGTCATCAGTCTACATACATAATAGTCTCCACGCTTTATTATTATCCCAATTCATATTAAAGCTTGACTACGGATACATTTAAGAATAGTGTTCTTTCGTTGATGTAATCTCATGATTAAGTCACACTTAATATTCCATCACATGAACCAACTATTCTAGGGACTTTATTTATCTTATAACAAGTGTAATAAAGAACGCCATATTTTATTCAATAATAAAAGTCATGATACATATAAAAGTTTAACATAAACTATTGGCCTCTAGGGCTTATACCAACAATCTCCCACTAGCACTAGAGCCAATCAGGCATAGACCTAATACCCATAGATCTAGTATGACCATCATGCTTCTGCTGAGTTAGAGCTTTAGTAAGTGGATCAGCAACATTGTCTGATGTTGGTACTCTGCATATTTTCACATCTCCTCTATCGATGATTTCTCGAATGAGATGATAGCGCCTAAGTATGTGTTTGGATCTTTGGTGAGATCTAGGTTCTTTAGCTTGTGCGATTGCTCCATTGTTATCACATAACAATTCAATGGGATCCACAATGCTTGGAACTATACCAAGATCAGAGATGAATTTCTTGATCCAAACAGCCTCTTTTGCGGCATTAGATGCAGCAATATACTCGGCCTCGGTTGTAGAATCAGCGACTGTTTCCTGCTTTGAACTTTTCCAGCTAACAGCACCGCCATTTAAGCAAAACACGTATCCAGATTGCGATTTGAAATCATCATGATCTGTCTGAAAACTAGCATCTGTGTAACCAATTACAGAGAGCTCTTCTTGACCTCCATAGATCAAGAAAGTATCCTTAGTTCTTCTCAAGTACTTAAGGATGTTCTTAACAGCAACCCAATGACTGTTACCTGGATTAGACTGGTATCTGCTCGTAGCACTTAAAGCATACGAGACATCTGGTCGAGTACATAACATAGCATACATGATAGATCCAATTGCGGATGCATATGGAACATTGATCATTCGATCCCTTTCTTCAACAGTTGAAGGGGATTGTGCTTTTGACAAACTTATACCTGATGACATAGGTACGAGTCCTTTCTTGGACTCATACATATTGAAACGTCTTAGGACTTTGTCTATGTATGTACCCTGACTTAAGCCAAGCAATCTTTGTGATCTATCTCTATAGATCCTGATTCCTAATATGTAGGAAGCTTCACCTAAGTCTTTCATAGAAAAGCATTTCCCTAACCAAGATTTAATTTCTTGTAGTGTAGGGATGTCATTTCCGATAAGCAATATGTCATCCACATATAATACCAGAAATGAGACTATGCTCCCACTAACCTTCTTGTAAACACAAGGTTCATCTTCATTTTTAATGAATCCATACTGTTGTACAGTTTCATCAAAACGAAGATTCCAACTTCTGGAAGCTTGCTTCAATCCATAGATTGATCGCTGCAATTTGCATACCTTTTGGATGTCATTAGGAATGCCAAATCCTTCAGGTTGTGTCATGTACACATCCTCAAGGAGATTTCCATTAAGGAAAGCAGTCTTGACATCCATCTGCCAGATTTCATAATCATGGTATGCAGCGATAGCAAGTAAGATCCGAATGGATTTAATCATTGCGACTGGTGAAAAGGTTTCATCATAGTCTACACCATGAATTTGTTTGAAGCCTTTAGCAACCAACCGCGCTTTGTAGGTGTTAACCTTTCCGTCCATGTCAGTTTTCTTTTTGAAAACCCACTTGCATCCTATAGGATTAATTCCTTTAGGTGCTTCAACCAAGTTCCAAACTTGATTTGTGTACATGGAATCCATTTCAGATTTCATGGCTTCAAGCCACTTCTCAGATTCAGGACCAGTAATGGCCTCTTGATAAGTCATAGGCTCATCTTGATCCATGAGCAATACGTCACATTCTTCTGATATGAGATACCCATATCTCTCAGGTTCTTGACGTATCCTATTTGACCTACGTGGTTCTTGTGTTATCGGAGTAGGATTTTCTGTCACAACAGCTTGTGTATCCTGCTCTTGTTCATCCATTGGCGTACTACTTTGTGGGTCTTGAACTTCTTCAAGATCTACCTTTTTCCCAGTAATTTCTTTGGAAACAAATTCCTTCTCAAGGAATACTCCATCTCTAGCGACAAACACTTTGCCTTCAGATGGTTTGTAAAAGTAGTATCCTTTAGTTTCTTTAGGATATCCCACAAAGAAACATTTGTCAGATCTTTGTTCAAGTTTAGTGGACATTAGTCGTTTCACATAAACTTCACAACCCCAAATCTTTAAATGTTTCACATTGGGCTTTCGACCACTCCATATCTCATATGGTGTCTTTTCTATCGCTTTGGATGGAACTTGGTTAAGTGTGTAAGCTGCAGTTAATAAGGCGTGTCCCCAAAAGGAGTTTGGAAGATCAGCATGACTCATCATAGATCGGACCATGTCTAACAAGGTTCGATTTCTCCTTTCGGAAACACCATTCCATTGTGGTGTTCCAGGAGGTGTGAGCTGGGATAAGATCCCACACTCTTTTAGATGATCGTCAAACTCTTGGCTCAAATATTCGCCACCTCGATCAGATCGAAGCACTTTGATTTTCTTGCCAAGTTGGTTTTCTACTTCATTTTGAAATTCTTTGAAGAAAGTAAATGATTCAGATTTATGTTTCATTAGATACACATATCCAAATCTACTAAAATCATCAGTGAATGTAATGAAGTAATAAAACCCTCCTCTAGCAGGTGTGTTTAGTGGTCCACATACATCAGTATGTATAAGTCCCAAAAGATCACTAGACCTTTCACCTGTTCCGGTGAATGGGGTCTTTGTCATCTTTCCCAATAAGCAAGATCGACATGTCTCATATGATTCTAAATCAAAAGAGTCCAAAATTCCATCTTTATGGAGTTTGGAAATGCGATTTTCGTTTATATGGCCTAAACGACAATGC
Organism: Medicago ruthenica; assembly: GCA_018208015.1. Lineage (NCBI taxonomy): Eukaryota > Viridiplantae > Streptophyta > Magnoliopsida > Fabales > Fabaceae > Medicago > Medicago ruthenica. The sequence goes on along the minus strand of CM031372.1, from coordinate 81,091,466 downwards.
CAAAGATAAGTTGGATTCAACTCATTAGGTTTCATCCTTTTCGTATTTATGTTATAGATTGGCATATCAAGATCAAGAATATAAAGTCCATTACTCATAATGGCATTAGCATAGTGAATATTATTCAAATAAATAGAACAACACTTGTCTTTTATTGTAAAACAAAAACCGGACTTGTCCAAACAAGAAACGGAAATAATATTCCTGCTAATTGCAGGTACAAAATAACAGTTCTCTAACTGTATTAAGAGACCACTAGGTAAAGTCAATTCATAAGTTCCAACAGCTAAAGCAGCAACCTTTGCGCCATTGCCCACTCGTAGATCGACCTCCCCTTTTGCCAATGTTCTACTCGTTCTCAACCCCTGCACATCAGTACAAATATGAGAACCACATCCAGTATCTAATACCCATGAAGTAGAAGTAGACATGTTAATTTCTATAACAAAAATACCTGAAGAAGTGGAAGCAACCGTTCCATTCTTTTTATCTTCCAGATATTTTGGGCAGTTGCGCTTCCAGTGCCCGGTCTTACCGCAGTAGAAGCACTTGCCCTCCTTAGCCACACCTCCAGTAGGCTTCAAGGCTTTGGTTGATGGCTTAGCAACTGCTTTGCCTTTGCCATTTCCCTTAGACCTTTTAGGCTTCTTATTATGCTTTTTGACCTTTCCATTGTTAACCATCAAGATGGTCTTACCCTTTCCCTTCATATTCTTTTCAGCAGTTCTTAACATTGCTGCAAGCTGTGGAAGAGTTTTGTCCATGTCATTCATTAGGAAATTCATGACAAAGTGGCTAAAGCTTTCCGGCAACGATTGCAAGATAAGATCAATAGCAAGTTCCTGCTCAAGGGGTAAACCCAATCGCGCGAGGTTCTCAACGTACCCAATCATCTTGAGTACATGAGGTCCTACAGGACTTCCTTCTGACAGCTTAGTTCCAAAAAGGGCCTTGGAGACATCATACCTTTCATGCCTAGCTTGATCTTCATAAAGAGTCTTAAGGTGTTCGATCATATCGAACGCAGCCATGTTCTCGTGTTGCTTCTGAAGCTCAGAGGTCATGGTTGCAAGCATGATGCAAGCGACTTCCACGGCATCATTGACATGCCTACTATAAGCATCTCTTTCAGCCCTGGGAGCATTTGCAGCTGGTGCCTCTTCAGGAACAGGTTCATCAAGCACATACAGCTTTTTCTCATGTGTGAGGACAATCCTCAAGTTTCGGTGCCAGTCTAAAAATTTGTTTCATTCAGCTTATCCTTCTCAAGGATTGATCGCAAAATGTTGTTTGAAGTGTTATTTGCCATCTACAATTTAAAATATACAAAATAAGTATCATGAAAATAACATATTTAATTTGGCCTTCAATTAAATACGCTCCCACTATTTTATTCAAATCAAATGACCTTCAAACATTTAATTCGGAAAATCCCGTTGGAAGATTTTCTAGCGGGTTGAAATCCTTATTTCACCTTGTTTTGAGTCAGCTAGGGCTGATCACCCAAAACTCAGCTATTTAGGTAGGAACATTTCCAATTGTATCTCATACAACTTTCAAATCAATTGGGCGAGTAACTCTTACTCTGATCTATCATATAGATATTTCCCAATTCTTGCTTCTAAATTTATTCTAATCATATTAAAATTAATTTAGTTAAGTTAAACCCAATAGAATAACAATCGGGTAAATGAAATTACCGCACCGCGACTTACAAACATAGAACATGTGCTTCGCTAGGGCAGAACCCACACATTCGATATTAGTCTTGAAGGGTGTTATTCTTTTGGAAAGCATTAAACTTAATATATTACTTTGAAGGATTTTATTTAGTTCGATCTCACCTCACCACGGCTTATATATCATATATATTCGCACTCCAATCATTCAAGCATGCATAACAATTATACAAAATAAAAGTGACATGATTATGGCCTCCTAACGCTATGATTCTCTCAAGCCAATGAAAGAATCTAAACTAATCCTAGAAACGACCTTGCTTCTCCAAGCTGGACTTCTAGGGCTAATCCAACGTCAAGGGTCCTATTACCTCCTTGTATTCTAATTACATTACATATAAAGAAACTCGTTTTACATACGAGGGATTGGATGAGAGGAGAATGTACATATAGAATTCAAGAGAGAGGCACGACACGCAGGCCGTATTTCAAAATCCAAAATAAAAGAAATAATAAGACTAAGGCCATAATCACTCACACAACAACAATAAAACACCTTTTATTATTATTAGCACCTCATAATTAAATAAATTAAATTAAAACTCGGCGATTGATCACACTACGCAGATTAGTCGGGGGTTCCGCTGCCCGGTCAGCGGACGGGGGTTCCGGAAGCTAATTCAATATGAACGATTCACTTTGAATTCTGGTGCTGGAAAAATCGTGTCACGATTCTGGCATCGTGTCACGATTTTATAGGCAGAAGCAAACAATTTGCTGGACACAAAATCGTGTCACGATTCTGGAATCGTGTCACGATTCTGGAATCGTGTCACGATTTTATAGGCAGAAGCAAACGATTTGCTGGGCACAAAATCGTGTCACGATTCTACAATCGTGTCACGATTCTGAACCAGGTTTCAGCCTTTTTTTCGTAACCCTAATCATGACGGCACAACACTTGCGGCGTTATGAACCCCGTTGTAACAGTATGATCAAACCAATCAAAGTACTCTGATTGTTTATCCAATATGGTGATCGAACTTAGAATGCTTCACCTGATACGGTTCCGAAGCTCCAGTTTACAATCATCCAATATGAACAAATATCATCTGACTTGATTTAGTGAACGATCATCACGAGTATATCACATATACTTCTGTTACACAGAATTTATCAATCATATTTCTGTCGATATGGATAATCGAAAATATTGATGCTTCACCAGAAAACGGTTCCGAAGCTTCAAACAATTCGAAAAGCCATGCACAGAAAAGTGATACGATTCAATTATGTGCGTATGTGATCGAGCAACACATCTCCGTCGATATGGATAATCGATATATTGATGCTTCACCTGATACGGTTCCGAAGCTTCAAACAAACCGAAAAGCCATGCACGGAAACGTGATGCCTTGCCAATTTTAATTCGTCTTTATTATTTAATTGTATTCGATTATGTTTAATCCAATTAAAACATAAAGCAGTAAACAAAACAATCCGATTCATGGTTTCGTAATTGGCTCTGATACCACTGAAGGGAAATCGACATATAAAGTGCAGCGGAAGTTTAAAATTTTGATTTCCTTTCCTTGGATCATTACGAATATCACATGAATCAGTGATAGAATTGTTACCTTTTAGTAATGCTGAAACACTTTCGTTGATCACAGCTGAGCAAATAAGCAAAGCCTCTACTCGTCCACACGAACGGCTTCCTTTGATTCCCGGTGCTAGCCAAGCGATCAGAGGTTAGGGAGAGAAAACAGGGTTACGGTTTTGCTTTAGGGTTACACGAAAAGCACTAGCTGATTTCAGCACTAGAGCTTCTATTTATAGAACTCGTTGCTGCACAAAATCAGCTTGAGCTTCAAAAGCCCATTAGCCCATCAGCTTCCGCTAACTAATTAGCGCGTATTGCTAAACGTACCCCATCATATAAGTCTTACTTATATTTCTCCTTTTTACCGTTCTATTGTGTGTGACCCTATAGGTTCTTGTAACGTTGGCAATAATATTAAATCCCATTAATATTATAAACAGTGAGCGGTATCTAGCAACACATCACTGCCACCCAAGTGACAAGAATGTCAAGTGATCTGACGAAACCTTTTTCCATGATAATATCTATGTGTACGATTACTCCTTTGTCCTAATATCTTTATTGAACACAAGGCATAGATTACGTCACCCTTGCTTAGCTCAATATTTATATTTCTTGATCCCGAAATATACTGAACAACGAATAAGTCCAATATCTCATATTGACTTAATTCGGCATGGCCATGCATTTTTCCAGTCATATTCCATCAAGAGGCCTAAAGATATATCTCCTGTTATGAGGAGGGACAAATCCCATCTAGGACACTCATGTCCCTCAGCATGATTCATCGAGTGCCCATTAACCAACGTTATAGTCATCTTGTTACAGACAACGTTTGAATGGCAATAAAACACTTGAGTCCACATCTAGGGATCATAGTGGTTTCAGGTCTAAGAGTGATATACACTATTATCATTGTGAGAATAACTTATGACGATTTCATAACATACTATGTAGTATTCTCACGATGGGTCAATCCAGTATAAATATTACTCCTAATACTCATACCTATGTATAGACTTAATATCTCATATTCATGACCCATGAGATGCGGTCATCAGTCTACATACATAATAGTCTCCACGCTTTGTTATTATCCCAATTCATATTAAAGCTTGACTACGGATACATTTAAGAATAGTGTTCTTTCGTTGATGTAATCTCATGATTAAGTCACACTTAATATTCCATCACATGAACCAACTATTCTAGGGACTTTATTTATCTTATAACAAGTGTAATAAAGAACGCCATATTTTATTCAATAATAAAAGTCATGATACATATAAAAGTTTAACATAAACTATTGGCCTCTAGGGCTTATACCAACAAGACATTGTTTGTGAAGAATGAACATGGAAGTCTGATGATTGCTCAGATCTATGTTGATGACATAGTATTTGGTGGAATGTCTCAGAAGATGGTCAAATTGTTTGTTCAACAAATGCAGTCAGAATTTGAAATGAGTTTGGTTGGTGAGCTGACATATTTTCTTGGATTACAAGTTAAGAAAATGGAAAATACAATCTTCATTTCTCAGAGTAAATATGCCAAGAACATTGTGAAAAATTTTGGTATGGAATCTGCTGCTCATAAGAGAACACCAGCTGCTACTCATCTAAAGTTAACCAAAGAAGAACATGGAGTATCAGTTGATCAAAGCCAATACAGAAGTATGATTGGGAGTCTATTGTACTTGACTGCAAGCAGACCTGATATCACATTTGCTGTTGGAGTTTATGCAAGATATCAAGCTGATCCTAAGATGAGTCATCTGACACAAGTTAAAAGGATCCTGAAGTATGTGAATAGCACAAGTGACTATGGAATCATGTATTCACACAGTTCAAGTTCTGAACTGATGGGATATTGTGATGCTGACTGGGCTGGAAGTGCTGATGACAGAAAGAGCACATCAGGAGGATGTTTCTTTCTAGGAAATAATTTAATTTCCTGGTTCAGCAAGAAACAAAACTGTGTTTCCTTATCAACTGCTGAGGCTGAATACATTGATGCTGGTAGTAGTTGTTCTCAATTGGTTTGGATGAAGCAGATGCTTGAAGAATACAACATTGAACAAGGAGCTATGACCCTGTTTTGTGACAATTTGAGTGCTATCAACATCTCTAAGAACCCAATACAGCACAGCAGAACTAAACACATAGATATCAGACACCATTTTATCAGAAACCTTGTGGAGGACAAGATTATTCAGCTGGAACATGTGGACACTGAGAATCAAATTGCTGACATTTTCACAAAGGCCTTGGATGCTAAACAGTTTGAGAATCTGAGAAGCAAGTTAGGTGTGTGTTTACATGAGGACTTATAGCAATCAAAGCAAACTGGATGTGAGGAAGAAAGAGTACCTGCCAGCTTTGTTAATGCTAAGTGTGATCCTGAACCTGAGCCTGAGTCTGATAGTTTTTCCAGGATCTGTGTTACTTGTTTTGATTTTATTCCCTATTTGAGGTCTGAGGTTTGTCAGAATTTTGTGGCTAAAAAGGGGGAGAAAATCTTATGCTTGAGCTGTTCAAAATTAGAAGATGTGTTGCCTGAGCTGTTCAGCATTTGTTCAAATTTCAGATGTTCAGCTTTCAATGTTATTCAGAAGTTATTTGTGAAGCTCAGAGTTCAGAACCATTACAACAAGAGCTGTCAAGATGTTATTGAGGGGAAGTATGTGTCTCAGGGGGAGTACATGATAGTTGTTATCCTGAGTGATGATGTGTTCCTGAAGTGTGGTCCTGATGACCAATTGTGCTCTGATACCATTTTTCTCTGTAGTTCAGTAGTAAGGGGGAGTTTGTATGAGAAGCTGAGTTGCAGAGGGAGTGTTGTGAAGCTGGAGTGTTTTTTTTTGTGTTGGTCAGAGATGTGCTGAAGTATAGTTCAGTTATTCAGAAGCTGTTATGTGTGCTTCAGGGTGTTCAGAAGCTGAAGCTGGTGTTTAACATAGCTGAATCCGCTGCCTAATCTGATTGCTATGTTATACTTGTGGAGTTCTTCATTGCTGAGATAGTCTTATGGGAGATTGAAGAGCTTGTCATGTGTGAACATTGGTTTTAGCCAAAAATTTGCCAAAGGGGGAGATTGTTGAGTCTTTTGGTGTTGGCTGCATATTTTGGCAAATCCAATGTGTTGAAGAGTAGCATCTCCATGTCTAGAACAAATCTTCAGTTGCAAGTTTTTCCATTTGAAGCTGTTCAGAAGCTGGAAATTCCATCAGAAGCTGAAAGTTACTTCAGAAGCACTGTAGCTGTTCAGAAGCTGAATTCAGAGTCTGATGCCAGCGTTGACTTTGGTTGACTTCATCAGAAGCTGATCTTTTTCAAGTTATTTCTACGCGTATCTTTGAGAGATATGTTAAGGTTTTATTATGGATTAATGCTTCTAGAATGCTGATTGATTTGTGGAAGATCTAATGAAGATTTGGCTCGTATTTATGAAGATCATATTTTCAGAAGAAATCTTTGAAGAGATACATTGCAGAATTATATGTTTCCTAATTGAGCCTTGCATAAATTAGAAACATATCAATTCAGAAGATTTGAATCAGTTTAATTCTGATTGCTGAAGATTATAAAGGAGGAGTGATGCTGCTTTCAAGACTGACGAAAAATATAAAGTTTTAGATCAGAGAATTGAGTCTTAGTGTGTTAAGCTTCTAGCTTTATTTGTGCACCACTCAGTTTGAGTTGGTTTAGAGTTTTATAAAGTTGTAATTCATTCTAAGCCTTTAGGTACGAATGAAGTTTTGTTATTGAAGGGTGTTCTTCAAAAACAGGGTAGTTTTCAGAACTGGGTTTAGTTCAAGGGTTGTTTAGTGACTGGGTTAGTTACTTGAATAGGAAGTTAGAGGTTTTCTAATACTCAACGTGTTGGGTAGAATTCAAGACTAGGAGGAAGTTAATTGCTTAGGCTGGGAACTGGGAGTCAGTGTCTTGAGTCATAAGGATTAATTCCTATAGTGGAATTCCTTCCTGGATTGGTATCCCCCAGAGTAGGAGGTGTTTACTCCGAACTGGGTTAACAAACCTTGTGTGTTCTTTAGCTTTCCTGCACTTTATTTTGTTGTTCTTGCATTGTGTTTTCTTGTGCTCTGTTTTTGCAATTTACTGTGCCCTGCGTATTGTTCAGAACCTGTCCAGCCAGAATTTCAATTGGTATCAGAGCAGGCACCCTGCCTGTGTTTTGGGTGAGATCCAGAGGAGTTAATATCTGGCAAGCATGGATAGAGAAGGAGGCTATGTCAATAGACCACCCCTACTAGATGGCACAAACTATGAGTATTGGAAGTCTAGGATGTGTGCTTTTCTAAAGTTTATTGACAGCAGGACTTGGAAAGCTGTGATTAAGGGCTGGGATCATCCAGTAGTTTTGGACAAAGATGGGAACAAGACTGAGGTTCTGAAGCCTGAAGAAGAATGGACCAAAGCTGAAGATGATCTGTCATTGGGAAATTCAAAAGCTTTGAATGCAATCTTTAATGGTGTGGATCAGAATATGTTCAGACTCATCAAGCAATGTACAGTTGCAAAGGAGGCCTGGGAAATTTTAAAAACAACTCATGAAGGAACTTCTAAGGTGAAGATGTCCAGATTGCAGTTGCTGACCACTAAGTTTGAGAACCTGAAGATGAAGGAGGATGAAAATATCCAGGATTTCTACATGAATGTGCTGGACATGGCAAATTCTTTTGATTCTCTTGGTGAAAAGATGTCTGATGAGAAGTTAGTAAGAAAAATCCTCAGGTCCCTGCCCAGAAGATTTGATATGAAGGTTACAGCCATAGAGGAGACTCATGATATTTCTGCTATGAAGGTTGAAGAGCTCATTGGTTCCTTGTTGAACTTTGAGACTGCTTTTTGTAAACAGACTGAGAAGAAAGGAAAAGGTGTAGCTTTTACTGTGAATTCTGAAGCTGATGATCAACAAGAGTCTGATGAGGATGATTTATCAGAAGCTCTAGTGTTGCTGGGAAAACAATTCAACAAGATTCTGAAGAATGTTGACAGAAAAGCCAAAGCCAAAGGTCAGAACTTCAGATTCAACAACAAGAAGCAACAAACTGATGTGAAAAAGACCAAGTCTGAGGAGAAAAGTAATCAAGCTAAAGGTGTGCAGTGCTTTGAGTGTGAGGGGTATGGACATATCAAGTCTGAATGTCCTACTTTTCTTAAGAAGCAGAAGAAAAGCCTAGCTGTTGCATGGTCTGATGATGATTCTGAAGAAGATGCTGTAAGTGAATCTGGTATGTGTGATATTGGTCTGGTAGTAAGGTCAGGAGCTATCTTGAAGAAGGAAGCTGTTTTAGAGTCTGAGACTTTTTCAGAGTCTGACTCAGAGTCTGAAGCTTCATCAGTGTCTGAAGTCAGAGCTCAAAAACTCTCTTATGATGAACTGGCTGACAGTTACAGAAAGCTATACAGGAGAAGTGCAGAAGTCTGCAAGGAAGTTCTGGATCAGAAGGAGGCTATTTTTCAACTGGAGGCTGAAAAAGGAGAACTTCTAGTGCAGAATTCAAAATTAAAAGAAGAAGTGAACCTGCTAAATTCCCAACTTGATCAGATGAAAAAGCAAGTTAGGATGATGAACTCTGCTACTGATAAGTTGGAGGAGATTCTAGATGTCCAGAAGCAAGGAAAAACTGGGTTAGGTTTTGTTGATCAGAGTCTGAAGCTCAAGGAGAAAAATCCAGTTAAACAGTTTGTTCCTGCTACTCAGACTCATGATCCAATGATTGGAACATCTCAGATGATACCTCAAAAACAAGCCCAGATGCAAGGTCAAAAGCATACTCAGATGAGACCTCAGAGGTATGTTCAGATGCAACCCCAGAAGTTCAACAGAAGAAGGAGGAATCATACCTGGATCTGTCATCATTGTGGAAAGAAATGGCATATCAAACCATTCTGCTTCAAACTTTATGGCTATCCTGAACATTTTCAGTATAGAAGAGTGCAACCTGCTGCACCCAGACACAATGTTCAGAAGGTGTGGAAACCTAAGGTTCAGAATGTAGGCCTGATTGCTCATACCTCATTAAGAGCCACTTCTAGAGAGGACTGGTATTTTGATAGTGGTTGTTCAAGGCACATGACTGGTGTGAAGAAGCTGCTGATCAATATCAAACCTTATTCCAGAAGTTATGTGACATTTGGTGATGGAGCAAAAGGTGAGATACTGGGTATTTGTGACTTAATCAGTGAAGGTTTGCCCAGACTTAATGATGTGCTACTGGTGAAAGGTTTAACCTCTAATTTGATCAGTATTAGCCAACTTTGTGATCAAGACTTAAAGGTTAATTTCAACAAGCAAGAATGTATTGTTACTGATCAGGAAGGTAAAACTCAGATGAGGGGCTGCAGATCCAAAGACAATTGTTATTTGTGGGTGTCTGAAGAAGAAAGAAGCCTGACCTCTTGTCTCATGAGCTCAGAAGAGGAAGTCAAGCTCTGGCACCAGAAATTGGGTCATCTGCATCTGAAAGGCGTGAAAAAAATCCTAAGTATTGAAGCTATCAGAGGTGTACCTAATCTGAAGATCAATGAGGACAATGTTTGTGGTGATTGTCAAATTGGGAAACAAACAAGAAAGTCTCATCCCAGATTAGTTCATCAGGTAACTACAAAAGTACTAGAACTTGTTCATATGGATTTAATGGGGCCTATGCAAGTAGAAAGTATTGGAGGAAAGAGGTATGCATTTGTAATGGTAGATGACTACTCAAGATTCACATGGATTAACTTTGTTAGAGAGAAGTCTGATACTTTTGAAGTGTTTAAAGACTTATGCACTCAATTACAAAGAGAGAAGGACTGTGGTATTGTCAGAATCAGAAGTGATCATGGCAAAGAATTTGAAAACAAGAATTTCTCAGAATTCTGTGCTTCTGAAGGTATAAAACATGAGTTTTCTGCACCTATCACACCTCAGCAAAATGGTGTAGTTGAGAGGAAGAACAGGACTTTAGCATAATATGCAAGAGTAATGCTGCATGCTAAGAAACTTCCATATATGTTCTGGGCTGAAGCAATGAACACAGCATGTTACATACACAATAGAGTCACTTTGAAAAAGGGAACAACATCTACTTTGTATGAACTGTGGAAAGGTAGGAAGCCTACAGTCAAATACTTTCATGTGTTTGGGAGCAGATGTTACATTTTGGCTGATAGAGAAAATAGGAGAAAACTGGATCCTAAGTCTGATGAAGGCATATTTTTGGGATATTCAGTAAACAACAGAGCCTATAGGGTGTTTAACTCAAGAACTAAGGTTGTGATGGAGAGCATAAATGTTGTTATTGATGATCTGTCTGCTGAGAATGAAAAGAATGGATCTGAAGTTATTCCAGAGTCTGAAGCCTCAGAAGAACAAACTTCAGAAGCAGAAAATCATCCAGAGTCTGAAGAAGCAGAAGTGCATCCAGATCATGATCCTACCAATGAAGGGCCATCAATTAGAGTTCAGAAGGATCATCCTAAGGAGCTTATCATTGGGAGTTTGGATCAAGGGGTCAGGACCAGAAGATCAGATGCTGCTACTACTGATTCTTGTTTTGTAGTTTGAACCCAAAAATGTGAAAGAAGCCCTAACTGATGAATTTTGGATTGAAGCAATGCAAGATGAGTTGAATCAATTCAAAAGGAGTGAAGTGTGGGGTTTGGTTCCAAGACCTGAAGGGATGAATGTGATTGGCACTAAGTGGATATTCAAGAATAAAACAGATGAAAGTGGTATTGTAGTCAGAAACAAGGCAAGGTTGGTTGCTCAGGGTTATACTCAAGTAGAGGGTCTTGATTTTGATGAAACCTTTGCACCTGTGGCCAGACTAGAGTCCATAAGATTACTATTGGGTGTATCTTGCATTCTCAAGTTCAAACTTTTCCAGATGGATGTGAAGAGTGCATTTCTGAATGGATATCTGCAAGAAGAAGTATATGTTGAACAGCCTAAGGGTTTTGTGGATCATCAGTTTCCAGATCATGTGTACAAGTTGAAGAAGGCCTTGTATGGATTGAAGCAAGCACCAAGAGCATGGTATGAAAGGCTGACTCAATTTCTTGTGGCTCAAGGATACAGAAAAGGTGGTTCTGATAAGACATTGTTTGTGAAGAATGAACATGGAAGTCTGATGATTGCTCAGATCTATGTTGATGACATAGTATTTGGTGGAATGTCTCAGAAGATGGTCAAATTGTTTGTTCAACAAATGCAGTCAGAATTTGAAATGAGTTTGGTTGGTGAGCTGACATATTTTCTTGGATTACAAGTTAAGAAAATGGAAAATACAATCTTCATTTCTCAGAGTAAATATGCCAAGAACATTGTGAAAAATTTTGGTATGGAATCTGCTGCTCATAAGAGAACACCAGCTGCTACTCATCTAAAGTTAACCAAAGAAGAACATGGAGTATCAGTTGATCAAAGCCAATACAGAAGTATGATTGGGAGTCTATTGTACTTGACTGCAAGCAGACCTGATATCACATTTGCTGTTGGAGTTTATGCAAGATATCAAGCTGATCCTAAGATGAGTCATCTGACACAAGTTAAAAGGATCCTGAAGTATGTGAATAGCACAAGTGACTATGGAATCATGTATTCACACAGTTCAAGTTCTGAACTGATGGGATATTGTGATGCTGACTGGGCTGGAAGTGCTGATGACAGAAAGAGCACATCAGGAGGATGTTTCTTTCTAGGAAATAATTTAATTTCCTGGTTCAGCAAGAAACAAAACTGTGTTTCCTTATCAACTGCTGAGGCTGAATACATTGATGCTGGTAGTAGTTGTTCTCAATTGGTTTGGATGAAGCAGATGCTTGAAGAATACAACATTGAACAAGGAGCTATGACCCTGTTTTGTGACAATTTGAGTGCTATCAACATCTCTAAGAACCCAATACAGCACAGCAGAACTAAACACATAGATATCAGACACCATTTTATCAGAAACCTTGTGGAGGACAAGATTATTCAGCTGGAACATGTGGACACTGAGAATCAAATTGCTGACATTTTCACAAAGGCCTTGGATGCTAAACAGTTTGAGAATCTGAGAAGCAAGTTAGGTGTGTGTTTACATGAGGACTTATAGCAATCAAAGCAAACTGGATGTGAGGAAGAAAGAGTACCTGCCAGCTTTGTTGATGCTAAGTGTGATCCTGAACCTGAGCCTGAGTCTGATAGTTTTTCCAGGATCTGTGTTACTTGTTTTGATTTTATTCCCTATTTGAGGTCTGAGGTTTGTCAGAATTTTGTGGCTAAAAAGGGGGAGAAAATCTTATGCTTGAGCTGTTCAAAATTAGAAGATGTGTTGCCTGAGCTGTTCAGCATTTGTTCAAATTTCAGATGTTCAGCTTTCAATGTTATTCAGAAGTTATTTGTGAAGCTCAGAGTTCAGAACCATTACAACAAGAGCTGTCAAGATGTTATTGAGGGGGAGTATGTGTCTCAGGGGGAGTACATGATAGTTGTTATCCTGAGTGATGATGTGTTCCTGAAGTGTGGTCCTGATGACCAATTGTGCTCTGATACCATTTTTCTCTGTAGTTCAGTAGTAAGGGGGAGTTTGTATGAGAAGCTGAGTTGCAGAGGGAGTGTTGTGAAGCTGGAGTGTTTTTTTTGTGTTGGTCAGAGATGTGCTGAAGTATAGTTCAGTTATTCAGAAGCTGTTATGTGTGCTTCAGGGTGTTCAGAAGCTGAAGCTGGTGTTTAACATAGCTGAATCCGCTGCCTAATCTGATTGCTATGTTATACTTGTGGAGTTCTTCATTGCTGAGATAGTCTTATGGGAGATTGAAGAGCTTGTCATGTGTGAACATTGGTTTTAGCCAAAAATTTGCCAAAGGGGGAGATTGTTGAGTCTTTTGGTGTTGGCTGCATATTTTGGCAAATCCAATGTGTTGAAGAGTAGCATCTCCATGTCTAGAACAAATCTTCAGTTGCAAGTTTTTCCATTTGAAGCTGTTCAGAAGCTGGAAATTCCATCAGAAGCTGAAAGTTACTTCAGAAGCACTGTAGCTGTTCAGAAGCTGAATTCAGAGTCTGATGCCAGCGTTGACTTTGGTTGACTTCATCAGAAGCTGATCTTTTTCAAGTTATTTCTACGCGTATCTTTGAGAGATATGTTAAGGTTTTATTATGGATTAATGCTTCTAGAATGCTGATTGATTTGTGGAAGATCTAATGAAGATTTGGCTCGTATTTATGAAGATCATATTTTCAGAAGAAATCTTTGAAGAGATACATTGCAGAATTATATGTTTCCTAATTGAGCCTTGCATAAATTAGAAACATATCAATTCAGAAGATTTGAATCAGTTTAATTCTGATTGCTGAAGATTATAAAGGAGGAGTGATGCTGCTTTCAAGACTGACGAAAAATATAAAGTTTTAGATCAGAGAATTGAGTCTTAGTGTGTTAAGCTTCTAGCTTTATTTGTGCACCACTCAGTTTGAGTTGGTTTAGAGTTTTATAAAGTTGTAATTCATTCTAAGCCTTTAGGTACGAATGAAGTTTTGTTATTGAAGGGTGTTCTTCAAAAACAGGGTAGTTTTCAGAACTGGGTTTAGTTCAAGGGTTGTTCAGTGACTGGGTTAGTTACTTGAATAGGAAGTTAGAGGTTTTCTAATACTCAATGTGTTGGGTAGAATTCAAGACTAGGAGGAAGTTAATTGCTTAGGCTGGGAACTGGGAGTCAGTGTCTTGAGTCATAAGGATTAATTCCTATAGTGGAATTCTTTCCTGGATTGGTATCCCCCAGAGTAGGAGGTGTTTACTCCGAACTGGGTTAACAAACCTTGTGTGTTCTTTAGCTTTCCTGCACTTTATTTTGCTGCTCTTGCATTGTGTTTTCTTGTGCTCTGTTTTTGCAATTTACTGTGCCCTGCATATTGTTCAGAACCTGTCCAGCCAGAATTTCAGATTTCCTTCCTGGATTGGTATCCCCCAGAGTAGGTGAAGTTTGCACCGAACTGGGTTAACAAATTCATTGTGTTCCTTTACTTTCTGCATTTTATTTTCTGCTTTTGAACTTTATTTTTTCATACTCTGTTTTTAGTTCAGAATCAGTGAATTGCCAGAATTTCAACCTTATTGATGAGATGTAAATGCTTTATAATTGAATTGATGGTGAAATGTGAATGATGTAAAGATGAGTTTATGTTTATCTATTGAAGACTTAAACTAGGCTCTTGATTATTGTTGACTATGTATAATTGAGTTGATAATCATCCGTCGGTGTGAATATGCTATGTATGGTATATGAACCTTGTTTTGAAATGTTGATGAAACTAAGCTATTAATGAGTTATGAATGTGGTAAGATGTTAACCAGACTTTTTATGTTAAATGCTTATATGTTGTTGATTGTTGCCTGAAACTTACATGCATTTATTAATCCTTTTTGTTGAACGTATATCTTACCCTCCAGTGACTTTGTTGTCGCCTGCATCCTCGTGGTGTAGACTTGTAGGTTGAGGAGTAGTTGCTTGGTGAGTGTCTGCTGAGGATGGCGTCATGCCTACTCCTTTTATATTGTTTTTGAGGATGTCTAGATTAGACGCTCTGATCTAGGAGTTTTGTAGAATTTATTTTATTTGTTGGATTATTGATGATGGATCTTTATGATCAGGATGATGGTGTATTTATTTGATAATTTATGATGAGACCTAAGATGATATTTATTTAGATGATTATTTTCTGTTGTGCTATGAATATTGTTGATGAAATTTTTATTATGAGAAATATCTATGAAGTTATTGATGATTTGTAATGTCCCGATTTGTCGAAATTGCATGATTTATCGTTTAAATAGTAGTCTCGGGGATCAGGGTTTTATATTAGTGACTTGGTAAAGTTTTGCACTTATAAGAGAATAAATCATAATGAGTAAATAATATTGTAACTATCCAGACACAACGTTTAATAAGAGAATAAATCAGAATGAGTCAATAATAGAGTAACTATCCACACAACCTGTAGAACACATGTGCAATATTTTTTTTCTTAACTAATTCCATATAACTCAGTTTGAAGTGAAGTTTGTTAAAAGAGCCACTCAATATTGCACAAGGGTTGGGTGGCTCCTTGATACGATGAGTCACTCAACCATTTGAGCCTCTTGATTCTTGAGCACTCAACATTTTATTCTTGAGAAGGCGTCAATTGACGTTGAACAAGCTGAATTAACAAAACCCCTAATTTTCAATTGGAGGTGAAAGATCAGTCTTTCATTTAGGTTTTAAATTCCCCTAATTGAAAAGCCCTAGAAATTCATACTCTAACGTACAAAGATTTCTCTATCTAAGTAACTCTCAAAGTTCTCAAATTCACAATTAACATCTAAGAATTTTTAAAGAGTTGAATGTAGAAAATGAGTTTATGAGAGAAGAGAATGTGGAAATTTGATGTTCAGAAGAAAAAAAAAATTATCATGTTCCTTATATAGTTTTTAGAAAAAAAAAGTGAAGGAGTTTCCAATTAAAATGAGAGAAATAGGGAGTGAAACGATTCACACTTATTTTCAGCATATTCTTCGTAAAACAGGAGGGAAACGATTCACTTAGTTGGTTGAATCAATTCACACAACAAAAAGTTTGAGTGAAAGAGTTCACACTTTAGAGTAAAACGATTAATATTGTGAAATGAGAAATGATATTTGTATTATCATTTTGTGACAACTTTCTCTCTCATACTCACATTATTTTTTTCACTTTATTTCTATATTGCTTTTATTTTCGTGCATATACCTACTTTTTCTTTGTAAATTTTTTGTTGTCCCATAAATTGTCAACCAAATGATTGTTCAAATAACACACCTCTTATGAAATGATTCACACCTTAGAGTGAAATAATTCGCACTAACCGAAAGTTATAGTGAAAATGATTCATACCTCAAAGTGAAACTATTCACTCATAGAACAACTTGAAAACATGCAAGTATGAGATTTCAAAAAGTATTGTGATCATGAGACTTTTGGAGTCACTTGCACAAATTTTAAACCTATGGTTTGGCATTTAATGAAAACCAAAATCAATTCTAAAAACTTAAGCAAAGGGTTTATGCACATACACAAGTAAATGCACACTCTTAATAGTATTGCCTCATGTTGGGAGAAAATTTAATTTATAGGTGTTGTATTTCAAGTTAAGTTAAATAAATTTTAATTCCTACAAATATTTTAAATTTCATTTTTAGTTCTAAAATTTCCAGTAAATTTTGGTCCCTAAATGTTTTATCTCACGACTTCTAGTCTTTGTTTTTAGTTCAACTTGTATGTGCCCATATTTTTAAACAAATTTTCGCATATATTTAGAATATTAAAAAAAACATCTCCCACATAAATTTATTTTTTTAAACAAAATATGAATTAAATATAAATTTTTATGCGCTAAAAACTTAGAAATTCATATTTACTTCATCCTATGTTAAAAGTGATTAAACTTATGCAAGAGATATTTATATAATGTTATAAACATGACTGTAAAAAAATCAAAATTTCAAAGGATACACATAAGCTTATTAAAAATATGGACAAAAAGTCGTGACAAAAAATATTTGGGGACAAAAACTTGTTGAAAAATTTTAGAGAGATTAAAAACCAAATTCGAGATGTTTATAGGCACCTAAAAACCCTTGAAAGTTTTTTTTTTTGAAAGTTTAAAAATAAGTTAAAAGTTTAAAATGAAAGTTAAATATATATATATATATATATATATATATATATATATTAATTTATTTTGATACTAAAGCAATGCTTTACTTTATAAAGTATCACTTATTAAATTCATTCAACCTACATTTGATTTATTTCCTTTTTTATATTTGAAATTAATAATTGGTCAAACAAATTGAAACTAATAAATTTATTTTCAAATTTATCTATTTATTTAATTTTTTATCAAAAAAAAAAAGTTTCAAAAAGAAGTCAAACAATGAGAAATCTTATTTGAACATGACTTTTTTTCTTTTTATAGTTTATTGCATTTATTGTCCTAGCTATCTTAAATAGCTTCTGGCAAGGCAATGCTTGACATGCTAATTCTAAGATGACTACTAGCATCAGCCTTCAACAGTATATCTTTGCAATTTTATGTTTTGCTTTGGTCATCATGAACTCGGGTAACAAACTATTTTCATTATTCAATTTCGCAATTTTGAGAAATCATTTTTTCTGAAAATGTGTAACGTTTGATTTATGTGACAAAAAGTTTCCTCTGATTAATTGGTAACATTTACAAGAAAATAATATTTAAAAAAAAAAAAAAATACTAAACTCTAAATACATTGTGTAGAAACAATTTGTTGGAGTGTCCTCAAATTTATATTCATGTTTCGTGCTTTTGAGGTTTTCTTTTATTTTTTTATAATTTTCTATTATATAAGAAAAAATATTTCATTTCAATTTTAAAAAATGTTTTAGGTTTTTGGGGAAATTTTGATTTTGTTTAGCATATTATGATAAACATTATTACTATACAAAACTATGATTCCAGCAACAATTCTAATAAAATTATCTTGGTTGGCAGGAGTAGTGAGTGAGAATATTCGCTATAAAGTCTGCCTTACTAAAGGGCCATGTCCAAATAATGATCCAGCTTGTGCCAAATTTTGTCAAGAAAGGAGCTACCCTAAAGGTGGCAATTGTATCGACAATGTATGTTGTTGCGATAAATAGCTCTATATAAGATAATTACACCTATTCTCAAATAACGTGTGTATTTGTATCGTTGTGTCTACAAATACAACTTTGTGATTTCCATACAAGGAACTAAAAATATGTAACACTCATACTAAATTTATTTAGAATATTTAGCATGCGTATTAAACTTGATACTGGATACATTAAAATTTTCAATACTAATAAGATACTACTGAATGAATACAAATTTGCTCGTTCCATACAACTGCTAAAGTACCACTAACGTGTACATGTATACATAAATACTGACAAAATCCTGAACTGGTACATGACAAACATTTGCACTCCACTCAGCTTCTCCCTGATAAACTTCATCAGAACCGCTTCTTACCTGAAACTGGAACAAATGGATTGGGATGAGACATAATGTCTCAGTGAGCTCCACATATCCTAGGTTGTATGGCAACCTTGGGGACAACCTACGATTGCCATATTCTAATCTCAACCCATTTTGGGTTTATACAAGTTCTTGTTTGCTTTACCAAGTAATCAGGGAAATCTAGATTACTAACTGATAACTTAGTGATCAAGGGAAACTATGATCACTATCTGATAACTAACATAGTCTCATTGTGTTATAATCATCTTTCTGTTATCATTAAGTTAGAGAGTTAGCGTGTAACAAACAATAATTATCTTGGTTCATTTTACGGAATGGACCCGAGTGGAGTAACCCTGGATACACTCCCTACTACCGGTGAGACTTCTATCATATCAGACTAACACCGGACTCCTCTTGCTTTTGTGCGGCTATCCTCGCGGATGGTAACTGCACTGTTCCAGCTGTATTCGGAACCCCCGTGCTCTAACTGGCGAGAACAACGGAGACACAATTTAACCTTTAATTAATTAACTCTGTGCGGCTATCCTCGCGGATGGTAACTACATGTTCCAACTGTATCCGGAACCTCTGTGCTCTAACTAGCGAGAACACCGGAGACACAACTTAACTTTTAATTAACTTCTTAACTTATATGTGGCCTTTGACGTTCCGACTGATGGGAACTACAAGAGGCACGTCTCTGTCTTACTAACTGTTCTTAGAGTATTGGGTATTCTTAACCTATATTTCAAGGTATAATAGCCCTCCTTAGTCTATAACTTATTTCCCGGGTCAGTAATCCACCCTCGCAGTAACTTGGCTTCATTTCGTATAACACTCATTCGTTAATACAAAAGTACATTTATGACCTTTACTTCCATTACTGTATGTATATGGACATTCTGGCACTGCGAGAACGGTTCCTGGCAATAAAAACAACATTTTCACCTGGGGTGCCACACTGTAATTCTTGTGGCATGAGAGACTTCCATCGTGCCACGATGAAGCCCAGAAAATGATGATCGTGGCACGATGCAGTATGATCGTGGCACGAAAATTCAAGCGTTGACAGACCCTGTAACTTTTCCAGAAATTTCCAAAACGACCCATGACTAATTCTCAGCACCAGCAAGTTCATATATCTCAAAAATTAGGGCTTTTGGCAAGAAAAGTCATGAATATAGCATGCATTAACAAGGGGAAACTAACAATGCAAGAATTAAGCCTATTAATCCAAGTTTTCTCACCACATAAACACATCATCAACTATCCAAGGAGGGATCTAAGCTATAGGAACTCACCTTGAAACTTGATTTGATCTTACCCTCCGGTGGCTTTGTCAAGAAAGGAGCTACCCTAAAGGTAGCAATTGTATCGACAATGTATGTTGTTGCGATAAATAGCTCTGTATAAGATAATTACACCTATTCTCAAATAACGTATGTATTTGTATCGTTGTGTCTACAAATACAACTTTGTAATTTCCATACAAGGAACTAAAAAAATAAATACTCCCTCCAGTCTCGAATGTAAGAAACAAAACAAAAAAATTGGTGGTCTCAAATGTAAGCAAAAGTATAGTAAAATCAACCTATTAAATGCCACTATTTCAATTTTACCCTCAATAAATGTTATTATATCCAATTTGTTTCACATTCCCATGTTGAGTTCAAAAGTCACATTTATTTCCAAGACAACGGCAAAATTGGAAATGTATAACTTTTTATCATGACTTAAATGTAGTCAATCTACTTTCTTAATAGGTGTGCTTTTTTTTTGTTTCTTACATTAAAGCCTAGAGGAAGTACAATAATTTAAGTTTCAATTGTTTATATTTTTACATTCTTTCAATTTCAATTTACGGAATAACAAATTTTATGTTTCGAGATTTACGAGACGGCAATCATTTCTCTAACATAAACTAGTTCCTTAAAACTCAAATGGCACACTGTTTTTAAAAAAGAAAATAGTTTCCATAAAACTCAAGTTCGAACTATTTTGAAAGTAAATTTTTTGTTTCGTAAAATATAACGTTGATTTCTTTGTTGAATATACTTGACTTTGAGTTTTATTGAACAAAATATGCATTTCAGTACAATGAACACTTGAGTTTTATGAAATAAGAAACTCCAATTAAAATGAAGATGAAACTCTTAAAAAGGTAACAAAACTCTAAACAAACTTTTTCTTGTATTTCAAAATACTATTAGAAGTGTTATTATTAAAGATATCTATTAAAGTGAAGAATAAACCAAATCAACTTAGTATGTATCTTGTATACACTTTATTTAGTTCATGTAGAAAAGATAGAAGAAAGAAAGTGAAAGAAATGAAAGTTACAAGAAGAGAAAATGAATAGTATATGAATCATGATTATTAATTTATTTAGTAGTAGTTTGGTGTGAGGGAAAATTATAGTAAAATATGAGACTAAAGTATGTAAAGAAATAAAAAACAAAAGTTAGATGAGATGAAATTAATATGGGCATTTATAAAATGAGATAAATATAAATTTTCTTAGTAAAAAAAAAATATAAAGTTTATTAAAATAATAAAGCAAAATGCAAAGGAAACAATACCGAATATTTACCAAAAAAAAAAAATACCAAGTGCCATAAAATGAAGTTATGAACTAAGAAAAAACGACGAACATGAGGATTTGCTTGAAAAATACCAAAAGTAGTTTTAGGCTTGGGTTACATTTTAGTTCTTTACAATTCAACACTTTAAATCTTTTCCTTCAAATAAAAAAACACTTTAAATCTTTCGCACTTCAATTCATCTGAACTTTACTTTCAGTCAATTTTATGTTACATTTCCTCAACTTTTAATTTTCTACTTGATTTACCGAGTCTTTTCATTTCTGCAATTTTACATTCATGAATTTAAAATTCAGTCAATATTTCTTTTCATTTGTAATTTTTGTGTTTTACTACATTTGAACATTTTTTTTTAAAATTCATTTTACAATTCATGTTATTTCATTAAATTCATCACTCACTAATCATTATTTTTTTAATGAATCAAATGTCCTCTACACATAGTGGATCTCTTATCATCTCATCCAAGTACTTTTGGGTCATCATTCTTTCATTTGTTACATGTGTCGACAAACTAAATATTATCCATAAATTCTTTAAAATAGTGAAAGAATGATGACTTGGATCTCATCTCAAAAGCTAGTTCAAATGATGGGGTACTCAAACATATTTATATGTTCAACAGCCCAGAAACCTGAGCAATGTGAGACTAATAACAAACTACAAACAACTTCAAAACCAACTTCAACACCCACTCTCGCGCCTAGCGTGGGCCTGGGTGCAATTTCCACATTGCAATCCTTAACCTGACTCTGATACCATGTTAGATGGGTTTGGATCTCATCTCAAAATCTAGTTCAAAGGATGATGGTACTCAAACATATTTATACACTCAAGAGTCCGAGAACCTGAGCAATGTGGGACAAATAACAAACTACAAACAATTTCAAAACCAACTTCAACACCCACCCTCACGCCTAGCGTGGGTCTAGGTCCAATTCCCACATTGTAATCCTTAACCCGGCTCTGATACCATGTTAAATAGGTTTGGATCTCATTCCATATGCTAGTTCAAATGATGGGGGTACTGTTTACAGGTATTTTTTGTAAACGATGAGTCTAGTCTTGTTTATTACAAGCAGGATCAAACTAGAAATCCTAGAACATGTTGTGCATTATTATTTCCAGAAAAGTATGAATGTTCATCATCTTTAATGAGTTTGCTTACAAAAAGAGGAAGAAAATTGTTTTTACATGAAGATAACTGTCTGATTTCTACAGAAATCAACACTTGATTGTTTAAAAGTTGTTAAAATGAACAAAAAGAAAAGCTTGAAGTTTTAAAGAACATAAAACTTAAAGAAATGTAAATTGCATTGCATTGAGTGCAAAGAGTAGTTCACAAGATCATGTTACATACATTTTGTTACTCTTTTCTTTAGACGCCGGTACTTTGAGTGTATAGAACTTTTGGTAATGATTTGTGACCCGTTTTTCCTATGAAAAACTACTATATATATGATATGTCACTGCAAGTGCACGGTTAATATTGCATAGTAAAAATATTGATCCACGGGGAGTTTAGTAAGTGTTGATTATGTTTTCAGAGTATGTTAGCTGAACAAGTTATAATTTTGAGTTGGAAAATGTTTTTGGTTAAGTTTTATATGATAAAAAGCATCTTGGGATTATTGGTATATCTAATGACAGAATCTTAAACGGTCAAGCTTATATCTCTATTCTATATTTAATCTATTTTCCAAAAACAAGATTCTCTAAGGTAATTCATGTTTCCTTTCGAAATACATGAATGTATCCCAATAGCAACCACGCCTATTCTCATGGTTGATTGTTATATGAGACCCATTAAGTACGAATCTTATGGCCTCAAGACATTGTAAAGCTACTCATTTGGGGTGTTCCCATCAAGCTTTACAATGCCTTGTCTAATCTCATTTGTTCTAATATCAAGTTTCTTCGTTCGATACTTCACTTGATATTTGAAATGATGAAATAGTAGCTGTTGAACTTCTCCGTTCGGTACTTCGTTCAACACTTGCTATTGAGTTTAAAAACGATGAGATTAGATAGGAAAATGATTTTTAATAAAATAGAGTCTAGGCTTGGTTTGATTAGGATCTAGTCATTAGACTTTTTCAACAATCCCAAGACTAGACTAGTCTACTCAAAAGAGTTCATTGTAGACACTTGACAAAATATAAATTACATGAATTGTAAAGGCAAGAAAGTAAATGACATGAATTGTAAATATGTGATAAAATAAAGTGCAGAAATATAGAGAGCAATAAAATAAATTGCAAGGAATTGTAAAAGTGCAGCAATTCTATAAATGTTTGAGCTTAGAACAAGATAGAGTTACAATCTCACTATATATAGTAACTTTACACTCATTCCAAGATGAGAAACAACTCTGATTAGAGCTCTATTTATAGCCTAAAGCCATGGACAAAGCATTAACCATGAATTATACAGCAATAATTGGCAAAAACCAAGAGTTTTCAATCATAAATCTGACTGCATAACACGCACGACCGTGCCATATGGGCGCACGGTCGTGCCAAGTTTCAAAATGTCAGAATCTAAAGAACTGGATAGACGCACGACCATGCTCTCTAAACGCACGGTCGTGCGTAATCTCACTGCCTTGCTTGGCACTGTTTGCTCAGTTGGGACGCACGACTAGTGTAAATGATGGCACGACTGTGCCATCTCACTGTTACCTTGAAACTTGACTTTTCTTGCCTAGCCCTTTGTGATTTCGCTCCAAAGTGCTTGCTCATCATTATTTTTACCTAGAAAGGAAAAAAAAGATACTGAAGTAAAATAGCTCAAGAAAATAAAGAAGAAACGACTAAACTTGCATAAAAAGAAACCCTTAAAATCCTATAAATTACTACTTATCAATATACATAGCAAAATAACTGCAAACCTAACGGCTAGAAACTATATTATTTCGACAACTTCGGTATGATTTCCACGTGTTTGAACCTTCAAACTTGCCCCTTCAAAGAGAAATCAAAGTCTTCAAGAAGCTTTATGGTCGAAACCCTTTCCTCTCTGTCGAAATTCCTTTTAGTCGAACTTCATATGCTTTCTCTTGGACTTAGGAAAATCTTGCAATCTTGGACTTGGAGAACTTGCATCTTGAACCCTTTTCCAGTCGAAATTGTCATCTGTCGAAATCACCAAGTTCTTCCTTGGACTTAGAAAATCTTGCAGTTTTAGGCACCTTTTTCCTGTCGAAAAGCTTATGTTGCATCCTGCACTTATAGAATTTTATGGCTTTATAACCATTTCTCCTGTCGAAATACACACTTGAAAATACAGGCTAACACCATTCGAAGTGAACAAACACTTGTCGAAAACCTTCTCATACACCTGTCGAAATACATGTATTTCCACTTGTACTTAGAGAATTTTGTGGTCTTCATAACCATATTGCCTGTCGAAATGCATGTTCAAAATCCAGGCTAACAGGTACTTAAGCATATTTATACACTCAACAGTCCGGGAACCTGAGCAATGTGAGACTAATAATAAACTACAAACAACTTCAAAACCAACTTCAACAGACACATATGAACAATTTTAGGAATCTATAACACTTATAATACCTCATCCGTTCTGGTACATGTGTCGGACATAATAAATCTTATCTATAAATCTCTTCATTGTAAAATCGCTTATAATTTAGGACAAAAAATTTTTCCAAAACGACTTATAATTTGAAACTAATGGAGTATTAGAAGTGTTATTATTAAAGATATCTATTATGTGTGAAGATTGAATGCCAAACACACTTTGTCTCTTAAACGTGTGTGTGCATTAAATGTGTTGAAGATTACTTTGTAACTTGTTCAAAAATTCGACATCAAACACACATTTAGTTATAGATTCATATCAAATTTAAAATCAAGAAGAATGTTATGGACACTCTTTTGTTTTTGTACAAAAGAGAGCAAAAGCTCATATGTACACTCTCTTTTTAACACCCTCTTCAACACTCATTCTCTTATTAGAAGAAATTAATGTATGACTCATCACTTTAAGTGGAACCCATTTTCAAAGTGAGAGACGCACCATGATTTAAAATCAAACTTAGATTAAAAAAAGAATTGTGTTGTTTTTAATAACTTTCACTCTCATACTCACATTATGTTTTTACTTTCTCTCCATTATTTTGGTTTTTGTGTCAATGCCTATATTTCTTTGTATATTTTGGTTGTCCACAAGTTGTCTCAAAAAGTGGTTGTTCAAATAACATTCTCGTATAACTATCAGAAAGACAGAAAATAAGGTGTGTGTCTCTTCTCTTTTTCTACTCTTTTTTTAGGGGTTATATTCTGCTTAGTTATGAGTGTATTTTAGTTCATTTGTTTCATATTATTATCAATCTTATCTATACTTATCTAAACTATGTATTTAAATTGAAAATGTCTGTGTTGTTAAGGACAAGTGTGTACTTAAAAATGTTTTAGTAAAAATAGTAGAGCATGGTATCAAAGCAAAATTGGTATCCACCTTGAAGGATATTTTCCGCTACACTTTTTAGAGAAAATCCAATTTTCTCATCTTCAATTTCATGATTTTTTTTTCTCTCTTTCATTTTCTAGAGAAAATTCCAGAATAATCTTCTTCTGAAACAGTTTCTTTTCTTGATTTGTTCAATTGATTTCGTGTTCCATCTTTTATCTCAATTTCATATGATTCTCTTGCATCCTAGTCCTTGTTCGATCAATATTTTTCGATTCGTAATTCCTTTGCGATTCAACTTTGTTTTTTTGCCCCAATTTCTAGGGTTTCACGATTTCGTGTTTGTTTGTCTCTTGTCCGTGCACTCTTTTTCTTTCCCTGTTCAATTTCATATTCGATTTGAGTTTCTTGCTCGAAATCTTTCATTTTTGCAATTTTCCCCAAATCTTAGGTTTTGCGATTCCAATTCTAATTTGGTTTCGATTTTTTATCCGATCTTCTTTGTTTGTTTTCCAATCTGATTCTCCTTGCTTTTGTATACCATTCTGATTGTGTTTTATGTTCGATTTGATTCTATTTTACGTCTTTTTCCAAAATTCTAAATTCTAGGGTTTCATTGTTCCCAATCCATTGTTTGATTATTTTTGTGCTTGAGTGTTCTGGCTACCTTTTTCTCTTCCTCTGAGTCTTATTTTGGTTCTGTTTTTGTTGGTTCAAGGCAGTCCCGATTATTGGGATTATGTTCTAGTTTGATAGCACAATCAGTCACTGAATGAAGATGAACTTAAAGGTGAGAAAAACACAAAAGAGGGGTTGAATTGTGTTGGCTTTTTCTAGTTTCTTTTCTATGTGTTAAAAGCTATTCAGAATCTGGTGAGTACAAATTCTGATACAGAGTCTGAGTGCAGCGGATAAGTACAAAAACACAAAGATAGAGAGAGAGAGAGAGAGAGAGAGAGAGAGAGAGAGAGAGCAGACACAAGCAATTTATATTGGTTCCTCCCACAACAGATGAGTAGTCCAGTCCCCTCCCCTTGCACTTCCAAGGGATTTCACTATAATCACTACTGATTACAATTGCTCAAGGACTCTTCCAAGAGACTTCTCAATGCTCAAGCACACTGAAAGAGACTTCCTTGCTCCAGCTCGCTACCTAGAGACTTCCAATGCTCTAGGACAACTCCAAGAGACTTTTATTGCTCAAGCACACAGGAAAGAGACTTCCAATGCTCTACGGACACTGCTAAGAGACTTGTGTTGCTCAAGGTTTCACCAAGAGACATATATGCCCAAGCTTAACAAGCAAGCGACTTTTGATTGATTACAGCAAATATAATCAACCTTGTTCTTACACCAGATATATAAATGGTTGGTGTAACTGAAAAAATGAACAGACTCTCTACAACTTTAGGATTTCTAAGATTACAAAGTTTGGTAAGAAAGATCCTAAGTGTTTCGCACTATTTGATTTGACAGAGTAATGGCACAGAAAAAATAGCAGAGTCTTGTTAATCTTCTTCATGGTCTTCAGCTCCTTTTATAGGCAGGGATTTGAGAGACGTTGGAGAAGAGTGTTAGCGCATTAACAGTCGTTGAGAAGCTTCAAATCAAGGACGTTGAGACATTGCCTAATATGGATAATTTCGTTGGATGTTCATTCGAAAATCCTTTTCTGAAACAGGAAGTATCTGTTCATTCTTGTTGCCCTTGAAGTTGTTTGTTTATTTCTACATGTGGTCACAAGAAGACAAAGTTGTGCTCAGATCCTTTGATGTGGACAGATCTAGAAGATGACAAATCTAACGTGGAGTCTGGGTCCCTCAGGTGCTTCTGAAGTTTGGAGGTCTTCCAAGTCTGATAGGTTCTTCTGTGACTGATTAGTTCCTCTGAGTCTGATGATCTTTACAGAGTCAAAAGATCTCTACAGCTTCTAAGATGCATCCTTTTCTTCTGATCCAATGTGTTAACTTCTGGTTGACCTTTCTTCAGATCTTCTACCATAGTCACTTTGAGTTTCTCTTGTGCTTCTGATACTTTAATACATATTCAATACTTTGCTGGATACATTCTATGATCCTGCACACTTGAACAAATATTAGTACGTCCAATTGTTTTTCAATACTTTGTTATCATCAAAACCTTAGAGAAATTGTACAAGACCCTTCTTGTTCCAACATTTTCCCCTTTTTGATGAAGACAAACACAAGTATTTGAAACAATTGTTGTTAATCTAATTAACAGGTAGACTTCAGGGTCTGAGGTTTGCAAGCTCCCCCTGAGTCTGACAGTCTCAGTGTCTAAGGTTTGCAAGCTACCCCTGAGTCTGTGATTGTCTATTAAGGTGAGGTTTGCAAGCTCCCTCTAAGTCCGATCTGATAGTTCTTAAGGTGAGGTTTGTCAGCTCCCTCTAAGTTCTATCTAGGTTAATTAAATTCATTTCAATTATAACCAAACGCATCAGAGCACATATAATTTAAGACATCAGAACTTCCAAATGCATCAGTTCTTTAAACATATCAGAGTTGTTGGGTTATGTTTAGTTTCTTCAAGTCTGATAACACTTTTTAGAATCTGATGAGTTATCATAATTCACAAGTTAACATAGAAATAAACTTATAAGATCTTAAGTTTTTATCAGATTCTTAGAACTATTTTGGACTTCTCAAGTATTTTTAGTCTAGTCAAGTATGATAACTTCTTCAGGTTCTCATAGATTTTCATTGTAAACACAAATTAGCTTGAATTAACTTAGGTTCCCTTATTAGCTTTTTCTGTTAGGCTCAGAACTTAAATACTTTATTATTCTTGAAATTCTGGCAGGTCTGAGTCTGAACCCGTAAAACAGAGTATAAAATCAAAAGTTCAGAAACAGAAATAAACAGGACAGAAAGTAAATAACACAGAGTATTTGTTAACCCAGTTCAGTGATAAACAACACCTACGTCTGGAGGATACCAATCCAGGAAGGAAATCCACTAAGAGGAATTAATTCAAAGACTCAAGACACAACCCCTGTTCCCAGCCTTATCACTTAATCTCCACCCGTATAGACTTCTATCTAGAAACCCCTAGATATAAAAAACCCCTCTTACTTCCTAATCACGTAATCACAGCCCAGTGATTAACAACTCTGAAAACAACTCAATTATGAAGACACACTTCAAGACATCAAAAACATCACTCGTACTTAAAAGCTTAGAGTGAATTACAACACAAAACAACTAAACCAACTCAAACAGATGAGTGGTGTACAAAACAAAGCCTAAAGCTTACACAGACAAAAACACAAAGACTCTTATAATAAAAACTGTTTTTGACTCAATCCACTTTCTTCAAAGCAGCACGTCTTCCTTATAAAGTCTTCAGCAGCTCACATAATTCTGAACCATATATTCTTCAAAGATACAATTCTGAAATTGTTTAGAAGCTCATAGAAGCAAAAATATTTCTGAGATATATTTTGCAAAGATTCCTTTGAAAATATATTCATCAATAAAATAAACAAATCTGCAAGAAAGATCTTCACACGAAATAATCAGCCTTCTGGAAATATCAGCCTTGATAAATCTTCAACAAATCTTCAAAAGATACGCAGAAAGAATAAACAAAAAGAACGCAGGAATTCAGCTTCTGAAAGGCAGCTTCTGAAGGTCAACAGAAGTCAACGTCTGACGGCAGCTTCTGAAGGTCAACAGAAGTCAACGTCTGAACAGTGTGTCTGATGACCAGTTCAGCGTCTGATGAACAGTTCTGCGTCTGATGACCAGTTCTGTGTCTGAAGGCCAGTTCTGCGTCTGAAGGCCAGTATCAGCTTCTGAAACTTCTGAAAACCAATTTCCAGCTTCTGAAGACACAAATAAACATCTGAGGACGCTTTGTTTGTACAATGTGATTTTAGCAAACATTTAGCCAACCTTCAAATAACCAACAATTCTCCCCTTTTTGTCAGCAACAAAAAAAATTAAAATAGAACTAAAAAATAAAAAACAACTGTAAAATCATGATTAAATAGAGATGAAATCAGATTTGATAAACAACTTTCATTAATCAGGGAAATTACAACATATAAAATGAAAAATAAAACGAGCAAACAAGTCAACAAAACAAGCAAACAAGGAAACAACTTAAAAAATAAAATCCTAAATTTTGAACTAATCAACTAAGCACTCCTAAATCTTCAATCTCATGCTCATGGAGTCTTCTGTTGGTTCATCTGCAAGGTCTTGCAGCTCTTACTTCAGCTTCATCATCAAAGCAATAGGTCCAGAGACCTTCACAACCTTGAATCTAACACTGGGAAAGGTGTTGATCTGACCTTTTCGTCCAAGTCTAGTAGTCAGTTCTTCAATGTGGCCTAAGCAACCATCATTAGGTACAAGGGCAGCATTCTTCCTTGTACCTTTACGAATGGTAGAGTTGGGCTGCTTAGCTTTGATGTCATACATATTAGATATAATATGTTGATCCATGTTGACATCAATCCCCATAACAGATGACCTAATCCATGTTTTATGTTCTTCATTTGCAAGCAGGGTCTTCATATCACACTCATCCATAGTGGATATCTTAAGCAGCTTTAGTTCTTTTCCAAGAGCTTCCATTGTTCTTCCTTTGAGATTTAAAGTGCTTTTGGAGATGCTTATGAGTTCGTCTTTTTGGATTTTATTTTTACTAAGAGTTTCTTCAATGCTAGTATGTTTTTCATAGAGCATTTTGAGGAAAAACAATGAAGTGAAATGAAAATTTTAAGAGAAGACAGGGTATAAATAGAGCAAAAAAGACTTTTTTAGCTCCAGGTGGTATTTGAAAACGTAAGACCAACCAAAAAAGGTATTGATGACGTTTGGGGCGCGAGAAAGCAGTAATCAAAGCAGAGACATAATTTCCTAACAGTTAATAACCAACAGTCACAAGCCACGTTAGAAACTTATTCAGAAGTGTGATACGTAGGTGAATAGGTGTCAATAAAGACGTTTTGAAAGACCTTTCCATTTCCGTCTTCTGTCAGGGCCTCGATTATCCAAATTCTAGGTATTATCAGAGGATGTGGGTACTCAGACTCAACTTCTCATCAGAGGCATCAATTAAGAGACTCTAACTAGTGTTGCATCTGAGTTCCTCCAGACTCTGTTCTTACCATTCGGGGTCAAACATCATTCTGAGATAAAGTGCATGTTCAGATTCTTTTTGATGAAGTCAATGTTCAACAGTTAGGGGTTTAATGAATATATCAACCCATTGATGATCAATATCAAAGAATTGTATATCTATAACCCATTTCTGAACATAGTCTCTAATAAAATGATGTTTTATCTCAATGTGCTTGGCTCTTGAGTGAAGAATTGGATTTTTGGACAGACAGATGACAACAGTATTATCACAATAAACTGGAATTTTGCTTTAACAAATTTGATAGCCTTCTAACTGATGTTTCATCCAAAGTAGTTGTGTGCAACAACTTGCAGCTGAGATGTATTATGCTTCTGCAGTAGACAATGCAATAGTGTTTTGTCTCTTACTAGCCCAGGATATCAAGTTCTCACCAAGGAATTGACAACTTCCTTTGATGGATTTTTTTTTCAATTCTATCCCCAGCATAGTCAGCGTCACAGAATCCAACCAACTTATAATCCTGTGATTTCTTGTAAAGTAATCCAAGATTAGTTGTTTCCTTCAAATACCTAAAGATTCTCTTAATAACAGTTAAATGAGATATCTGGTCTGGAAGCTGTTAGATAAAGTAAGTAACCTATCATACCTATGTATAACTTTTGATCGACGTTGATGTTGGACTCTTCTTTGCTCATGTTGCAGTTGGGATGCATTGGTGTAGTCATCAGTTTGTAATCCTCTAGATTGAACTTCTTTAGAAGCTCCTCTGCATATTTGGATTGATGAACGTAGACTCCATCTTTGCATTGGCTGATTTGAATACCAAGAAAGAACTTCAATTCTCCCATCATACTTATTTCAAACTCAGCCTGCATAATTTTGGAAAACTCCTTGCAAAGAACAGCATTAGTTGAGCCAAAAATGATATCATCAACATATATTTAAATTATTAAGATATATTTCATTAATGTCTTTCTGAAGAGAGTGGTGTCAACCTGTCCTCTTTTAAAACCTTTTTCTAACAAGAAATTACTTAGTCTTTCATACCAAGCTCTGGGAGCCTATTTCAAACCATATAGTGATTTCTTAAGTTTGAAAACATAATCTGGGTGTTTTAAATCTTCAAACTTAGGAGGTTGTTTTACGTACACTTCTTCAGAAATGACACCACTCAGAAAAGCACTTTTAACATCCATCTGATATAGGATGATACCATGATTGACAGCATAGGACAGAAGCAACCTGATTTCTTCTAATCTGGCTACACGTTTAAAGGTTTCAGTGTCGTATATTCCTTCCTACTGACTGTAGCCTTGTGCTACAAGTCTAGCCTTATTTCTTACCACTTCACCTTGTTCGTTGAGCTTGTTTCTGAAGTCCCACTTTATTCCAATAATGTTCTTATGTTGTGACTTTACAACTAAGTCCCAGACATCATTTCTTTGGAACTGGTTCAGCTCCGCCTACATGGCTACAATCCATCCTTCATCTGATAGAGCTTCATCAGTAGAAGTAGGTTCAATCAAAGAGATTAGTCCCACAAGTGATTCATTTCTGAATGTTGATCTTGTTTTCAAAGGACTGTCCTTGTTCCCAATGATCAACTCTTCAGGATGTGAGGATTTGTATTTGAATGTACTTCTGGTTTGAGCAGCTTGTTATGAACCATCATGGGATTCTTCAGAGTCTTCATCATCTTGGTGATCGTCAGATGATACATCAATATCTGGTAAGTCTGATGTATCAATAGGTTCTGTGACCTCTAGAGTTGGTGTGTTGCTTGTACAGGTTCTGGTTCTTCATCCGATAGTTGTATCTCTGCAAAACTTTCAACCAGCTCTGACGTTTTAATGTCAGGCTTCTTATCATCAAATTTGATATGCATTAATTCATCCACCATGTCAGCTTCAGAATTATACACTTTGTATGTCTTTGATCTTTCAGAGTATCCTAAGAAGATACACTTTTGAATATTGGCATCAAATTTCTTTAATAGTCTTTGGTGTTTAGAATGTAACACGTACATCCAAACTAACGAAAGTAAGCAATACTTGTCCTTCTTCCCTTGAATAATTCATATGATGTTTTGTTCAGAATAGGTCTTATGTAGATTCTATTATGTACATAATAGGTTGTGTTTACATCTTCTTCCCAGAAGTATTTAGCTATGTCAGTTTCATGGAGCATTGTTCTAGCAATTTCCTGTAAAGATCTATTCTTTCTTTCTACGACCTCATTCAGTTGTGGAGTTCTAGGAGAAGAGAATTCACAGAAGATCCCATGCTTTTCACAAAAAATTCAAATGGCTCATTTTCAAATTCTCCTCCGTGATCACTTCTGACTTTGAGAATTTTCAAATCCTTCTCAGCTTGTACTTGTGTGCAGAAGATACTAAACACATCATATGCCTCATTCTTTGTTCTAAAGAATTTCACCCAAGTCCACCTGCTGTAATCATCTACTATGACTAATCCATACTTCTTCCCATTGATTTATGCAGTCCCAACTGGTCCAACAAAATCAATGTGAAGTAGTTCTAAAGGTCTAGAGGTGGAGACAATGTCTTTAGATTTAAAAGATGTTTTAACAATCTTTCCTTTCTGGCATGCTCCACATAAAGCATCTGAATGATATTGCAGCTCTGGTAGTCCCTTGACTAATTTCATCTTGCTAAGTTTGGATATTAACCTCCAGTTAGCATGACCTAATCTTTCATGCCAAAGCCACTTTTCATCATTCACTGACAGAAGACAGATAACCTTCTGATCAGCCAGTTCAGAGAAATTTATTTTGTAAACATTGCCTTTCCTCTGACCTATGAAAATTGTGGATTGGTCAGAGTCATTGATGACTGTACATGTACTCTTATCAAACACCACCCTAAAACCACTATCACAAAATTTTCTAATGCTAAGTAGATTATGTCTGAATCCATCAACATACCAGACATTTTTAATAGAGATAGCAGAGTTACCAATTGTTCATGTACCAACAATCTTTCCTTACTGGTTTCCTTCAAAGGCAACAGTACCTCCTTCCTTCATGATCAGAGTCTGAAACTGATGTTTTTCCTATCATGTGTCTTGAGAACCCATTGTCCAGGTACCTTGACTGGTGCTTTGGATTTCCCATGAAGCATACCTGAAACATAAACATTATTATTCATGAGTACCCATGTCTTAATGGGTCCTTTGGGGTTAGTTTTGAAGGACTTTCTCTTCTTCAAAACCTTGTGCCTCAAGCATTGTGATTTGGATTTATTCAAAACTTTTGATTGAAATGTTTTTTATCTTGAATTCTTCCTTGCCAAGGGTTTTGAACTTTTCTGAACCTTGAACTTAGGAGTTTTTTATTTTGATTTCATCAGAACCTTAAACGCTGAGTTTTTTTATTCTGTTTTGTTCATAACTCCAGCCTGTTTGACTCCTGGATTAGAGTGGGAGTATAGAACCTTCTTTGAGCATTCAGAACAAGGATACCTTTTTGTTTTCACAGAAGTTTGAATCTTATTAATAGATTTTGTTGTGAATGTACTCTCTTCTCTCTTGTTTCTACTTGTTTCACAGATTCTGGAAGCTATTTTGTCAATGTCATCACTATTATTGCTAGATTCTTCAAGAGAATCATCACTACTGGTCAAGGGTCTGTCAATTTCCTTGAGATTCTAAAGTTGATATTTTTTCCAAAATTTCACTTCTTATCATGAGATTTTCTTTTTGAATTGACAGACACTTGTTTTGGTGTTTCAAGAACTTGGATTCGGCTGACAACAAATCAAAATATTGTTGTAAAGAATTCAAAGCTTTTGATTTGTTCTGACAGTGTCTTGCAAGTTCTTTGACATTTTTGACATAATACTTATGAATTAGGTTAGAAGATACCTCAACATCATCAGAGTCTGAATTGCTTTTTGTATCAGAAGTTGTAATGGCCATTAGACCCTGGTTGGTTTCTTCTTCACTTTTCTGAGAATCTGATTGTTCATCAAGCTTATCCCATGTTGCCATAAGGCTTTCTTTAAGCTTTCTTTTGTAGCTCTCCTTCTTAGACTTCCCTTTCTGTAACTCTGGGCAGTCAGCAATGAAGTGGCAAGTTTTGTTGCAATTGAAGCATCCTCCGCTCTGATCTCCTTTCTTGGTTCTGAAGCTTGATCCTTTGGAGCCACTACTTCTACCTGAGAATCTTTTCTTATTGGTCATGTACTGGAAGCTCTTGGTTAAATAGGCCATCTCCTTAAAATCTGAGTCATTTTCAGATTCTCCAGCTGGAGTTTCCACTTCTGACTCAGCAGACAGTGAGGCTTTGGCAGATTTACTCCTGGAGGTCAGAGTAATTGACTTAGACTTCTTAGTTGGTTCATCACCATCAAGCTCAATTTCATGACTTTTAAGAGAGCTTATTTGGTTCTCAAAACTTAGTTTGTCTAGGTCCTTAGCCTCCTGAATGGCAGTGACATTTGGTCTAAATCTGGCAGGAAGACTCCTAAGAATCTTCTTGACATAATCAGTTATAGTATAGCTCTTCTTCAGAACCTGAAGTCCAAACTGAAGAGTTTGAAACCTTGAGTACATGGTTTCAATGCTCTCTTCTTCCATTGGATGTTCATTCAAAATTCTTTTGCTGAAACAGGAAGTATCTGTTCATTCTTGTTGCCCTTGAAGTTATTTGTTTGTTTCTACACTTGGTCAGAAGAAGACAAAGTTATGCTCATATCCTTTAATGTGGACAGCTCTAGAAGATGACAAATCTGACGTGGAGTCTGGGTCCCTCAGGTGCTTATGAAGTCTGAAGGTCTTCCAAGTCTGATAGGTTCTTCTGTGTCTGATTAGTTCCTCTGAGTGTGATGATCTCCATAGAGTCTAATAATCTTTACAGCTTCTAAGAGGCTTCATTTTCTTCTGATCCAATGTGTTGACTTCTGGTTGACCTTTCTTCAGATCTTCTACCATAGTCACTTTGAGCTTCTCTTGTGCTTCTGATACTTTAATACATGTTCAATACTTTGATAGATACATTCTATGATCCTGCATATAGTCACATAATACGTAATTCGTTTTGGTACGTGGTACGGGTACGGGTTCGCGGTACGTGACATGAGAAGAATTCGGTACGCATGAGGGTATAGAGCTTCAGTACTCGTCAGTTCGTTAAGTAAACAATAACTATAAATAAAATAAACAAAAAAATAACCCAACTAAGAATAATGTATGAAACATAAATTATGTATGAAAAAAGGACCCTGAACTTTGTAAGCCAACAATAAGGGAAGATACAGCTTTGCAAGAACAAAACTTAGTCCAACATCAGTCAGTTTTGAAACATTAAGAGGTGAGCTTGGCTATAAATTAAGAGTCTACAAGCTTGGGAGGCATAAGCAACCAATGCACTGGCTTAGTGGGTCCATTGATGCTTTACTTTCTCAATAGTAAAGCTCTGGTCTTTAAGTTAGTGAGTCCATCGAAGCTTTATTGTCTTTAATGTAAAGCTCTGGTCCAAATCAGTGTACACTGTATAGTTTGGAATTAGTTTAAATATTTATATTTTTTACATTTGTCCGGTTCCCTCGGTTCGTAGGTTTGACCGAATTCAAGAGAATTTTGGCGAACCGGTTCGTAAAAGAATCGTGAATCTGTTCGTGCGAACCAGTTCGCGGTTCCCTAGGAG
Organism: Medicago ruthenica; assembly: GCA_018208015.1. Taxonomy (NCBI): domain Eukaryota; kingdom Viridiplantae; phylum Streptophyta; class Magnoliopsida; order Fabales; family Fabaceae; genus Medicago; species Medicago ruthenica. The sequence continues at coordinate 81,055,338 of CM031372.1, read as the reverse complement.
GGTGAGCGAATTATGTAACTTTGATCCTGCACACTTAAATAAATATTAGTATATCCAATTGTTCTTCAATACTTTGTTATCATTAAAACCTTAGAGGAATTGTACAAGACCCTTCTTGTTCCAACAGAACCTGTTAAGATTGTGTGATATTGTTGATTATTCAATCCATCTTGCATGGTTTCTGCCATGATTGAAGACAAGAAGCTTCAATTAAGGATTGTTGTAACTCTTGATAGCTCGTGCAATGTTTTTGGTAATCAACTGATTCATTGCAACTGGCCTTTGGATGATATTGGTTTGAGTCGGTTCTGGTATGCCTCGTTCTTTTGCCCCTGTCATCTATTTTTATCTGATATATGTTGGCTCTGGTGTTGTATTGATGATATACTGCATTGGAGGATTTTGCTTGACGAAATCGGTGATGGAATAGTATGCTCTCTTATAGAACTTGAGTCATATATGTTGATTTGTTTTGTTTGATTTTCTACCTTATGATTATGATTTGTATTGCTCAGCAATTGGTGTTTTTTATCTTGCTATTATTCTTGGAATTTGACTTCAAAGAAGGGATTATGGTTAGAAGACTTGTAGCATTGATCTCAAAAAGATAGCAGTGTACATTCTGCCTTGTGTTGCTTTATGGATATTTGGAGTATACTATTGGTCTCACTTTGCATTCGAAGTATTTGTGAAATATGCCCTGTTACTCCTACTTCCATTATGGCAGCACTATTTTGAGAATTGTTGGGGTCATGTCTCTGCTGCAACGTTGTTTTTTTGGTTCGTCATTCGTCTGCTGAGTTCTGAGGATATGCATCTGCTGCAGAATTGTTTCAGTTAGTAATTGGTTTGCAAAGTTATTTGATGATATCTCTTTGTGAAAGCTATTTTTGATTGCATTATGGACATGATATTAGAAATTACTGAACTTTTTTGGCTAGCTTTGGTTGGATTCCTTGTTGGCAACATGTGCTTATTTGCCATGTATTTTTGTCATGGATTGTTGGTGAGGTTTCCACACCTTGTTGTACACAGTGTTGGTGTCTGATGGAGCTTCTTTTGTATGTTGCTACCATGCATTAATTAGCATTTGTTACTGGTTTTCTTGGTTTGGAGTGGTTTGATTTCTAAAGCTTGAGCTTTAGCCTATTGTTTGCTTTCTTGTTTGTCTACTATTGTGACAAATGAAGACTATTTTCTTTAGACTTTTGTTATGCTTCATAGTTGGAAGCATTGGTTTTGGCATCTGCTTGCCTGCATCAACATGGATTTGTTTTCTATGGTTCGAAGACACATCACATGGCTATACATCTCCATTGGCTCTTTAATTTTGTTGGTTTGTTGGATTCAATTGGGTTCATTGTTTGGAACCTATCTTTAGCATGGATGTATTGCAAGCCATTCTTCAATGACTTTCTTCTTCATCTTTCTTATTAGCCTATGGCTTTGATTCTTGTGTTGTGCTTCTGTTCTTGATGGTTAAGCCATGTTGATAAGCTTATGTCATGAATGGTTAAGCATTGTTGTGCTTCTGTCCAAGGATGGTTAAGCGTCGTTATTGTGCTTCTATCTTGAGTGATTGAGTACTCTTGATGGTTAAGCGTTGTGCCTTTATAGGCTTTATTGATGATTGTTTCTATCGGATGGTGGTTAAGCGTTGATTTGATGCTTCTTCCTTCAAGCGGTTAAATCTTGAGTTATGGTTTCTTCTTGTTGGATAAGCAGTTATCTGATGACTATGTTTTCAGCCGATGTGTTTCTGACATCTCTTCTTGTAATTTCTTTTGTTTGATGTACTTTTGTATTTCTCATCCCAAGTTGGAAGTGTTGTGAACACCTTCCACCTTGTTGGGGACTATTGGAGATATAGATTAGTGGTACATTAGCCCTAGTAGACATTACTATAAACAACTTGTAATCACCCCATTAGTGGGTAACTTTTCATCATTTGTAACTTTCTATCTTCATCGATACAAAGAATTAGTTATTTTTCTCTTTTTCCTTCCATGGATGTCATGTTGTTGGTGTAAGCCCTAGAGGCCAATAGTTTATGTTAAACTTATCATATCATATGTATCATGACTTTTATTATTAAATAAAATAAGACATTCTTTATTATACTTGTTGTAAGATTAATAAAGTCCCTAGAATAGATAGTTCATGTGATGGAATATTAAGTGTGACTTAATCATGAGATTACATCAACTTAAAGAACATTATTCTTAAAAGTATCCGTAGTCAAGCTTTAATATAAATAGTGATATTAATAAAGTGTAGAGACTATTATGTATATAGACTGATGACCACATCTCATGGGTCATGAATATGAGATATTAAATATTAGAAGTAATATTTATACTGGATTGATCCACCGTGAGAATACTACATAGTATATTATGAAAGTGTCATAAGATATTCTCATAATGATAACGGTGTATACCACTCTTAAACCTGAAACCACTATCATCCCTAGATGTGGACTTAAGTGTTTTATTGTCATTCAAATGTTATCTGTAACAAGATAACGATAAGGTTGGTTAATGGGCACTTGACGAATCATGCTCAGGGACATGAGTGTCCTAGATGAGATTTGTCCCTCCTGCATAACATGAGATATATCTTTAGACCTCTTGATGAAATATGACTGTAAATTGCATGGTCATGCCGAATTAAGTCAATATGAGATATTGGACTTATTCGTTATTCAGTGTATTTCGGGATCAAGGAATGTAAATATTGAGTCATAAAGGTTGACACAATCTATGTCTTGTGTTCAATATAGATATGAGAACAAAGGAGTAATTGTACACATAAACATTATCATGGAAAAGGTTTCGTCAGATCACTTGACATTCTTGTCACTTGGATAGCAGTGATGTGTTACTAGATATCGCTCACTGTTTATAATATTAAATATAAGATTTAATATTGTTATCAACGTTACAAGAACCTATAGGGTCACACACAATAGAACGGTCAAAAGGAGAAATATAAGTAAGACTTATAACTAGGGGGTGCAATTAGCAAATGACGTTAATTAGTTAGTGAAAAGCTAAATGGGTTGATGGGCTTTCGGACGCCCAATAGTGATTATTGACTTGCAGAGCACACAAGTAGTTCTATAAATAGAACCCTTGTGCTGAAGTCAAAGGACACACATTTTGAAGAAACCCTAAAACCGCAACTTCTCTCTGAACCTCTGATCGCTTGGCTAGCACCGGAAACCAGAGGAGAACCGTTCATGTGGACGAGTAAAGGCACTGCTCTGTTGCTGAAGAGGCACTTCTATGTTGCTTTGCTGTAATCGAAACTTTTTCTGCATTTCAAGAGGTAACAATTCTATCACTGATCGTGTCAAATTCGTAATGATCCAAGGAAAGGAAATCGAAATTTTAATTTCCGTTGCCTTTAATGATCACGATTTCCCTTCACATGTTTCATAACACTAACCACAACCACAAAACAGTGCACAAATAAATACCTCAATGATTCAATTACTTCCAAGCTTGAATCAATTTGCAGAATATTTCAAAAACAACTATAACACTACATAGTACAGACTAGTAGTAGCAATAAACTTGCTTCCCCAGCGACTCCTATTGAAACATGAAACTTGTCTTTTAAGATTACATAGAGTCTAACATGCTATGAAAAATTAAATTACATTTTTTCGTCGTCTTCTAATTTGTATCTCTCTCACTTTCGGAACATTACACATACAACATAGCCGATAGCAACCAAATGAATTATGTTTCAATATCTTAGCTTGAGCAGCAACCAACTCTCTTCAAAGCTGAAACATCATTCTTAAGATCTATTTTCTCTCCTTTGGCCGGCACAGACACGTTTCCATTTTCAGCACCCTCTACAGCTTTCTTGCTAACAATACGGTAGATTTGAGTCAAAACTTCAGCAAATGCATTCTCTACGTTAGTAGCCTCCAGAGCTGAGGTTTCCATGAAATAAAGTGATTCTTTCTCGGCATAAGACTTCCCATCTTCAGTTGATACGGCTACAAGGTGACGAAGATCTGCTTTGTTGCCAACAAGCATCACAACAATGTTGGAATCTGTGTGGTTTCGCAGTTCTTTCAGCCATCTGTCGACGTTCTCAAATGTTGCATGGCGTGTAACATCATATACAAGAAGTGCACCAACTGCCCCACGATAGTAAGCACTTGTGATGGCGCGATACCTGCAGATAGAAACAATGTGAACTATTAACATTAGTTTCATACTAAAGTCAGGTACAATAATTGGCTGCTTGTTACAAATCAATCATAACATTGTTACAAATCAATCATAACAATGGAACGTAGAGCAACTATGCAGCATTGTGTTCATTCAGGTGGTTAGAAGACAAAACTACAGATATCAAGACACCACTTATTGTACTTTCGGCCTTGGCTATAGAACTTGAATCATACTGCAATTCCATACCTATCATTTATAAGTTTGATGATCGCATATTTGACTATTCCGCTAAACAAAGATAGAGCCAAAACAATGTTACTGGGGCACATCATGAAGACTGAAAATTGCACATCCTTAGAGTTCTAATACTAACAATTGGGGCACATCAAGAGGATTGAAAATTGCACATCCTTAGAGTTCGAATACTAATAATACGGGCACGTCAAGAAGATTGAAAATTGCATATCCTTAGATTTTTACTACTGATAATTGGCATATCAGATTTTGCACAGGTATCCCAACCCATAATTCTGGTTTTTTAATCAGCCCTTGCTCAAAAATACAAGTTAACTAAGAAATAAAAATGAAATGAGAGTATATTGTTCAATTACTCTTCAATGAACATGTCAATAACAGGGGAAGATAATGTAAACTTTGTTGGAACAGAAATAATACTTAATCAAAATATCTACAGACAGTAAAACTCAATATATTGAATGTCTGCAACACGTCTGGAGCCATAGGGCTTCGTGGTTTAAATCTTTCAGAAGAGGCGCAACTGTCAATTTTCTTATAGAGATACTTTTATGTAATTACAAACTCTCCATTAATATCTGTAGTAAAACTTCAACAGTAGTAGTTAATTCTTACTAGCAGGGTGCTAGATTGGGATATTTGTTTCTTTTGGGGAGGGAGATTTTTGGTTCAAGAAAAAACTTGAAGAAAAGATGAACTGTGATATTTTATAACTTTTGAAGAAAAAAGTTGACGGTAAACATAACATGAGGCTAATATATTACTACATTAGTGTAGACTCTTTTACCATCTTGTATTGGGTGCAGTGTTTAAATGGGATGAATGTGTAATGAAAGGAACGTGGAAAATTATAACTGGTTAAAATATCATCATGTGTCAGCAATTTAACCTATAAACCTACATCAATATCATTAACCATCAAATGTAAAAGAGCAGTTTTCCATTTGGAATAGAGAGGACCCTACTCAAACGACACAATGCTCCACCCCAGCCTACCATAGGCAACTTTACTCACGTGTTAAGATACACGCAACTTATCTGTATCATGTTTAACAGTATATGACTATATGTACTAAACATTGAAAGAGTATGATTGTTTTAAGATGAAAATGCAAAAACTAAGAGCATGTTTGATTTGGAGAAATGTTTTTGTTTTCACTAGTAATTACAATAATGTCACCTTATTTATTTCAACTGAAGTCCAAATAAATTCTATACAAATAAAGTACCAAAGTGAAAATAAAGTACCAATTTTGTAATATAAATTCTCAGAGTTGGGATTGTGCTTTTAACCAATATTGTTAAATAGCAGCTATAGCGACACTATACCACTGTAGAGTAGCAAAATTTGGACAAACAGCTATTGTTCCGCCATACGCTATTTAGTATAAATTGTTGTCAAATAGTGGCCATAGTGGCACTATATCACTATTGCACAGCAGAATTTTAACTAACTGTTATCTGCAAATTGACAACATTGTTCAACATAACCCTAACAAAACCGGCTTGTATGGTTCGGAGTGCCCAACTAATAAGCTCATATCGACCTTATCTCATCCAATGTGGGACTCTAAACACGGACCTCTCCGATATCAGGAGGCCCAACAGTTCTTAAATAAGATATCCATCATAGCATATATAACACAAAATTTTAAACCAACCAAGCCTAAATTTCAAAATGAGGCTTATACATGAAATATGATACTATCTATATAAAAAAAAATAGTATACTAAACTCAGTATCAATGTTACAATATACCCAATTCAGCTGAAGTTTAGAATACTTGGCCAGTCAAAAAAATTGAAGTATAGAACTACTTAATACTACCTCCGTTCCTTTTTAATTGTCACTTTTTGACATTTTACACAAACCAAGACAATCAATAAAAGTTACTACTTTTAATACAATAATTTATACTTTTACTAGAATAGCCTTATTCATTTAATGTCTCATTTTATATATTTCTCTCTCCATAATAAATAACTAAGGGTAATATTGGTAAAACAACATTTAATGTTCCGTTGAACTTTGAAAGTGACAGTTAAATAGGTACAAAAAATTTCTTTAAAATGGACAATTAAAAAGGAACGGAGGGAGTAATAACTAAAGCCTAAAATCTCCCGTTAACCAGGTCAAACAAGAATTCGAAATTTATTTATAGAAGTCATATAATTCAAAATGCACTACAAAAATTTCAAAAGCTGCAATTGTCAATAAAAACGCATTAGTTTGTTGTAATTCCTTAACCAATGCCCCAAAATTATTAGTATTTGCCAAAATTAAAATCATACTCTATATGACAATTTTTTTTTTTTGCTAAGGAAAATTTAGGGTGAGGGGATGATGCTTCAGTCCAAGGCAGGGAAGATGATCTCTCGGATTCAAAACCTATCTTTTTACCACTAGACCAAGCCTTTGTTTTAAATCATATTCTATACAACAATTGACAAATGTTTATTAATATCCATAAAATTAAATTAAAACTCTTGATCTTTTTTAAACAAACAAAACAAAACAAAACTTTTGTTTTTTAAATACACAAAAAGTCAAAAATAATTGACCTCAGTCCAAATTCTTTACGGCTAATCATATACACGCTAATAGAATCTAAAAGACACAACACTGAATTTTTTACCGCTAATAGAATTATTAAGGCTTAAATGCACTTTTGGCCCCCTATGTTTTAAAAAGTTGCGATTTTGGCCCCCTATTAAAAAAAATGGATTATTAGACCCCTAACTTTTGCCCCTTTTGCGAAAGGCTGATTTTGACCAAGTCAACGCATATGTGGCAAGTCACTTAACTGATTTGGCAGCCAACTGTGTAATTATGAATTAAAAAATAAAAGAAAAAGCCAGGCGTGTAATTATCAAATTAAAAAAAAATAAAAAATTGGATTATGGAAAGTGAAGATGTTTCTCTTCATCCATGAACTTGTTCATGTGTTCTTTCTTAAAACCCAGATCTACAAAAGAAATAACCACTTATACATCTTCATGTTTATGTGTTCTTTCCCAAAATCTAGATCTGAAAAACAACTTATCATCATTAATTGTTTGGTCCTAAAAAAAAATTCATTCTCATCGACACTCAAATCTTCAAACTCATCACTTTCATCACAAATTTATTAATTTGTCAACAACCTTGAGAAAAACCACCAGAACACCTCCCAACTTCGTCTACGAACCTGCGAACGAAATCTGGGAAACAACCATCCCCAACCCAACATACAAACACATATCTGTTGTTCCCAAAACCTTGAAATCCAACCTTCAATTGAAACTCAGAAAATTAAATAAATAAAAAACTGAAATCAATTTGGATGACCCTCGTATCTAAGCATTAAGAAAAATAGTGATTACGTATGAAATTGAAGTGTGATTGGAAAACGAAGTGAAAATCTGAAATCAATTTGGATGAAGAAAATGGATTTGAGATTTGATGGGTTGAATTTTTGTGTTTGAAATTAGAAGAGGATATGAGAATGGATCTGCAAATGAAATGAAATTAGAACAAGGAGTGTGGAATTTTTGTGTTTGAATTCGTTTGGTTTGATTTTCACGGGGCGATGCTTCTGCTTCCGTTTTCTTCACTTTGCATAATCCAATTTTTTATTTTTTTTAATTTGATAATTACACGGCTGGCTTTTTCTTTTATTTTTTAATTCATAATTACACAGTTGGCTGCCAAATCAGTTAAGTGACTTGCCACATATGCGTTGACTTGGTCAAAATCAGCCTTTCGCAAAAGGGGCAAAAGTTAGGGGTCTAATAATCCATTTTTTTTAATAGGGGGCCAAAATCGCAACTTTTTAAAATATAGGGGGCCAAAAGTGCATTTAAGCCAATTATTAATTAATTACCCAAAATCCGTTTCTTCTTCATTTTCTTCTATTGTTTTCTAACATAACAAATTAAACTACACACCACATCACTAAAGCATTTAAATTAAAGATCTCTGAACACTAACACAAACACGACACAAATGACACATCAGCACTACTAACAATTGAAGAAATGACATAATTTTATGTAATCACATGTGTCGGTGTCGGTGTCAGTGAAGTATGTCAGACACCAGACATATGTCTTTGATCGGAAGTGTCGGTGCTACCGAGTTTAAAAGCAGGTTAACAACAGATCACGATCCACAAGATCAGATCCATTGAACGAAATAAGAGTAAAGAGAGTTGAGAAAAAGACCTTTCTTGACCAGCAGTATCCCAGATCTGAGCCTTAATAACTTTAGAATCAACATTTAAAGTACGAGTAGCGAATTCAACACCAATGGTGGATTTGGATTCAAGATTGAACTCGTTTTTGGTGAAACGAGAGAGAAGATTGGATTTGCCAACGCCGGAGTCGCCGATCAGAACTACCTTGAATAGGTAGTCGTAGTCGTCGTCTGCTCTGTAACCCGCCATTCTTCTCTTTCTCTGTTGTTGCTATGAGAAACAATAGAGATGTGAAGAGAAAGTGAAAGGAACACAGAGAGAGAGAGAGAGAGAGAGTAGTGTTGAGTTGAAATATGAAAAAAAGCGCCGTAAGTTTTTATTTCTTTGTTTTTAAAAAATTATGAAGATATTTATTTATTAGTCCCTGACTCTCCACCTCGTTGTCACAAAAGTCCTTAACTCAGTGTTAAATACAAAGTACTCATTAAATGTGTAGTTCCGTTCGATGTTAAAATCTTATATTAACGAATGAAGTGGCGTGCATGAGGTGTCACAGGGACTAAAGTGAAAGTAAAAAATGGTCACTTTGGTCCCTGAACCAAAAATCAATATCCCCATATTGAATCTCAAATCCCTAAATCTCGAATTTGATCCTCAAATCTCTAAATCTCATCTAATTCTCTCTTTTGTTCAAAATCAATTTCTTTTTTTTTTGTTGTTAATTCTCTAGATTGTATTGAATTCTAATGTTTATAAGAAATTACCGCATCTTACTCATCAATTCTAAAAAATATAATATTTCCCTCATTCTATAGCGTAAGAGCACTGAAGCTAATTAGTATGTTTCTACATGCATGTTTGATAAATGTGTGTTTTAGTAGAAAGTAAGATACGGTTGAAGCTATTTTCGATAGTATGTTTCTACATGCATGTTTGATAAATGTGTTTTTAATACAAAGTAAGATATGGTTGAAGCTATTTTGATCATGTTTAGTTAACTCAAAGTTTGGAGGAATACTCAACTGTTTGACACATATGAAACATATATATATTTTTATTAAAATCACATTTGACATGAGACATATTATTAATTATAATAGCCAACACCATGTAAACTAAACTCATTTGATTGACAACACAAAATATTTAGAGTTTACTATGTTCTTTTCTTACAACAAATTTCCACCGATTAACAACAGCAAAAAAGGGAATTGATTTTGAACAAAGAGAGAATTACATGAGATTTAGGGATTTAAGGATTTAGGGATTAATTTCGAGATTTAGGGATTTGAGATTCAATTTAGAAAGATATTGATTTTCGATTCAGAGACCAAAGTGACTATTTTCTACTTTCAATTTAGTTCATGTGACACCCCATGCACGTCATCTCATCAGTTAACAGAAGTTTTTAATGTCAAGGACTAAACTGATAACGAAAATACACATTTAAAGACTACTTTATATTTAATCCTAAGTCAGGGACTTGACTTTTGTCACATCAAAGTACAAAGTCACAAAGTAAAGTGGCAATTTAATCTTATTTATTTATTTATTTATTTATCAATTACCATCGGTGACTTACGACTGTGAGAATATTGTTTACCGTTAAAAGTGTCTACTAACATGTTGTTGACTTTTTTGTAAGAAAAAATAATATTATGCTGATTAGTACTAGTTGGTAAGATTTTGAAAATTTATTGAGTCAAAATATTAGTTAATTAATTCTGATTTCTCCTTCTTTGTGAAATAAACTTGATGTCTTCAATAATATGTTGCTTGTTTTTCTAGTGTTCTTAATCTATACTATATATATAAAAAAGTTTTTTTATCATGTGCAAATTTTTACATGTTAATAATTTTAAAGTAGTAAGTTTGTCTTGAAACTTGCGCATTTTATATTAAATATGTAATTTTTAGTAATTGATGGTTGTTTTTCAATAAAAACATGCTACTTTTAGTTCCTTTAACATGTGCAATATTACATACGTTAGACAAACCCAGAAAGAAAACAGCATGCTTTGGCTCTTTTGGCTGACTTTTTCTCTTTCTAAAATTATCATCAACTTTCAATACAAATAGAACATACGACAAATATATAAGAGTAAATTTAAATATTAAAATAAAAGTGTAACAAATACGATGAGTATATATATGTCCAATTTTTTTCCTTTATTCTTTAAAAACTGTAACAAACTATATGAGTATATTTATACTTACTTTTTTATTATACCCTTAAACAATTTTTCTATAATAAAGATTGTTGTTTGTGTCATTAAAAAAAATAAAAATTTAGATTTTATTTTTTTGTTATATTGTTGGTGTCATTGAATTTCAAAAAGCGTTTATATTTCTACTTTTAATCAAAATTTCATAAAAAAAACATCGTTCATAATTTTCAAACGTTAGTACAATAAAAAGAGCAGAAAGACGGGATTTGCTAGTTATATATAAAAGAAATATATCAATTTTTGCATAGATTATGATGAAATATTTTTGACAAGCATGGTTAGAACAAGTTTTTCTGATAGTGTTAAATAGTCGGTCTATTGTAGTGGAGTAGTTTTTATTTTAATATGATTTAATTATTTTTTTAATCGGTTATTTAAATTTCTATTGTAGTGGTATCGTCATATTTTAATGGGATTTAACATTTTTCTAATCAATAATTAAATTACAAAGTAAAAAAGATAAAATTATAAATATAATGGTTTAAATAATGATAAAATTGGAAGTGAAAACGTCGCACCCAAAATTATATATCCCATTTATACTGTATTAGCGAAAAGGCGGACACTCGCGTGCCCGTCTTTCTGCTCTTTTTATTGCACCAACGTTATAAAATTACGAACGGTGTTTTTTTGTGAAATTTTGATTTTGATTAAAACTACAAATATAAATGTTTGTTGTTTTCAAATTATAACAAACCAAACTATTCATGATTATTTATTTCAATGAGATCAACAATATAACAAAAAAAATCTAAATTCTTATTTTTTTAATGACACCAACAACAATCTTTATTATAGAAAAAGTTGTTTAATAATATAATTGAGATAATGAAAAAGTAAGTATAGATATGCACATCAGTTTGTTACACTTTTTAAATGATAAAGGAAAAAAACTAGACATATATACTCATATCGTGTTTGTTACACTTTATTTTAATATTTGAATTTACTCTTATCTATTTGTTATATGTGTTATTTGTATTGAAAGTTTAGGGTAATTTTGGAAGGAGAAGAAGTCAGTCCAAAAGAGTCAAAAATACTATTTTCTTTATATATATTAGCGAAAAGACGGGCACGTTTCCGCTCTTTTTATTGCACTAACGTTTGAAATGAACGGTTTTTTTATGACATTTTGATTTTGATTAAAATAAAAATATAAATGTTTTTTCCTTTCAAATTATAACAAATCAAACTAATCATGATTATCTATTTCAATCATTCAATGACACAAACAATATAACAAAAAAAATATAATCTAAATTCTTTTTTTTAATGACACCAACAACAATCTTTATTATAGAAAAAATTGTTTAAGGGTATAATTGGGATAATGAAAAAGTAAGTATAGATATATTCATATAGTTTTTTACATTTTTTTAAGGATAAAGTAAAAAAAATGGACATATATATCCTCATATCGTGTTTGTTACGCTTTTATTTTAATATTTGAATTTACTCTTATCTATTTGTTATATGTGATATTTGTATTGAAAGTTGAGGGTAATTTTGGAAAGAGAAAACGTCAGCTCAAAAGAATCAAAAGGGGCTATTTTCTTTATATATATATATATATATAATATTTTTTAACTCAACAAATCATATTTATCTTTTTAAATATGACAACAATAATATAACAAATATAATAAAAATTCTTATTTTTTTTAATAACACCAACAATATAACATTATTATAAGAAAATTTGTTTAAGGGTATAACTGAAATATTAAAAAAGCCAACCCAAAATCCTTTCAAAGCACCTTATTTTCTTTATGTATAGTATAGATATAAGAATATAGATTAATAAAGGGGATAAATAATTTTTTCGGTATAACCTATTTTCATTATACAGAAGTGACTCTCAAATAGTTTTACTTTTAAATAAATCCATTAATTATGATTCGGTTGTTATAAATGTATTTTTGCTTAATCGCCAAATTCAAATAACAACGATTATAGAATGAATCATATGACTAAGAGTTTATTATCATCAACTAATCTCAAGCACTATCTCTTCCTCGTTTTTTAAACGAAAAAAAAATATACGGATGGATAGGTACTCGTGCCCAGCTGATCACTAGCAATGTAATAATGAGTGAAGATCCAATTTGATCCTTAACAATTTTGTTACGGCTCAATTTAGTCTTCAATAGTAATTGATTAGTCCTTATCATTTTCAAATTTGAGATAAATTAGTCTCTCTATTATAATGAAATGAGGACTAATTTGTCCTTCGTATAAAAATGTTATGGGTTAATTTTGGTATAATTTTTACCAGGGTTTAAATTGGGTCGCGATAAAATTGTCATGGACCGGATTGGGTCTTCGCTTTATGATAATACTAGTACATCTTGTGTTACATTAAAAAGATTTTAGGCTATTTGTAGAGCAGGAAATGAGTCGAAATTTGGCTTAATTCGACTCGATGATGATTTATTTGGATCAAAGCTCGACTGAGGATTGATATGAACTTTTTTTTGTCCTCAAACTCGATTCGGTTCAAGTTCACAAATAATTTGGTTTAGCCCGTTAGCTTGAATCACATGATTCAAAAGTAAAAAAAATAAAAATAGAATAGACTTGACCTTTTTAAATTAATAAATTATAGTAAAATGTTTAAGAATAAAATAACTGTTCAATTTGAAAATATAAATATAAATCACATGATTCAAAAGTAAGAAATAAAATAAAATAAAAAATAGATCTTTGACCTTTTAAATTAATAAATTATAGTAAAAGTTTTAAGAATAAAATAACTGTTCAATTTGAAAATATAAATATGAATCAGATCTATGAAAAAATTCCTACTTTATATAAAATGAATTGTCATTATGTTTCAAATAATTATTAATTACATGTTTACATTATATAATCATCAGAAAAATATATCCAACACAAAAATAATTTGTGTGTTTTGTTTGTATATGAAGTGGCAAACAACACTTGAAACTTACAAATATAAATGTAACGTCACAGGTTTAAATTCAGAATAAAGATGTTGATCCTAGTAATATTGACATTATAAGTTGAATTAGCTCTTACGAACAAAGAAATGTGTATTTTGTTTATGTGTCGTCCTAGCGGAAAAAGAAGAGCAGGGATTAAAGGTTATTAAAGTTCGTAAGAAGAGAAAAAAAGTTTATTAAAGTTAAAGTAGATATAATAATTAATAAGACAATGTTTAACGTAGGAAACATGATACTAAAATAAAGTTGAATGATTTTTAAAATAGGATATATATATATATAGACACACACGATCAAACTAGCTCATTAACCATTCCAAGCCGCAAGTTTGGCTCAAATAGTTTACAAATTTTATTTACAACTAAAGTTTAGGTCATTTGATTCATAAATCAGGTTCAACTAAATGAGATTTGTACTATGTTCGAGTTGGTTTGGTTCCTTCTTCATCTTAACTATTTGTTAATCACAACTTATTTTAGAAATTTTTTTAATCACGACTTGTTATTTCTTTATTTTGTAAAAAAAAATATATTATTTCTTTATAATAGTTTTTATGTACCGCTTTAATTTTTTTTTTAAATATCAATGCTATTTATATTTACTAAGTCCAAACGAGATAATAAATTAAATATATAATATTAAAATCCTTTTAAAAAAATTGACAAAATAATAGTTTTGGTTTTGAAGGATTGACAGAATAATAGTTATGAATGCTATTTATTGACAAAATAAATTCAATGTATTTCATTAAAAATCAAGAATTCAATACAAGTGGAACCTGATAAAATACATTGAATATATGATCAACCTGGAACAACAATTAAAAAACGTACACGAACGAACAACAATTAATTGTCGTTCATAATTAAACGATAGTTAATTACAGTTGAGGATATTTTGAGTAATTTAAGATACTTGTGCTCAATTGCTAGATGTCTAAAGAACAATTTTCTAAAGCTTGAAAGTTGGGCCTTGCACACAGGCCCATGATCAAGGGTTTGAGTTGGAAAATTGCTCTTCTCACAAACAAAATTGCTCATTCCCATGTAAACTACCTAAAATACCCCCAACATGACTTAAGTCATGTCCGTTACATACCAACGTGACTTAAGTCACGTTGCGTGTGAAGGTGAGAAAAACACAAGAAGGGGGGTTGAATTGTGTTGGCTTTTTCTTTTCTTTCTCAAAAACTAAGGTTAGTTCAGAATCAGATATTGATCAGATTCTGAAACTATTTTCAGAGTGTTTTAGAGCGAATAAAGAGTAAATGAGAGAGAGAGAGAGAGAGAGAGGGAGACACAAGCAGTTTATCCTGGTTCCTTCCACAACCCGAAAGTAGCCCAGTCCCCTTGTTACTAACAAGAGATTTTCCACTATAATCACAAAGATTACAATTGCTCAAGCACAAAGCAAGAGACTTCCTATGCTCTAACACAAAGTAAGAGACTTCCTTGCTCAAACACAAAGTAAGAGAATTCCTATGCTCTAACACAAAGTAAGAGACTTCCTTGCTCAAACACAAAGTAAGAGACTTCTTATGCTTTAACACAAAGTAAGAGACTTCCTTGCTCAAACACAAAGTAAGAGACTTCCTATGCTCAAACACAAAGTAAGAGACTTTCTTGCTCAAACACAAAGTAAGAGACTTCCTTGCTTAGACACACAATCTAAGACTTTCTTGCTCAAACACAAAGTATGAGACTTCTAGTTGCTCAAGCACGTAGGCAAGAGGCTTTTAATCAAACAGAATTACAAAGAATATGTTTGAGTTGAACACTTGATATACTATCAGTGGTGTTCACAAAATACAACACAGATTAAGACTCTTTCTAATTTGGCAGTTACGTTTTCCAGAAAAACAGAGTAACAGAGTCTTGAACCTTAACCTTCTTCTTCAAATCTTCAATCCTTTATAGAGGAACAAAGAGCTGTTGAGAAGTTGCCATGTCAGCAATTAGAGCCGTTGCAATTAGAAGCTTCAGCCAACTTTAATTCCTTCTGTTCTGACATTGTGTGCGCAACACAGAAAACAGAGCATGGTAGATTTGAATTGTTTCCTTAAAACATGGAGAATGTTTCGTACAAGGAGACAAATGTTGCATAGAGCTGTTCTGATCGTACAGTACTTCACTGTTCACAGTTGCAATTGTTGACTGCTACGTTCAGACTTCAGAAGCTTCTCTTCAGAAACAGTTCTTCAAAAGCTGGCATCAGACACTGTTCATCAGAAGCACTTCTTCAGAACCTGGTCTACAGACGCACTGTTCATCAGACGCTGTCTTCAGAAGCTGGCCTTCAGACGCACTGTTCATCAGACGCTGTCTTCAGAAGCTGGCCTTTAGACGCACCCTTCAGACGCTGTCTTCAGAAGCTCCCTTCAGAAGCTCTTCTTCAGACGCTGATTTTCTTCAGCCTTGCAACACAAGCTTCTATATTTTCCTTCTTGCTCTTAACTTGTTCTTTCATAACCATTGTTAGATACCAATCTTTAAGTATATGGTTCTGCACACTAGAATCAAGTATTAGCATATCCAATTTTCTTTTTAACACTTTGTTATCATCAAAACCCAAAAGAGAGTTGTTCATACATTTTGTTCCAACAATCTCCCCCTTTTTGATGATGACAAACATAAGTATTAATAGAATATTGTTGTTAATTTAATTAACAAGTTGACTTCAGGGTCTGAGATTTGTAAGCTCCCCCTGAGTCTGATAATCCACAAGGTGAGGTTTGTAAGCTCCCCCTGAGTCTTATCCAGGTTAATTAAATTCCATTTAAATCAAACTGATGAAAAATCAAAGTGTAAATACATTCAGAATTTAAATAACAAACTGACTTCAGGGTTTGAGGTTTGTAAGCTCCCCCTAAGTCTGATAATTCACAAGGTGAGGTTTGTAAGCTCCCCTTGAGTTTTATCCAAATTATTTAAATTCAGTTTAATTCACAGAATTGAAATTTCAGTTTATCTCACAGGATTTAATTTAGAGACTAAGAGATTAAAAGTTGTTCTCATAAGTTAATTAATTATCATAAATTAACTTATATTCTGAGCTCAGAGCCTGAAATACTTGTTACTTTTACTCCCCCTTTTGTCATCAACAAAAAGAAAATTCAATAATTTTAAGAGAGTGAAAATGTGAGATAAAAATGTTTAGATCATTTTGTTCAGTACCACTGAACAGTTACAGAAACAATTGTTCAGAACATTTTGTTCAGTACTGCTGAACTGTTTCAGACAGAATTGTTTGAGAGTTTTTAAACTGGGTCTGAAAAACTGAACACATAAGATGAAAACTGAAAACTGTGTTTTGAGTGTGTTTGTTAAAACTTTTCAGAAACAGAAAAACATTTAAACACACTGCACCTTGTGTCTGGAGTTATAGGACTCAGACTTGTTCAGATACCTTGGATGTGAATCCTTTAATCTTGAATAAGTCTTAGTATCAGACACTGAGTTCTTCAGAACCTAAGCTTTCAATGGTCTTGACTCAGATTTCTTCAGAACCTTAGACTTGAAGGTATTTGGTTCTGAGCTTTTTAGAGTCTGAACCTTTGAAGACTTTGGTTCTGTTTTTTTTCAAAACTTTGGACTTAAGAGTCTTTGATTCTGATTTGTTCAGAATCTTGGATTCAGAAGTAGTAGGTTCTGATTTGTTAAGAACTTCAGTTTTGTCTGCTCCTGACACAAAGCAAGCCTTCAAACCTTTCTTAATACAATCAGAATCAGATGACAGATTGGATTTCTTTTGTATCCTTTGTCTGACATTCTGAGATTTAAAAGGTTTTGTATAAACTGGTTTAGTATCTTTTGAAGATTTCATAAACACAGCCTTTTTAAAATTAGAGTCTGAATTTTTCAGAGTTTGAGACTTGCTTGTCTTTGTTGGAACAAAATGTGTTTAACAACTCTCTTATGAATTAAGGAGGAGATTGTTGAAACATTATGTGTAAACATATCTCTCTTTATGGTTTTGATGATAACAAGGTGTTAAATAGAAAATTGGTTATTTGCTAATGCTTTGTTTAAGTGATTTCAGAACCACGTGTTTATTGATTGGAAACTAATAATGGTTATGAAAGAACAAGCTTAGAGCAAGAAAGGAAAGCTAAGAAGCAATGTTGCAAAGCTAGAAGGAAACTGGGTCTGAAGAAGTGCTTCTGAAGTGGTGCTCCTGAAGTAGTGCTCCTGAAGTGAGAGTCTGAAGCCAGCTTCTGAAGTCTGAGTCTGAAGTCAGCTTCTGAAGGAAGTCAACAAAAGTCAGCGTCTGAAGAAGTCAACAAAAGTCAACTTCTGATCCGTACAAAGGCAGCTTCTGATGCACTGTTCACGCAGAAGCTTCTGAAGGCTGATGTGGCATGAAAAGCAACTGGTACTGTGCGCATTTAATGCCTGCATATGTCAGAGCAACCCAATGGAACAGTTGTCTCCCTGACTCAAACATTCCCCAGCTTTTAAGGTAGGCAAGTTCAAAAATGGCTGCTGCTCTGTTTTCTACAAAAAGCTCAGCACACATTTTCAGTCTATCCTAACACAACTTGCAACGGCTCTTTCCTCAAATCAAGCAATCTTCAACAGCTCTATTTCCTCTATAAAAGGAAGAAGATTTGAAGAAAAAATTTGTCTAAGACTCTTGAAACTACATTGCTGAACCTGTGCTCTGTTTTCTGCTGTAAAACTCATAAGTTAAAAATCTCTTAGAAATTCTTTAGTTCTGTAACTTAGAATTTCTTAAGGTTAAGAGTCTTAACCTGTGTTGTATTAAGAGAACACCTCTGATATTTTATCAAGTGTTCAACCCAAACTCATTTATTTGTAAACCAGTTTGGTCCCTAAAGTCTCAGTCTGTATACTGAGCATTTGTAACCTCATTCCTTTGTGGTCTGAGTCAGAAGTCTCTTGACTTAGTGTCTTGAGCATTGAGAAGTCTCTTGACTTAGTGTCTTGAGCATTGGAAGCCTATTTCTTTGTGATTGAGCAATTGGAAGCCTCTTCCTGTGTGGTTGACCATTATAAGCCTCTTTCTTTGTGATTGAGCAACTGGAAGTCTCTTCCTTAGTGGTTGAGCAAAGTGTAATCTTCTGATTATAGTGGAACTCTCTTGTTGGAGAACAAGGGGACTGGACTACTTCTCACATTGAGAAGGAACCAGTATAAATTTTGTGTGTCTCTCTTTACCTTTCTCTTTTCATTATTGAAACCGCTGCAATACTCTTGATAATTGTTCAGAACTGATTCATATCAGCTTCTGAACTTAACCTTAAGTTTTGAAAAGGAAAAGATCCAAGTTTTTGAGTCACACAATTCAACCCCCCTTTCTTGTGTGTGTGTTTTTCTCACCTTCAGTCTTAGGTTCTGAACTCTTCAGAATTTGAACCTTTTCAGATTTAAAGTCTGTTTTCCTCATAGTCTTAGACTTAGAACTTTTTGGTTTAGACTTTGGCAAAATTTTAGATTCTGCCTTCATCTTTCCTTTAGGTTCAGAAGTTTTGGACTCTGAGTAGTTCAGAACTTCAGAGTCAGCAGTCTCTGTTTCTGGTAAATTTTGTTTCTCAGAAATCTCAGATGCAGGTACAAAATACACCTTAGTATTTTTCATAATATCTTCAGAACAGGATGGTAGGTTTGTTTCTTTTGAAAAATTAAATGAATCATTTTTGAAACCAATACCTTCTCCTCTGTTTCTGCTGATATTATAAATCATAGAAGCTATCTTACTTCTGTTGATTCCAGTTAAGATAAAATCCTGAAATACAATTCCTTGTTCACTTGGAATTTTATCAGGTTTCTTATACCATTTCTCTGAGTTCTTTAACTTCTTCATCAATCTCATTGATATGATTCTGAAGTTGAAGATTCTCATCAGCCAGCAAGTTA
Source organism: Medicago ruthenica (assembly GCA_018208015.1). Taxonomy (NCBI): domain Eukaryota; kingdom Viridiplantae; phylum Streptophyta; class Magnoliopsida; order Fabales; family Fabaceae; genus Medicago; species Medicago ruthenica. Next base: position 81,035,648 of record CM031372.1, on the reverse strand, counting down.
TTTTTCTTTTTCAAAGATTTAAATTGATTTAACTTGCTTCTGAGGTGGTTCATAAAATCCTTAACTGTATCAATAAGTTCAGAACGAGTGAGTTCAGAATATGCCTCATCTTCAGAGTCTGAACCTGATTCTTCATCAGAAGATGTTGTAGCTATCAGAGCTATATTTGCTTCTTCTTCATCTTCATTCTCAGACTCAGATTCATTGTCAAGCTCATCCCATGTAGCCATAAGAATTTTCTTGAATCTGTCTGAATTTGAGTTGGTCTTCTGGATTTCTCCTTTGATTTGTCCTTTTGAAGCTCAGGACATTCAAATATGAAATGACCAGTTTTCTTGCAGTTTAAGCAGCCCTTCTGTTCTTCCTTCATGGAAACAGATCCTTTGAAGTTACTGCTCCTGTTAGAAGATTTCTTTTGTCTCTTTAACAAGTACTGAATTCTTTTAGAAAGCATTTCCAGCTCCTCAGCTTCTGAATCTTCTTCAGAATTTCCCTCAGGAAATTCTTCATCAGATTCTATAGCTTATAGAGCTTTTAATGATTTTCCTTTAGATTTCAGTGCTATAGACTCAGAATTTCTAACAGGTTCATCTTCATTGAGTCCTAGTTCATGCACTTTGAGAGAGCTTATAAGATCTTCAATACTTAAAGTATTTAGATCTTTAGCTTCCTCAATAGCAATCACTTTAGGTCTCCATTTAGCTGGCAGACTTCTGAGGAGCTTGTTCACATGATCAACAGTAGTATAACTTTTCTTCAAAATCTGAAGTCCAGAAACCAGAGTCTGAAATCTTGAGAACATAGTCTCAATATTTTCATCCTCCTTCATTCTGAACAGCTCATACTGTTGAACCAGAAGATTTGCTTTTGCTTCTCTAACCTTCTTGTTTCCTTCATAGTTAGAGCAGAGAGAGGTGAAGATGGCTTTTGATGTTTCCTTCATACTGTCTGATAATGAAGATTCACCTCCTCCTCCTCCACCTCCTCCTAGACATACTTCTGTTCAATATGACTATGGTACTGATGATAGAAAGTCTAGGTCACACAATAAACCCCCTATGTTTACTGGTGACCCAGAAAAATTCTCTTGGTGGAAGAGTAAAATGTACAGTCATATTATTGGGATTGATGATTCACTATGGGACATTATTGAAGATGGAATCACCATTCCAGTTGATGAAGAAGGTGTTGCTGTCAACAGAAGAGCTCTGAGTGATGCAGAAAGAAAGATATATAGAAAGCATCACAATGTGAGAGGAATCATTGTGGATTCCCTACCTCACTCAGAGTATCAGAAGCTGAGTGACAAGTCTACATCAAAGGCCATCTTCACATCCCTCTGCTCTAACTATGAAGGTAATAAGAAGGTTAGAGAAGCTAAGGCAAACATTCTTGTTCAACAATATGAATTGTTCAGAATGAAAGAGGATGAAAATATTGAGACTATGTTCTCAAGATTTCAGACTCTGGTTTCTGGACTTCAGATTCTGAAGAAGAGTTATACCACAGCTGATCATGTGAACAAACTCTTAAGAAGTCTGCCATCCAAATGGAGACCTAAGGTGACTGCTATTGAGGAAGCTAAGGATCTGAATACTTTAAGTATTGAGGATCTTATAAGCTCCCTCAAGGTGCATGAACTGGGACTCAATGAGGATGAGTCTGTTAGAGAACCAAAAACATTAGCTCTGAAGTCTAAAAGAAAACCTGCTAAAGCTTTGAAAGCTATTGAATCTGAAGAAGAGTTTCCAGAGGGAAATTCTGATGAAGATTCAGATGCAGATGAGCTTGCAATGCTTTCTAAAAGGCTTCAGTATCTAATGAACAGAAAGAAAAAATTTTCTAACAGAAGCAGTAACTTTAGAGGATCTGGTTCAAAGAGGGATATCCAGAAGGAAAGCTGTTACAACTGCAAGAAGCCTGGGCACTTCATTGCTGACTGTCTTGATCTTCAGAAGGAAAAGTCTAAATAGAAAGCAAAGAAGTCCAGCTCAAAGTCCAGCAGTTTCAGAAATAAGCTTAAAAAGAGTCTCATTGCAACATGGGATGATCTGGACAATGAGTCACAATCTGATGAGGAAGAAGCAAACCTGGCCTTGATGGCAACTGCATTTTCTGATGCAGAATCATGCTCAGATTCTGATGAAGAAGATGAGGTATATTCTGAACTCTCTAGATCTGAATTGATTGAAACAGTTAATGATCTTATGAGTCATCTTAAAAGCAAGTTAAAAGAAATTAAATCTTTGAAAAATCAAACTAACTTGCTGTCTGAGGAAAATCTTAAACTTCAGAATCAAATTTTTGAATATGATGAAGAAGTTGAAGAACTCAGAAAAGAGGCTCATAAGAAATCTGAAGAGGTTCCTAATGAACAGGAAATAGCTCTTCAGGATTTCATATTAACTGGATTCAATATAACTAAAATTGCCTCTATGATGTATAATATGATCAGAAACAAAGGTGAAGGCATTGGCTATGATTCATTCAAACCTTCAAATGAATTAAACTCACCTTCCTGTTCTGAAAATATTTTAAAAGGCAATGGTATATGCTTTGTGCCTGCTTCTGATAACTCTGAGAAGTTAAAAATGTCAGAATCTGAGACTATGTCTGAAGTTCTGAACAGCTCAGACTCTGAAGCTTCTGAACCTAAGGGTAAGATGAAGGCAGATGTTAAAACCTTGCCTAAATCTAAGCCAAAAGGTCCTAAGCCTAAGAGTAAGAGGAAATCAGACTCTGAACCTGAAAATGTTCAGAATCTGAAGAGTTCAGAACCTGGAACTAGTAAGTCTCAGAATCTGAATACTTCAAATTCAAATCTTTCAAAGACTGGGTTTATTAAAACTTCAAAATCTATTAAACCAGTCAAAACAAAACATTTCCAATCTCAGAATGTTGAGCAAAGCAAGCCAAAGCAAACCAAGCAGTTTTCTGCTTCAAATTGTTTTAAGAAAGGCAAAACTGAAGCTTGCCTTGTGCCTGAAGTAAACAGAGTAAGAATTCTGAAGAAATCAGAACCAAAGTACTCAAAGGGTCAGACTTCAAACAACTCAGAACCAAAGACCATCAAGTATCAGGCTCTGAAGAAATCTGAGTCCAAACCTTTGAGAACTCAGGTTCTGAAGTACTCAGGTTCTGAAACTCAGACTTATTCAAGATACAAGGATTCATATCCAAAGTATCAGAACAAGTCTGAATATCATAACTTCAGACACAAGAAGCCAAAACCTTTCAGGACTAACCCCAAAGGACCCATGAAAATCTGGGTACCTAAGTCTGAGATCATTTCAATTGCAGATATGCTTAACATCCAAAGAAAAGGAAAGGTCCTGGTACCTAGACAGTGGATGCTCGCATCATATGACAGGGGACAAGTCTATGTTCCAAACCCTAACTCTGAAAGAGGGAGGAACTGTGGGGTTTGGAGGAAGTCAGAAAGGAAAGATCATTGGTACTGGTAAGATAGGTAATTCTTCCCTGTACATTGATAATGTTTGGCTGGTAGATGGACTCAGACATAATTTACTTAGCATAAGTCAATTATGTGATAGTAATTATGAAGTCCTGTTTAATAAGAACACTTGCACTGTAATCAACAATGAACATAAGTCTGTAGTGTTCAGAGGCAGCAGGAAAAACAATGTTTACAAAATAAATTTTTCTGAATTGGTTCAGCAGAAGGTAGTTTGCCTTCTGTCTGTGAGTGATGAGAAATGGGTATGGCACAAAAGGCTGGGACATGCTAACTGGAGACTCATCTCTAAGCTTAGCAAGTTACAGCTGGTCAGAGGCTTACCCAGCATTGATTATCACTCAGATGCCATGTGTTCAGCATGCCAAATTTGAAAATTTTCTAAAACTTCCTTTAAATCTAAAAACATTGTTTCCACCTCTAAACCTTTAGAACTCCTTCACATTGATCTGTTTGGCCCTGTTGGGACAGCTTCAATCAATGGGAAGAAGTATGGACTTGTGATTGTTGATGATTATAGTAGGTGGACTTGGGTTAAATTCCTCAGAACCAAAAATGAAACATATGATGTGTTTTTCAAATTCTGCAAACAAGTACAAATTGAAACTGATTTGAAAATTTTAAAAATCAGAAGTGATCATGGTGGGGAATTTGAAAATGAACCTTTTGAAAATTTTTGTGAAGATCATGGAATTATCCATGAGTTCTCATCTCCTAGAACTCCACAACAAAATGGAGTTGTAGAGAGACAGAACAGGTCTTTACAAGAAATGGCCAGAACCATGATCCATGAATCTAAAATTGCTAAGTACTTTTGGGCAGAAGCTGTAAACACAGCATGTTATATTCAGAACAGGATCTATATCAGACCCATTCTGAATAAAACAGCATATGAATTGTTTAAAGGAAGAAAACCAAGTATTTCTTATTTTCATCAGTTTGGTTGTACATGTTACATACTAAACAATAAGGTCTACCTAAAGAAATTTGATGCCAAGGCTCAAAAGGGTACCTTTTTAGGATACTCAGAGAGATCTAAGGCATACATGGTGTATAATTCTGAAACATAATGTTGTTGAAGAAGCTATACACATTAGGTTTGATGATAAGAAGCTTGGTAATGAAATACCAGAGCTGGTTGAGAGTTTTGCAGATGTCAGAATCTCAGAAGAACCTTCAGAAGCTGAACCCAGTTCAGAGTCTGAAGAAGGTTCATGTCATACCCCATTTTTTGACCCGTTTTCGTCTCGTTTTATTTATTGTCTCGTTTTACGCATTTTTTAAAAAAGGCCGAGAATTTTCGTCGTTTCAGACGAAATTTCGGCAGGGAGGTATTTTAAAATACCTCATGTCAATTTTTGTTTCGTTTTTTAATTTTACTTTTTATCACTTTTTACTTTTATTTTTAATTTTAGTTTTTATTGTCATTAATTTTTTATTCTTTTATTATTATCATTTTTTTACTATTATTATTATTATTATTATTATTATTATTATTATTATTATTATTATTATTATTATTATTTTCAATTTTTGTCCAAAAGTCCAAAATGTCCAAGTCAAACACAGTCAACAGTCCAGGCCAGTACTGTTCATGCGCCCCAAACACTGTAAATCATCATTACAAAACCTTCAACCATATCCAAATCATCATCACAAAAATCCTCAAATCCAGCAAAATCACTTTCTCATTTAATGCTTGCAGAAATTTTATCCAGAAACACAGCTTGCAAGCTTATCACCTATGACAAGCAGCTCAAGCAAAGCTCTATAAAACAGAACCAAATCAACAGAAAACAAAGACAGGGAAAAATTTTTGAGAAGAAAAGTTTAGAACAGAACCAACATTTTTCCAGCATAATACACAAAACACAACACAAAGCTAGCAAACAAACACATCTCACGCACGCACGCCCCTAACTCACGTCCCAGCAATCTTCTTCCAGCCCCACTACACACACACCCAGCAAAACGCACAAGCCTTGAACCCACTAACACAACACAAACACGTTTTCACAACAACCCAACAAAGCTCACGCAAGCTCAACAATACCCAGCAATAGCAAAACACAACATAACAACTTTCCCAACTACACACCCAAACCCACACGTCTCAAGCCTTCGCCCAAACACCACACACGCTCCTAAAGCACCAGCATAAACGCAAACCACACACACACACAGAACCGAACCACAAAGAGGAAAAAAGGTGATTTTTTTTGTATTTTAAAACCTAGATCTACACGTTTTGGTAAGGATTTTCGAAAAAACAAGTTTAGATTTGGGATTAGAAGAGAAAAGGATTTGGGAAAAGTATATTTATTTTGAAAAAAAAGCAAATTTTTTTTTCCGGCGCGGTGGTGCCGCCGCGTGGGCCGGCGGCCACCACGCCGGAATACCTTTCCGGCGAGGAAAGTTAGAGAGAAGGGGGAGGAATTTTCGGCCAAGGCAGAGAAGAGTGAGAGGAGAGAGAGAGTGAAAGTGAAAAAATGAGGAGAAATGAAGGGGAAAGGGTATTTATACCCCTCCCCGTTTCTGTGTGGCAGGGTGTACGCGTTAGCGTACACCCACGCCCTTTCAGACCACTTGATCTTGATCGTACGGCTTAGGCCTTTTCCACCTCCTGATCAGATCAGGGCCGTCTGATTAATCAGACGACCCAGTTTAATTTACGAAAGCCCAATGCTTTTTGGGCCTTTTCTTTCAAATTTTTTTAGTTTTCACTTCTAACACCCCTAGTTTTATTTTTTACACCTCCCTAATTTTTATTTCTTTTATTTTCTTTGCAAAATTTAATTTTTTTCTTTTTGTTATTTATTTCTTTTTATTGTTTTATTGTTTTTTACATCTCATTCATTTATTTACCTATCATTTATCTCATGCATTTTTTTTTTATTTTTATTTCTTTTTGTTCATTTTATTTTATATCTTTTCTTTATGTCATTCATATGTACATTTAGGAACATATATATATAAATATGCATTGTTCTTTTATTATTTTTTATAGTTCAATCCATGATAAATAAATTTTTTTTTTTTTTTATTTTTTTATTTAAATCCAACGATCGTTTTATTAATTCCTCGCGTTTAGCTTATTTTATCGCATTTTATTTTCTTTTTAACTCCAAGTAAAAAAAATCCAAAACAACAAAAACATTTTCTTTTTATTAAGTAACAAACTTGTTCATTTTGGTTGCAACAACTAATTTGGACAATTTATTTTCTTTTTTAAAGTTCTAAGAAACGAGCGTTTTTTAGTTAATACATTTTTCTTAAAAATTCAAGCGAAACTTGAATGAAAAAGGGTGGTTTGACGTATGTCTCTCCTTTCCCCGATCGAATAAACACTTGACGTATGTCTCGTTGCTTAGACGATCGTCATTCTTTTCTAGCTTCCCAAAAATACATTTTTTTTAAATTCAAACAAAATTTGAATGAAAAAGGGTGGTTTGACGTATGTCTCTCCTTTCCCCGGTTGTACGAACACTTGACGTATGTCTCGTTGCTCGGACAATCGTCATTCTATTTACGAAGTAAAAACTCACCAATCTTGGCCCTTATGGCCAATCCAAACCTTTCGCGCCTTTGCGCGTTATTTTCATCTTTTTTACGCCTTGCGCGAATTTAACGCCTCCGTGCGTTTGTCTTTATTTTCAAACATTTTACGCCTCTGTGCGTCTGTCTTTTTCCTTAAATATTTACGCTTTGCGCGAGTTTATCGCCTTAGCGTCTGTCTTTCACCTTTTTAAGCTTTTTACGCCTTTGTGCGTTTTCAAACAATTCTTTTTTCAAGAACTACGTAAGCTTTGAATTCTCCGACTACCGGGAGATACGTAGGAGCAGGATCGACGTCTTGTCAAGCCCGTTATTAAAAAATCTTTTTTCTCTTTTTTCTATTTCGTTTGTTTTTATCTCTTTCTTCACCTCACATTTTATTTACTTGTTCATTTACATATATATATATGATTAAGCATGCAAGCAAAACGTCAAAAAACATTTTAAGCCTAAGCCAACTAAGAGGTTCCCGTTGGGTACAACGGATGTGAGGGGTGCTAATACCTTCCCCTCGCATAATCGACTTTCGAACCTAAAATCTCTTTTCAAGGTAATTTAGAACTTTTTTCCTTTTTCCCCGAAAAATTAAAAGTTCAGTCGTGATTTAAATTTAGTGATTCAATGCTAGTCAATAGCTTGACATCCGAAATTCGACGCGACAGAAATGGCGACTTCACTGGGGAATAGAGGATTTTTTCCTCACTAGTGAGTCGAGCCTATCTTAGTTAGCTTTTAAGCTAAATGTTTTTATCTTTTTGCTTGCATGCTTTTATTTTTATTGTCTTTATATGCTTTTATTCCCTTGCTTTATATTTATATATTTCATATTACTTTATGTTTTGCGTTCGTCACCATTTTTTCACAAAAATGGCGACTTCACTGGGGATTGCACTTAAACACTTTGTTTTCGTGTATGATAAGTCAAGCCTATCTTAGTCGGCTTTTAGGCTAGAATGTTTTATTTTGCTTGCACGCTTATGCCTTATCATCATTATTTGTTTATTTTTTCTCGCTTTATATGTATTTGTTTCATATTTGCTTTATATTCATATTATATATGTTGTGGGGTTACTTGAGCGGTGTTACTCCACATTGTTCGGATTAATGCCGGACGTGTGAGGCTCTATTCCCGAGCTTGAGAAAAAAATTAAGATAGGATGGGGTTGCGTAGCGGAGGCCCACTTGACGTATGTCTTGAAGGGAAGATGCGAAAACCCCGCCTAGAGTAGATTTCACTTGGAATTTATTGAGGTCTTGCGAGCATTTGCAATTGACGACAATAGTTCCATGTGAAGTCCGTGATCTCTAGGGACCTTTTAGAAAATCTCACCTTTAGTGCCCACACGTGAGGATGGGGGAAATTTTGAACATACATATGCATACCATACATTTACATGCATGAAAATAATTTTCGCATATCACTTTGCTTTATAGGAAATTAATTGCACTTTTTAATTTCCTTGTAAAGCTAAACAAAAATTTTCATGCATTTACATACATCATTCATTATCATGCATATGTCCATCTTCGAGTCCAAAACTCATTTCTCTTTTTCTTATCCTCAGGATTTCTCATAATCCGAATTGAGTATTCAGTGTTTGCATTTTCTTCGCAACACTACGCGTCTTTCCATAAAGAGAAGTGGCTCATCGTCTCGAGGCAACTCACTCCTACAACACTCGAGCAGCTTTAAAGAAGAAAATGGAGAATCTAGAGCAAGAGAATCACGAGCTTCGTGAAGAATTAACATCCATGAAAACGGAGATGGAGAAACTAACGGAGTTAGTAAAGCTACTAGCTGCCGCGCAAATCCCGACACCTCCTCCTCCCTCCAGTTCTCAAGAGCAAGCATCAGCATTTGCTTCGACTTCATCATTGCATGTCAATGCTCCACAACACTCTAAACCCCTCGGTTGTACGTGGGGCATGCCTTTTGAGTTCGGTGAAGAGTCTATCCCAATTCCCACTACTCTCCTAGAAGCTCCGGTATCTCAACCCGAGATTTCCTTCCCTCAGGCTACTGTGGCCTTCACAACGCCAGTGGTCCATACCACTCAATATGATCACGGGCCTATCTTTCATACCGAAAGTATAGGTGTCCAAGATAAGATGGCAGATTTCCAAGAGAAATTCGAGGAAATGCAAAAGGAGATTAAGGCCCTCCAAGGGAAAGATTTATTCGGGAAGGACGCCCATGATCTTTGCCTTGTACCTAATGTTAAAATCCCACCTAAATTCAAGGTCCCGGATTTTGAGAAGTACAAGGGGAATACTTGCCCGCAAAGTCACTTGGTAATGTATGCAAGGAAGATGTCAACGCAAACCGACAACCATCAGCTCCTCATACATTATTTCCAAGATAGCTTAACCGGTGCCGCTTTAAAGTGGTACATGGGTTTGGATAGTACTAAAATCCGAACCTTCAATGACTTGGGAGAGGCGTTTGTCCGCCAATACAAATATAATTTGGACATGGCCCCGGACCGGGACCAACTCCGGGCCATGGCCCAAAAGGACAAGGAGACCTTTAAGGAGTACGCACAAAGATGGAGGGAGATAGCGGCTCAGATCAACCCGCCTCTTGAAGAAAAGGAAATGACCAAGATATTTTTGAATACTCTTGATTCCTTTTATTATGAACGAATGGTTGCGAGTGCGCCAAGTGACTTCACCGAGATGGTAAGCATGGGCGTACGTTTGGAGGATGCGGTCCGAGAGGGACGCTTGGTGAAAGAAAGTGCTCCATCAAGCAGCACTAAGAGATTCGGGGGTGGCTACCCAAAGAAGAAAGAGCAAGATATCGGCATGATTGGCCATGGAGGACCTCATCAAGGGTACTCAACATATCCACATATCTCTGCTATTTCACCTACCATCTCAACACCTCCAAGCTACCAAATCCAGGTCCCACAAAGGCCTCCCCCTCCTTATCAACCAGCATATCAACAACAACAACCTCCACAAAATCCACAACCATATTATCCACAACAACGCCCGCAAGGTCCGCAGCAATACCGGCCTCGAGCACCTCAACAGCTCTTCAACCATCAGAATCGCCCGAGGACGGCATTCGATCCTATACCCATGAAGTACGCGGACTTGCTCCCGGCTTTGCTTGCGAGAAATCTCGTACAAACAAGAGCACCACCTCCCGTACCAAATGTATTACCTCCATGGTATCGCTCTGACTTTACTTGCGCATACCATCAAGGGGCACCAGGCCATGACGTTGAACATTGCTTCCCTCTTAAAGATGAGGTCCAAAGGCTAGTCCGTACTAATGTGCTGACCTTCAAGGACTCAAACCCAAATGTCCAAACTAACCCACTGCCGAACCATGATTCCTCAGTCAACATGGTTCAAGATCATCAAGGAGCTAGTCCTATTTTGAAGGAAGCCACAAAGGAAGTCAATGCCATCACTGAGGATGGACCGGAAGAAGCGGCACATGTCCATGTGACGCCCGGAGGAGTTTGCTGCAATTGGGACGCTGTCGACGTTCCTTCTGTTATTCAATTGTCTAAGTAATGTGTTTATTTATTTATCGTTTTCAAAAGAGATCCCTTCGTCTTGCCCAAAGCGAAGAAGGACTCATGTAGGGCTTGTTTAAAGTACTATTATCATAAATAAAATTTGTCGTTTTTATCACGACCTTTCTATTATTTCTTTTTGTTGTTTTATTGTCGTTTTTCCGAAAAAATGGTAACACAAAAAAAACCAAAAAAAAAAATCAATCATAAGTATATTTCCTTCTTTTTAAATTTCAAAAAGTCTGCATTTTCTCTCATTTCACTAAAATCAATCATCCATCATTTGCAGACTAAACGTCCATAAACCCGTTGAACTCCATAACCCTAGGCTCTCTCCCAACTTTGAATTCCCTGTTTACGAAGCGGAAGAGGAAGAGGATGAAGAAATTCCGGACGAAATCAAGCGTCTATTAGAACAAGAGAGGAAGACTATTCAGCCTCATGAAGAAGCAATAGAGGTTATCAACTTGGGTTCCGAAGAGGACAAGAAAGAAATCAAGATCGGGGCATTGTTGGATGCGTCCGTCAAAGAAAGGATCATCAAGCTCCTTGAAGAATATGTGGATATCTTTGCATGGTCATACCAAGATATGCCAGGATTGGATCCTGAGATTGTGGAGCATCATCTACCTTTAAAGCCCGAATGTCCGCCAGTCAAGCAGAAGTTGAGAAGAACTCGCCCTGACATGGCCCTCAAGATCAAAGAGGAAGTGCAAAAGCAGATTAATGCTGGATTCCTTGTTACATCAGAATACCCTCAGTGGTTGGCCAACATAGTGCCTGTTCCCAAGAAGGACGGTAAAGTTCGGATGTGCGTCGACTACCGAGATTTAAACAAAGCTAGTCCAAAAGACGACTTCCCTTTACCCCACATTGACATATTGGTCGACAATACTGCCAAGTCCAAGGTATTCTCCTTCATGGATGGTTTCTCTGGATACAATCAAATTAAAATGGCTGTTGAAGATAGAGAAAAAACGTCTTTCATTACACCATGGGGCACCTTTTGTTATCAAGTGATGCCTTTTGGCTTAACGAATGCGGGTGCTACCTATCAAAGGGGCATGACCACTCTCTTCCACGACATGATACACAAAGAAATTGAAGTATACGTCGACGACATGATTGTCAAATCAGGAAATGAAGAGGAACATGTTGAATATTTGCTAAAGATGTTTCAACGTCTAAGAAAATATCGGCTTCGCCTGAACCCCAACAAATGTACATTCGGCGTGAGATCTGGAAAACTTCTAGGTTTCATTGTCAGTCAAAAGGGTATCGAGGTAGATCCCGACAAAGTCAAAGCCATCAGAGAAATGCCTGCTCCTCAAACTGAGAAGCAAGTAAGGGGATTTCTAGGACGTTTAAATTACATCTCTAGATTCATATCCCACATGACGGCCACTTGTGGACCCATCTTCAAGCTACTTCGCAAAAATCAAGAAGTAGTATGGACAGAAGATTGCCAGAAAGCCTTCGACAGCATCAAGGAGTACCTGCTAGAACCTCCAATACTTATCCCTCCAGTCGAAGGGAGACCTTTAATCATGTACTTAACCGTATTGGAGGACTCCATGGGTTGTGTACTCGGACAACAAGACGAGACCGGTAGAAAAGAGCACGCTGTCTACTACCTAAGCAAGAAGTTTACGGACTGCGAGTCCCGATACTCTCTACTCGAGAAGACTTGTTGTGCATTAGCTTGGGCTGCTAGGCGTCTTCGCCACTACATGCTTAACCATACTACTTGGTTGATATCCAAAATGGATCCAATCAAGTACATCTTTGAAAAACCCGCCTTAACCGGAAGGATCGCCCGTTGGCAGATGTTGTTATCAGAATACGACATCGAATACCACACTCAAAAAGCTATCAAGGCCAGCATTCTTGCCGATCATTTGGCTCATCAACCAATCGAGGATTATCAACCAATCAAGTTTGACTTCCCCGATGAAGAAATCATGTATCTAAAGATGAAGGATTATGACGAGCCATTATTCGGCGAAGGTCCAGATCCCGAATCTAGATGGAAGTTAATCTTTGATGGAGCTGTCAATATCTATGGCAATGGAATTGGGGCAGTTATCATCACCCCCGATGGCAAACATCTCCCTTTCGCTGCAAGACTTTCATTCGACTGTACAAACAATATGGCGGAGTATGAAGCTTGTATTCTGGGAATTGAGGAAGCCATTGATCTAAGGATCAAGAACCTCGACATTTATGGAGACTCAGCTCTTGTGATCAATCAAATCAATGGAGATTGGGAAACTCGCCACACCGGCTTGATCCCTTACAAAGATTATGCAAGACGTTTGCTAACTTTTTTCAACAAAGTTAAGCTGCATCATATTCCTCGAGATGAGAATCAAATGGCGGATGCTTTGGCAACCTTGTCTTCCATGTATGAGGTCAGTCGCCGGAGTGAAATTCCAACAATCAAGGTTCAGCATCTAGAAAGGCCTGCACATGTGTTTGCAGCCGAAGCAGTCATAGATAACCAGCCATGGTTCCATGACATCAAAAGTTTCCTCCAAAAGCAAGAGTACCCGCATGGGGCATCCAACAAGGATAAGAAAACTCTGCGAAGATTAGCTGGCAACTTCTTTCTAAATGGAGAAGTTTTATACAAGAGGAATTTTGATATGGTGCTACTCAGATGCGTTGATGAGCAAGAAGCCGATCGTATAATGCATGAGATACATGAAGGTTCCTTCGGGACTCATTCCAGTGGGCACACAATGGCTAGGAAAATCTTAAGGGCCGGATATTACTGGATGACCTTGGAGAGTGATTGCTACAAGCATGCCAGAAAATGCCATAAATGTCAAATTTATGCGGACAAGATCCATATGCCACCAACGGCTCTGAATGTCCTCTCTTCCCCCTGGCCTTTCTCCATGTGGGGTATCGATATGATTGGTAGGATTGAACCTAAAGCTTCTAATGGACATCGCTTCATCTTAGTTGCGATTGACTACTTCACCAAATGGGTCGAAGCTGCGTCATACGCCAACGTCACCAAACAAGTGGTGGTCCGATTTATTAAGAATCATATCATCTGTCGATATGGTATTCCCAGCAGGATTATCACCGACAATGGGACCAATCTGAACAACAAAATGATGAAGGAGCTATGTCAAGAGTTCAAGATCGAGCATCATAACTCCTCTCCTTATAGGCCTCAAATGAATGGCGCAGTTGAAGCTGCAAACAAAAACATCAAGAAAATAGTTCAAAAGATGGTGGTCACCTACAAGGATTGGCACGAGATGTTGCCATATGCCTTACATGGGTATCGTACTTCAGTACGTACATCGACAGGGGCAACCCCTTTCTCTTTAGTATACGGCATGGAAGCGGTGCTCCCCGTAGAAGTCGAAATCCCGTCTTTGAGAATCTTGATGGAAGCTAAATTGTCAGAGGCTGAATGGTGTCAAAACAGATACGATCAGTTGAACTTAATTGAGGAGAAACGCATGACTGCCTTGTGTCATGGACAACTGTATCAACAGAGGATGAAACAAGCTTTTGACAAGAAGGTTCGTCCTCGTGAAATCCAAGAAGGAGACCTCGTGCTTAAAAGGATCCTATCTTTTCAACCCGATTCCAGGGGCAAATGGACGCCCAACTACGAAGGCCCGTATGTAGTCAAGAGAGTTTTCTCCGGAGGAGCTTTGATTCTCACGACAATGGACGGCGAAGATTTGCAGCGTCCTGTAAATTCCGATGTAGTCAAGAAATATTTTGTCTAAAAACAAAAGAACAGCTCGGTAAGTCGAAAACCTGAAAAGGCGGCTTAGGCAAAAATGAGCGTCTCGGTGGACTGAAAACCCGAAAGGGCGGTCCAGGCAAAAAATTAGAGACACAAAACAGAAATAATCATCCTGATAGGTCGAAAACCCGAAAGGGCCACCTATGCAAAAGTTAAGGATCAAAAGACAAGATAACTGCATCGGATTGACTACAGTTTACTTGGGGCAAATCAACTGTCAAAGGACTCGGAATCTGAAGCATCCAAACAGTGAATTCAAAGTTGTTAGGGAGAATAGCGGTTATTGTTCAATGAACCTTCCCTGTATATTTACCATTTTTTCAACTTTGTAAGATCCGTGGAACCACGCCGTTGGCGGGCCACCATCCCATTAATAAAATTTCTTCCTAGTGAAGTCTTTACATTTTGTTGGGAGTTCCCATTTATTTTGCTTAGTCATTTCTTCTATTGTTGATAATAGTACTTGGAACGAAACTCTTTTTCAAAAGAAAAATTTAAATCTTTTTAGAAAGCATAAATAATAAACACATTCTCTTTGGACTTGCGAATAATTGAAGTGCGCGTCAGCAGCTATCCCGAGAGCGGATAAACTTCGCAGGCCAAAAATGGTCAAATGCTAAACAGATTTCCCCGGCGGAGTTCTCCCCGTGAATCAAAGGGAATATCCCCAGTGAATCAAAGCCCGACCTCGCTCGGCATTCAATCATAATCCCCAGTGGATTAGCACAATCCCCGGTGGATTAACAAACTCCCCAGAAAGTCAACCTTTGTCCAAAACAATCAAAAGCCCAATTGTCATTGGCACCTACTTACAAAAGCCCAACCACCGTTGGCATCTAAGGCTGGATATCGATCATGCTTCCAAAATGATCCTTATATCCCCAGCAAAACCACAAATAAAGCCCAATTTTTATTGGCATCCCTCCAGTGGAGTCTCAACCCCTAAAGCCCAATCATCATTGGCACAAATACAAAAAGCCCGACCTCGCTCGGCACCCCAATCAAAGCCCGACCTTGCTCGGCATCCAAATACAAATCAAAGCCCGACCTCGCTCGGCATCCAAACAAAACATAAACATTCCCGGCGGAATCACAAATTCTTTTCCTAAGCGGATTAACACGATTTCCCCAAGTGAAGTAACAATTTCCCCATGAAGTATGTATTCCTTATCAACGGTTACGACTTTACCCCGTCAACATTTTGGAGGTATTCCCTTCGACATCATCCCCATCAAAGATTACCGAGTGTTTGCCATGCGACGTCGGTCCACTTCTCATTTTACCGGTCTAAATCTTGTTTCACCAAGTTGTCGGTCATGCAATAAATCAAAACATTTAGGGTATCCCCCAGTGCAAGCCAATCTTTCACACATCCCCAGTGGGAGTCCTGCATTAGTACAATCATACATTCATGCATTCATGCATTTGTACATTCGTACAATCATACAAATCATACAAACATACATTCATGCATATACTCATTCATGCATACAACATACCACAATATCATCTGTACATGGTTGTTTTAACCATCACGTTTCTTACCAATTTATCATAAACAATCTGCATTTTTCTCCAATGTCATTCTCCAGTAATGTTACAAAACAAAGCCCAATTTTATTGGCATTCCCCAGTGAGTCATCATTCACACTCACAAATACCAAATCATAACCAAAGCCCGACTTTGCTCGGCATCCCATCATAGTCACCAGTAAATGTTCCCCAAGTGTCATCCCCAATCCGGTTGGTCAAGTGATGTCACCCTTTTATGCCAAGTGGCAGTTCAAACGAACAGCTTGCGCATCTTTTTATCATGTCTTTATGCCAAGTGGCGGTTCAAACGAACAGCTTGTGCATATTCCCCAGTATTGTCGCCAAGTGATATTTCTTTAACGAACACTTGTGCACAGTTTTATTTGTTTTTATCCTCAGTGGTAGTTCGGATTTTAACCCGAACAGCTGACTTGGTTTTCATCCTCAGTGGTAGTTCGGATTTTTACCCGAACAGCTGACCTTTTAACCTTCTTGTTTCTCATTCATTAGTAGCTCGGAATTTAACCCGAACGACTGACTTTTACCTTCATTGTCTTGTCATCAGTAGCTCGGAATTTAACCCGGACAGCTGACTTTTATACCCTTGTTTTATCATCATTCAGTGTTAGTTCGGAATTTAACCCGAACAGCTGACCTTTACCTTCGTTTCTTACCAACGATGCCAGTTCGGAATTTAACCCGAACGATTGACGTTTACTCTAGTTTTTTCCTCATCAGTAGTTCGGAATTTAACCCAAACAGCTGACTTTTATCCTTTGTTTTCTTATCCTCAGTGGCAGTTCGGAATTTAACCCGGACAGTTGACATTTATTTCTTGTCGTCAATGGCAGTTCGGAATTTAACCCGAACAGTTGACATTTTGTTTCTTGTCGTCAATGGCAGTTCGGAATTTAACCCGAACAGTTGACATTTTGTTTCTTGTCGTCAATGGCAGTTCGGAATTTAACCCGAACAGTTGACATTTTACTTTCTTGTCGTCAATGGCCGTTCGGAATTTAACCCGAACAGTTGACATTTTACTTTCTTGTCGTCAATGGCAGTTCGGAATTTAACCCGAACAATTGACATTTTACTTTCTTGTCGTCAATGGCAGTTTGGAATTTAACCCGAACAGTTGACATTTACTTTCTTGTCGTCAATGGCAGTTCGGAATACAACCCGAACAGTTGACATTTTATTTCTTGTCGTCAGTGGCAGTTCGGCAACAACCCGAACAGCTGACCCTTACATTCAATCCTTGTCGTCAGTGGCAGTTCGGCAACAACCCGAACAGCTGACATTTTACCCTTTTTTGGTTCCCGTGGTTAATTGCCCACTCTCCCCAGTGAACAGTTCGGCAATAACCCAAACGGCTAACCTCTTGTCCCCAGTGGAACATTATCCCCAATAGAGTTGGATCCCGTTTCTTTAACGAACCCGGGTATCCCTTTGTCTCTGTTTGCCCCCCAATCAGGTCATCTTTGCCATTTTGCATTTATAATTGCATCACATGCATTCATAACATTGCATACATGGCATTACACCCATGATGTTTTACTGTCCAAAATTGGTCAAAAAAATGGTGTACTCTGTATTTAAGTTTCTTCGATCCGTCGAATCAAAATTTCGCTTTCAAATCTCCGTAGCGAAGAAACTTAAATAGGGGCATCTGTCATACCCCATTTTTTGACCCGCTTTCGTCTCGTTTTATTTATTGTCTCGTTTTACGCATTTTTTAAAAAAGGCCGAGAATTTTCGTCGTTTCAGACGAAATTTCGGCAGGGAGGTATTTTAAAATACCTCATGTCAATTTTTGTTTCGTTTTTTAATTTTACTTTTTATCACTTTTTACTTTTATTTTTAATTTTAGTTTTTATTGTCATTAATTTTTTATTCTTTTATTATTATCATTTTTTTACTATTATTATTATTATTATTATTATTATTATTATTATTATTATTATTTTCAATTTTTGTCCAAAAGTCCAAAATGTCCAAGTCAAACACAGTCAACAGTCCAGGCCAGTACTGTTCATGCGCCCCAAACACTGTAAATCATCATTACAAAACCTTCAACCATATCCAAATCATCATCACAAAAATCCTCAAATCCAGCAAAATCACTTTCTCATTTAATGCTTGCAGAAATTTTATCCAGAAACACAGCTTGCAAGCTTATCACCTATGACAAGCAGCTCAAGCAAAGCTCTATAAAACAGAACCAAATCAACAGAAAACAAAGACAGGGAAAAATTTTTGAGAAGAAAAGTTTAGAACAGAACCAACATTTTTCCAGCATAATACACAAAACACAACACAAAGCTAGCAAACAAACACATCTCACGCACGCACGCCCCTAACTCACGTCCCAGCAATCTTCTTCCAGCCCCACTACACACACACCCAGCAAAACGCACAAGCCTTGAACCCACTAACACAACACAAACACGTTTTCACAACAACCCAACAAAGCTCACGCAAGCTCAACAATACCCAGCAATAGCAAAACACAACATAACAACTTTCCCAACTACACACCCAAACCCACACGTCTCAAGCCTTCGCCCAAACACCACACACGCTCCTAAAGCACCAGCATAAACGCAAACCACACACACACACAGAACCGAACCACAAAGAGGAAAAAAGGTGATTTTTTTTTGTATTTTAAAACCTAGATCTACACGTTTTGGTAAGGATTTTCGAAAAAACAAGTTTAGATTTGGGATTAGAAGAGAAAAGGATTTGGGAAAAGTATATTTATTTTGAAAAAAAAGCAAATTTTTTTTTCCGGCGCGATGGTGCCGCCGCGTGGGCCGGCGGCCACCACGCCGGAATACCTTTCCGGCGAGGAAAGTTAGAGAGAAGGGGGAGGAATTTTCGGCCAAGGCAGAGAAGAGTGAGAGAAGAGAGAGAGTGAAAGTGAAAAAATGAGGAGAAATGAAGGGGAAAGGGTATTTATACCCCTCCCCGTTTCTGTGTGGCATACACCCACGCCCTTTCAGACCACTTGATCTTGATCGTACGGCTTAGGCCTTTTCCACCTCCTGATCAGATCAGGGCCGTCTGATTAATCAGACGGCCCAGTTTAATTTACGAAAGCCCAATGCTTTTTGGGCCTTTTCTTTCAAATTTTTTTAGTTTTCACTTCTAACACCCCTAGTTTTATTTTTTACACCTCCCTAATTTTTATTTCTTTTATTTTCTTTGCAAAATTTAATTTTTTTCTTTTTGTTATTTATTTCTTTTTATTGTTTTATTGTTTTTTACATCTCATTCATTTATTTACCTATCATTTATCTCATGCATTTTTTTTTTATTTTTATTTCTTTTTGTTCATTTTATTTTATATTTTTTCTTTATGTCATTCATATGTACATTTAGGAACATATATATATAAATATGCATTGTTCTTTTATTATTTTTTATAGTTCAATCCATGATAAATAAAATTTTTTTTTTTTTATTTTTTTATTTAAATCCAACGATCGTTTTATTAATTCCTCGCGTTTAGCTTATTTTATCGCATTTTATTTTCTTTTTAACTCCAAGTAAAAAAAATCCAAAACAACAAAAACATTTTCTTTTTATTAAGTAACAAACTTGTTCATTTTGGTTGCAACAACTAATTTGGACAATTTATTTTCTTTTTTAAAGTTCTAAGAAACGAGCGTTTTTTAGTTAATACATTTTTCTTAAAAATTCAAGCGAAACTTGAATGAAAAAGGGTGGTTTGACGTATGTCTCTCCTTTCCCCGATCGAATAAACACTTGACGTATGTCTCGTTGCTTAGACGATCGTCATTCTTTTCTAGCTTCCCAAAAAATACATTTTTTTTAAATTCAAACAAAATTTGAATGAAAAAGGGTGGTTTGACGTATGTCTCTCCTTTCCCCGGTTGTACGAACACTTGACGTATGTCTCGTTGCTCGGACAATCGTCATTCTATTTACGAAGTAAAAACTCACCAATCTTGGCCCTTATGGCCAATCCAAACCTTTCGCGCCTTTGCGCGTTATTTTCATCTTTTTTACGCCTTGCGCGAATTTAACGCCTCCGTGCGTTTGTCTTTATTTTCAAACATTTTACGCCTCTGTGCGTCTGTCTTTTTCCTTAAATATTTACGCTTTGCGCGAGTTTATCGCCTTAGCGTCTGTCTTTCACCTTTTTAAGCTTTTTACGCCTTTGTGCGTTTTCAAACAATTCTTTTTTCAAGAACTACGTAAGCTTTGAATTCTCCGACTACCGGGAGATACGTAGGAGCAGGATCGACGTCTTGTCAAGCCCGTTATTAAAAAATCTTTTTTCTCTTTTTTCTATTTCGTTTGTTTTTATCTCTTTCTTCACCTCACATTTTATTTACTTGTTCATTTACATATATATATATATGATTAAGCATGCAAGCAAAACGTCAAAAAACATTTTAAGCCTAAGCCAACTAAGAGGTTCCCGTTGGGTACAACGGATGTGAGGGGTGCTAATACCTTCCCCTCGCATAATCGACTTTCGAACCTAAAATCTCTTTTCAAGGTAATTTAGAACTTTTTTCCTTTTTCCCCGAAAAATTAAAAGTTCAGTCGTGATTTAAATTTAGTGATTCAATGCTAGTCAATAGCTTGACATCCGAAATTCGACGCGACAGTTCAGAAGCTGAAAACAATGCAGAATCTGAGACACTCTCTGATAATGACACTACTCCTGAAGCTAATCAAGACCAGCATGGTTCTGAACAAATCCCTGATGGTTCTCCAGAAGCTAATCCACCCAGAACCTCATTCAAGTACAAGTCTTCACACCCTGAGGAGTTGATCATTGGAAACAAGAGCAGTCCAATAAAGACTAGATCAGCATTCACTCAGAATGAGTCAATGCTTGGCCTGCTATCCATGATTGAGCCCACAACTGCTGATGAAGCACTTGCTGATGATGGCTGGATTGTAGCAATGCAAGAAGAACTGAACCAGTTTCAAAGGAATGATGTCTGGGATCTTGTTGCAAGACCTGATCATAAGAACATCATTGGAACAAAATGGGTGTTCAGGAACAAGCTCAATGAACAAGGAGAAGTGATCAGAAACAAGGCTAGATTAGTAGCACAAGGGTACAGCCAGCAAGAAGGAATTGATTACACAGAAACTTTTGCTCCAGTTGCAAGACTGGAAGCAATCAGGTTACTTCTTTCTTATGTTGTTAATCATGATATCATCTTATATCAAATGGATGTTAAGAGTGCTTTCTTAAATGGTGTAATTTCTGAAGAAGTGTATGTAAAACAACCTCCTGGCTTTGAAGATGTTAAATATCCAAATCATGTTTTTAAACTTAAGAAGTCTTTGTATGGTCTGAAACAAGCTCCCAGAGCTTGGTATGAAAGGCTAAGCAACTTCTTAATTAAAAATGGTTTTGTAAGAGGACAAGTTGACAATACACTCTTTAGAAAAACTGTTAAGAAAGAAATCTTAATTGTGCAAATATATGTGGATGATATCATATTTGGTTCTACTAATGCCTCCCTTTGCAAAGAGTTTTCAAAGTTAATGCAGGATGAATTTGAAATGAGCATGATGGGTGAGCTGAAATTCTTTTTGGGAATTCAAATCAACTAATGCAAAGATGGTGTCTATGTTCATCAGTCAAAATACACCAAGGAGCTTCTGAAGAAGTTCCAGCTGGATGATTGCAAGCTGATGACAACACCAATGCATCCAACCTGCACCTTAAGCAAAGAGGACAATGGCTCTAAAGTAGATCAGAAGTTGTACAGAGGTATGATAGGTTCTCTCTTATACTTAACTGCTTCTAGGCCAGATGTAATATCCCGCTCATGACTCGAATATTTACCAATGTTAAAAGATCGATAAGCAAGCAATGGCATTTCCGTAAATTGGTAGTTTTGGGGGGGAAGGTTTATAAAAGGGAAAACCATGATATTTTCTTCACTTTCCTCCTACCTTTCTCTCTCTAACAAGTCTGAATTCTCTCCCTCCCTCTCTCTACAACTCGACCTCCTCTCCCTCTCCATCAACCCATCAATTCTTCATCCGATTCTTGCGGAAAATTCTTGCTAGCAAGCTGGTTTTGGGAAGTTTAGAACAAGAGAAGAAAAAGGGGAAATAAGGAAGACCAAAGATAGGGTTGGAGAAGGAAGCAAGGGAAGGAATCAAGCTATGATTTGAAGCGAAAACTTGGCAAGGAAGCAAGCAATGATTGAGGTGAGCTCCCTAGGGTTTTATAACCCGCTTGTGTAAGTTTGAGTATATTTAGTATTATGAGCAAAGTTTATAATTTGTGTCCTAAATCATTATGCTTGCCAATTCCTTGGTTAATCTTGTTATAAGCTGTCAATATGCCTTAGAAACACATCCCTTAAGCTGTTATGATGTTTGATTATGCCTGGAATAGCCAAGAATTGTGAAAATTCACGTTTTGAACAGTGCAATTCGGCCACCGAATGCCCAAATTCGGCCACCGAATTTGACAGCAAAATCTCCATTTTTGACTCGCTAAAAATCGGCCACCGAATTGGCCAATTCGGCCACCGAATTGCATGTTATTTTAGAGGATGTATAGACCAATGTAGGATGAGGAAAGGTACAATAATTGAGAGATGGATACCTTAATCCATAAGTTGATATAGAGAGGTTATTAAGCTATGGAATGTTGCTAATAACCAAGCAACGACTTATGAGAATGATAAGCCTATGACTATAGGATCAAGTGTCAAGTATTAGAAGTACTTGTAAGATGAGAATCAATGAGAATGATACAATAGTCAAGTTTAGAACCTTTTAATAAGTTAAGCATTCAAGAATGCATCAGATATGCATAAGGCATAAGCTATAAGTTATATATATATAAGAAGAATAAGAACAAGAATTATTAAGATATTAAGCCGTGGCCTTCGTCGTTCACGCCAGTGGGACACGAATGGTTCATGCAAAGTAAAGACTAAGATTAATATTATTAAGTCGTGACTTTCATCGTTCACGCCAGTGGGACATGAAAGGATCATGCATAAGTTTAAAGAATATTAATTCGCGTCTTCCGTCGTTCACGCCAGTGGGACACGGGAGGTATACGCGTAAGTTAAGATTATTATTAAGTCGTGTTTTCTGTTGTTCACGCCAGTGGGACACAGGAGGTTCACGCCAGTGGGACGCGTTATTCCGCAAGGATGACCGCACGACGACAAGAGGAGTCCGGTGTTAGCCTGATATGATAGGAATTTTCACCGGTTATCAGGGGAATGTGCTTCGGGGTTACTCCACCCGGGGGCATTCCGTAAAATGAACTCAGATAATAATGTTTGTTCAACGCTAACTTCTAACATAAAGACATGTATCAGTTAATATTTTATTATGTTATCAGGCATGTATCAGATATCAGGTATCAGTTATCAGGCAGTGATCCTAGGTTTCCCCTTGATCACTAGATTAGCAGGATGTAGTCTAGTCATGACTACACAGTTTAGCAAGAACAGTCAAGTAACCCTCTATGGGTAAGGTTAAGACTTGGCGATCATAGGTATCCCCACGATTGCCGAGAGTAGGCACGGCGACCCTAGGTTTCCCCCGTGGTTGCCAACAGTAGGTTGGGCTGGAGCTCACTGAGACATTATGTCTCATCCCAATCCTTCTGGTGCAGGTTAGCAGGTTGTTCGTGATGAAGTTCTGTATGGAGACGCTGGATGGAGTGCAGTTGTTCGTCAAGTATCAATGCGGGAGCTTAATGGATTATCGTATAAGTATTTATCATGGTACTTGATCAGTTGCATAATGAGAAATTGTATCTCTTTTATTTGTATTTATTTATTGAAAATTTTAATGTATCCGATATCAGATTAATACACATGCTAAATATTCTAGATAATTTAGTATGGGTGTTACACCAGATATTTTATTTAGTGTGTGTCTGTGTGCTAGATTCCAGTCAGATCCTAGAGAATCTCATATGACTGTTGTCAAGAGAATCTTTAGGTATCTGAAAGGAACAACTAATTTGGGACTTCTGTATAAGAAATCTCTGAATTATAAGCTAGTTGGATTCTGTGATGCTGACTATGCTGGGGACAGGATTGAAAGAAAGTCCACCAGTGGAAACTGTCAGTTTCTTGGTGAGAATCTGATATCCTGGGCCAGCAAGAGACAAGCAACCATTGCTTTGTCAACAGCAGAAGCAGAATACATCTCAGCTGCAAGTTGTAGCACACAACTGCTCTGGATGAAACATCAATTAGAGGATTATCAGATTCATGCAGACAATATTCCTATTTATTGTGATAATACTGCTGCAATATGTCTGTCTAAAAATCCAATTCTGCATTCTAGAGCCAAGCACATAGAAATAAAACATCATTTTATAAGAGATTATGTTCAGAAGGGTGTTTTAGATATTCAGTTCATTGATACTGATCATCAATGGGCTGACATATTCACAAAACCCCTAACAGAAGAAAGATTCAATTTTATTAAAAAGAATCTGAACATGCACTTTATCTCTTGAAAATGTGCTTGAATCTGAATGAAATCCTTGATTCTGAGTTTATCATAAGCTAAGACTTATCAAACACTCATGTTCTGAGAGTTTGAATAAAGTTAAGCCTGAAAAACTTCAGAGTCTGAAGGATCAGAACCTGGATTTTCTGACTTTTGAATCTGATAAAAATCTAAGGTTGGTCAGAATCTGATAAGTATAACCCTGGGCAATGATGATTAAAGCTTTGAACGTTTCTACTCTAATCCTCCCAAAGTCATCAATTTAAAAATGTGATTTTCTGCTCTGATATTCAATGCTAAAATTGCTTGACAAACAATTTTCAGTTGGTATCAGTCTGTCTTCAAACTATTTAGCACAGACACATTTTACAAATGCCCAAAGTGTATCAAACAATGTTCAGTTTTTAGAAATATTTTAATTTGGTATCAGACTCTGAGATAAACCTTCATAATTTGGTATCAGATTCTGATACAAGTTCAGCAGTATTAAAACTGTCTTTTGGTATCAGGATCTGATATAACCTTTCAGCTAGTCTATGATCTGAACTATTTTTAAATAAGTTAGACCTGCTCTGATACCTTCTTGTGTGATTTGCTCTGATACTGAACAAATTTATACTGAACAAACCTTGTCTGAACACAGAATGCTCTGATCAGAAGCTCTGAACCTTTTTCTGCTTCTGAACAACATTCTATTTTCAATGCAAAGTCATATACTCATTGAAAATCAAGTATGCTCTGATGCTCATCTTTGCTGCTTGATTATCCATATGATTGCATCAATATCTCACATGTCTTTCAACCCTCCCCAATTCTGAACCTTTTTGAAATGTTTTCAAACTCTTTTAAAAAGGGGGAGATTAAAATGCTCTGATACACATGTTTTCAAACTCTTTTAAAAACTTTTTGTTGATGACAAAAGGGGGAGAAAGTAAAACAAGTATTAAAGCACCTGAGCTCAAAAATATAAGTTAAATTTTGTCAGTAATTAACTTATGAAAGGGGAGTAAAAGGTATTAAAGCCTGAGGCTCTGAACATAAGTTAAAGCTCTGATACTGATTGAACTTAACTTATGAGAACTGTTTTTAACTCTTAGCCTCTTAATTGAAATTCTGCTCTGATACCATTCTGTGAGATACATAACTCTTAGTGAGTTAAAATGAATTTAAAATAACTTGGATAAGACTCAGGGAGCTTACAAAACTCATCCTGTGGATTATCAGACATAGGGGGAGAGCTTACAAACCTCAGAACCTGAAGTCAGCAAGTTATTTATAATTCTAAGTGTTAATTTCACTTGATTGTTTAAAGTTGAGTTTAAATAACTTAGATAAGAATCAAGGGGAGCTTACAAACCTAACCTTGAGGATTGTCAGACCTAGGGGGAGCTTACAAACCTCTCCTGAAGTCAGAAGGTTAATTAAACTTAACAACAATTCTGAAACTTTCACATTTGTGTTTTAAACTGAACTTAATTAACTTGGATCAGACTCAGGAGGAGCTTACAAACCTCACACCCTGCAGTTAACTTGTTAATTAAGTTAACAACAATTTTCTAATTTAATAATTATGTTTGTCATCATCAAAAAGGGGGAGATTGTTGGAACAAAATGTGTTTAACAACTCTCTTATGAATTAAGGAGGAGATTGTTGAAACATTATGTGTAAGCATATCTCTCTTTATGGTTTTGATGATAACAAGGTGTTAAATAGAAAATTGGTTATTTGCTAATGCTTTGTTTAAGTGATTTCAGAACCACGTGTTTATTGATTGGAAACTAATAATGGTTATGAAAGAACAAGCTTAGAGCAAGAAAGGAAAGCTAAGAAACAATGTTGCAAAGCTAGAAGGAAACTAGGTCTGAAGAAGTGCTCCTGAAGTAGTGCTCCTGAAGTGAGAGTCTGAAGCCTGCGTCTGAAGCCAGCTTCTGAAGTCTGAGTCTGAAGTCAGCTTCTGAAGGAAGTCAACAAAAGTCAGCGTCTGAAGAAGTCAACAAAAGTCAACTTCTGAAGGCAGCTTCTGATCCGTACAAAGGCAGCTTCTGATCCGTACAAAGGTAGCTTCTGATGCACTGTTCACGCAGAAGCTTCTGAAGGCTGATGTGGCATGAAAAGCAACTGGTACTGTGCGCATTTAATGCCTGCATATGTCAGAGCAACCCAATGGAACAGTTGTCTCCCTGACTCAAACATTCCCCAGCTTTTAAGGTAGGCAAGTTCAAAAATGGCTGCTGCTCTGTTTTCTGCAAAAAGCTCAGCACATATTTTCAGTCTATCCTAGCACAACTTGCAACGGCTCTTTCCTCAAATCAAGCAAATCTTCAACAGCTCTATTTCCTCTATAAAAGGAAGAAGATTTGAAGAAAAAATTCGTCTAAGACTCTTGAAACTACATTGCTGAACCTGTGCTCTGTTTTCTGCTGTAAAACTCATAAGTTCAAAATCTCTTAGAAATTCTTTAGTTCTGTAACTTAGAATTTCTTAAGGTTAAGAGTCTTAACCTGTGTTGTATTAAGAGAACACCTCTAATATTTTATCAAGTGTTCAACCCAAACTCATTTATTTGTAAACCAGTTTGGTCCCTAAAGTCTCAGTCTGTATACTGAGCATTTGTAACCTCATTCCTTTGTGGTCTGAGTCAGAAGTCTCTTGACTTAGTGTCTTGAGCATTGAGAAGTCTCTTGACTTAGTGTCTTGAGCATTGGAAGCCTCTTTCTTTGTGATTGAGCAATTGGAAGCCTCTTCCTGTGTGGTTGAGCATTAGAAGCCTCTTTCTTTGTGATTGAGCAACTGGAAGTCTCTTCCTTAGTGGTTGAGCAAAGTGTAATCTTCTGATTATAGTGGAACTCTCTTGTTGGAGAACAAGGGGACTGGACTACTTCTCACATTGAGAAGGAACCAGTATAAATTTTGTGTGTCTCTCTTTACCTTTCTCTTTTCATTATTGAAACCGCTGCAATACTCTTGATAATTGTTCAGAACTGATTCATATCAGCTTGTGAACTTAACCTTAAGTTTTGAAAAGGAAAAGATCCAAGTTTTTGAGTCACACAATTCAACCCCCCCTTCTTGTGTGTGTGTTTTTCTCACCTTCAGTCTTAGGTTCTGAACTCTTCAGACTTTGAACCTTTTCAGATTTAAAGTCTGTTTTCCTCATAGTCTTAGACTTAGAACTTTTTGGTTTAGACTTTGGCAAAATTTTAGATTCTGCCTTCATCTTTCCTTTAGGTTCAGAAGTTTTGGACTCTGAGCAGTTCAGAACTTCAGAGTCAACAGTCTCTGTTTCTGGTAAATTTTGTTTCTCAGAAATCTCAGATGCAGGTACAAAATACACCTTAGTATTTTTCATAATATCTTCAGAACATGATGGTAGGTTTGTTTCTTTTGAAAAATTAAATGAATCATTTTTGAAACCAATACCTTCTCCTCTGTTTCTGCTGATATTATAAATCATAGAAGCTATCTTACTTCTGTTGATTCCAGTTAAGATAAAATCCTGAAATACAATTTCTTGTTCACTTGGAATTTTATCAGGTTTCTTATGAACCATTTCTCTGAGTTCTTTAACTTCTTCATCAATCTCATTGATATGATTCTGAAGTTGAAGATTCTCATCAGCCAGCAAGTTATTTTTCTTTTTCAAAGATTTAAATTGATTTAACTTGCTTCTGAGGTGGTTCATAAAATCCTTAACTGTATCAATAAGTTCAGAACGAGTGAGTTCAGAATATGCCTCATCTTCAGAGTCTGAACCTGATTCTTCATCAGAAGATGTTGTAGCTATCAGAGCTATATTTGCTTCTTCTTCATCTTCATTCTCAGACTCAGATTCATTGTCAAGCTCATCCCATGTAGCCATAAGAATTTTCTTGAATCTGTCTGAATTTGAGTTGGTCTTCTGGATTTCTCCTTTGATTTGTCCTTTTGAAGCTCAGGACATTCAAATATGAAATGACCAGTTTTCTTGCAGTTTAAGCAGCCCTTCTGTTCTTCCTTCATGGAACCAGATCCTTTGAAGTTACTGCTCCTGTTAGAAGATTTCTTTTGTCTCTTTAACAAGTACTGAATTCTTTTAGAAAGCATTTCCAACTCCTCAGCTTCTGAATCTTCTTCAGAATTTCCCTCAGGAAATTCTTCATCAGATTCTATAGCTTATAGAGCTTTTAATGATTTTCCTTTAGATTTCAGTGCTATAGACTCAGAATTTCTAACAGGTTCATCTTCATTGAGTCCTAGTTCATGCACTTTGAGAGAGCTTATAAGATCTTCAATACTTAAAGTATTTAGATCTTTAGCTTCCTCAATAGCAGTCACTTTAGGTCTCCATTTAGCTGGCAGACTTCTGAGGAGCTTGTTCACATGATCAACAGTAGTATAGCTTTTCTTCAAAATCTGAAGTCCAGAAACCAGAGTCTGAAATCTTGAGAACATAGTCTCAATATTTTCATCCTCCTTCATTCTGAACAGCTCATACTGTTGAACCAGAAGATTTGCTTTTGCTTCTCTAACCTTCTTGTTTCCTTCATAGTTAGAGCAGAGAGAGGTGAAGATGGCTTTTGATGTTGATTTATCGCTCAGCTTCAAGTACTCATTGTGAGGTAGAGAATCCACAATGATACCTCTTACATTGTGATGCTTTCTGTAGATCTTTCTTTCAGCATTAGTAAGGCTTCTTCTGTTAACAGCTACTCCTTCATCAACTGGAATAGATATTCCATCTTCTTTGATATCCCATAAGGAGTCATCAATTTCAATGATGTGATTGTACATCTTGCTTTTCCACCAGGAAAATTTCTCAGGATCACCAGTAAACATAGGAGGTTTATGGTGTGAGTGAGATTGCCTTTTTTCTGTACCAGAGTCACCACCACCACTTCTGGATGTAGATTCACCAGAACCACCAGAAGACATGTTTTTCTCAGGATCTATACTGACTCACTGTTAAGTGATTAAATATCAGAATCGGGGCTCTGATACCAACTGAAGGTGAGAAAAACACAAGAAGGGGGGATTGAATTATGTTGGCTTTTTCTTTTCTTTCTCAAAAACTAAGGTTAGTTCAGAATCAGATATTGATCAGATTCTGAAACTATTTTCAGAGTGTTTTGCAGCGGATAAAGAGTAAATGAGAGAGAGAGAGACACAAGCAGTTTATCCTGGTTCCTTCCACAACCCGGAAGTAGTCCAGTCCCCTTGTTACTAACAAGAGATTTTCCACTATAATCACAAAGATTACAATTGCTCAAGCACAAAGCAAGAGACTTCCTATGCTCTAACACAAAGTAAGAGACTTCCTTGCTCAAACACAAAGTAAGAGACTTCCTATGCTCTAACACAAAGTAAGAGACTTCCTTGCTCAAACACAAAGTAAGAGACTTCTTATGCTCTAACACAAAGTAAGAGACTTCCTTGCTTAAACACAAAGTAAGAGACTTCCTATGCTCTAACACAAAGTAAGAGACTTTCTTGCTCAAACACAAAGTAAGAGACTTCCTTGCTTAGACACACAATCTAAGACTTTCTTGCTCAAACACAAAGTATGAGACTTCTAGTTGCTCAAGCACGTAGGCAGGAGGCTTTTAATCAAACAGAATTACAAAGAATATGTTTGAGTTGAACACTTGATATACTATCAGTGGTGTTCACAAAATACAACACAGATTAAGACTCTTTCTAATTTGGCAGTTACGTTTTCCAGAAAAACAGAGTAACAGAGTCTTGAACCTTAACCTTCTTCTTCAAATCTTCAATCCTTTATAGAGGAACAAAGAGCTGTTGAGAAGTTGCCATGTCAGCAATTAGAGCCGTTGCAATTAGAAGCTTCAGCCAACTTTAATTCCTTCTGTTCTGACATTGTGTGCGCAACACAGAAAACAGAGCATGGCAGATTTGAATTATTTCCTTAAAACATGGAGAATGTTTCGTACAAGGAGACAACTGTTGCATAGAGCTGTTCTGACTGTACAGTACTTCACTGTTCACAATTGCAATTGTTGACTGCTACATTCAGACTTCAGAAGCTTCTCTTCAGAAACAGCTCTTCAGAAGCTGGCATCAGACACTGTTCATCAGAAGCACTTCTTCAGAAACTGGTCTTCAGACGCATTGTTCATCAGACGCTGTCTTCAGAAGCTGGCCTTCAGACGCACTGTTCATCAGACGCTGTCTTCAGAAGCTGGCCTTCATACGCACCCTTCAGACGCTGTCTTCAGAAGCTCCCTTCAGAAGCTCTTCTTCAGACGCTGATTTTCTTCAGCCTTGCAACACAAGCTTCTATATTTTCCTTCTTGCTCTTAACTTGTTCTTCCATAACCATTGTTAGATACCAATCTTTAAGCATATGGTTCTGCACACTAGAATCAAGTATTAGCATATCCAATTTTCTTTTTAACACTTTGTTATCATCAAAACCCAAAAGAGAGTTGTTCATACATTTTGTTCCAACAGCGTGTTGTTATAGAACAACAAACTCAGAACAATAACCATTCACATTCAAAACAAAGGAATACGATTTTACTTCCAACAAGAGCTATTTTCACCAATCTTGAGCCAATCAACGTCAACTTCTACCCCAAATCAAGTAAGTGATTAAAATCGTTTGGCATTGGCTTTTTTTGTTTAAATCTTAGGTTTTTTTGATGAAATTTCACAATTTTTGGTTTTTAGGCTATTTTTGCATGTTTGATTTTTGGATTGTTACTGTTGAAATAAGTTAGAAATTGTAGTTTAGATGTTGATTAGAGTAAGTTTGACTCAAATGTGGTAGTTTAGAGTTAGAAATTGTTAGATTTTATGATGAACTCTAGGTGTTTGATAAAATGTCTCAATGAATTTTTTATTTATTTTTGCATTGTTAATGATGAAATTAGTTAGAAATTGGATTGTTAATGTTGATTATAGTGAGTTTGAGTGCAATGTGGTAGTTTAGAGATTGAAATGACACAATGTGGTAGTTTGAGTGCAATGTGAATTGTTGTTGTTGATTAGTTAGAAATGACGCAATGTCCCTATGAAAATCATTGATTTTTTGCATTGTTTTATGTTGTGTAGATATGTCTGAGAGACCGGACATGCTGAGAGGAGGCAGGGAGAACATGACCAGGAGTGCACTAGCCGATAGGCAGGCTACGTGCCCTCCTGTTCGAAGGAGACAGAGCCGTAGCAGTAGGAGCAATATGAGTGGGGATGGGGAGGGGACGTCGTCCCAGGCAGGTGCGTCCCAGGTAGTGGACCCCACACAACATCATTAGCAACATAAGAAGTATTAGCCTCAATATGAGCAGACTGAGCATCAGGAGGGTGAGGCTTAGCAGGAGGAAGAGGCCGGACCGGTGGGTTTTCCTGGGGGCCCTACCGACATGTCGCTTCTACAGAATTTCTATTCTATTTAATTACTATCTTTTTATTTTTAATGATTAATTTTCATATTTTAAAATATTTTTATGTTTGTTTTAATTTTATGATTTAATTGTTATGTTTTAAAATGTTTTTATGTTTGTTTTAATTTTACGATTTAATTGTTATGTTTTAAAATGTTTTTATGTTTGTTTTAATTTTACGCGGCATATTAAAATGTTTAATTTAATTTTACGATTTAATTGTTATGTTAAAATGTTTAATGTTTATTTTGATTTTTGTGTTTTTTACGCGTCAATTGATATATTAAAGTGTTTATTTTACTTTTATGATTTAATTTTAAATGTTTAATATTAATAGTTATTGAAGTGTTTGTTTTATTTTTTGTACTTCAGTTTCAGATTGAGCATTGGGTGAACCCTTCCTCGCACGGAAGGAAGATTAGGCGCAACCAGCTGACGATCCCAGGACAGGGTGCAGATTGGTTCTGGGAGCGGGTGAATGCATATGTTCTTGCCCCCCTCCTTAAGATCAGATATTCCATGATCAGTTATGCCCTCATGACTGCCTTGTTAGAGAGGTGGCACTCGGAGACCAGCAGCTTTCCTCTGCCTATTGGGGAGATGACCGTCACACTCGAAGATGTGGTGTGTCTTCTACAGATCCCCATCGAAGGGAGGCTGATGCACTACAGCGACTGCAGCTACGAGATGGGTATTGAGTTGCTGCAGAGTGAGCTGGGTATGACGAAGAAGGAGGCTGAGCTTGAGACGAACAAACAGTGGGGTGAGAATATTAGTATTCCTAACCTGAAGAAGCATTATGAAAAACTGCTTCATAGGTGTAATGAGTTGGAGGACCCCGCTAATGATGATGATAAGGAGGAGCTCGAGAGAACTAGGCGCCATTGCATTAAGGCGTTTTTGTTGTTCTTGGTTGGCGTCACCATTTTCGCCAACAAGAACGACAAAAACATCTCGATGATATGGCTGATAGGGATGCAGGACTTGTACATGGTGCATAAGTGGTCCTGGAGCGGGATGACGCTTGCTTATCTATACTCCCAACTTTCAGAGGCTACAGACCCTACAGTGGGCTCCATTGGCGGTTACATGTCTCTATTAAGGTAGTAATTTTTTCTTTTCTATAGCATATTATAAATGTGTTGATATTATTGTTTTAGGGTTTATATGTGATTCTGATATATTTGATTGTTTATTTGTGTTTGTAGGGATGGTCTTTGGTGCACTTTAAGAACTTGTTTCCGTCGATTCATGATCCACATTATGCATGTGGTGACCCGCTCGCTGGCAAATTTAAACCAATAAGAGGCCATGCTGATCCTGGACACTACCGAGGCGTGATAGATCTGATGGTGAATGACAGTGTCGACTGGAGGTCGTACGAGGATTACTGGGACATCACTCCTTTTCAGGATATCTTCTGGTACTCTGGTTGGATCATGGCCAACAAAGACACGATGGTCCTTTACTTGTCGGAGCGAGTTCTCAGGAAGTACGACTATGTGCAGACAGTACCAGGCCTCCTACTTTGATTGTGGCTCTTAAGCCAGAGGATGTAGTACAAGCCTTCCAGGATTTTCTGCTCCATGTCATTCCACAGGCTGATCGGGGTCGTCGGGCACCGGATCCGTGGAGGAGTCAGAAGGGGTACATGATTTGGTACTATAGTGTCTCTCATCCCATTATGACTGAGCATGTGCTTGTTGTTGAGTACCCGCCTCCTAGGCTTCCTAATGAGGAGATTATTGTTCAGGAGCAGTATGCTAGGCAGGTTCCCGACCCACTCCAGACTATTGGGAACATTAGGACCAAAGTGGAGACTGGATTGGGGTATTCTGACCAACATCCATACTTTATCGGTGTGTTGATGAGCATAACTGAGGATTGTCGCATGATCCAGGAGGGGACGGTTGCGCGGATGAGGACTAGGAGGGATGATAGAGGCAGAGCCGTAGTCCAGAGTGTTGGTCTATATGGCAACGAAGTATTCACTAGAGGGGGGTGAATAGCGCGTTTTAAAAATCCTTTTAAAAATCGATGAAAACGTAGCGAAAGCGATTTAAAACAAATGACTATTCGAAATAACTTGAAGCCTAAGACAACGGCAAAAAATATAAAGACTATGCACAAGGATTTACAAATTGAATTGAGAGATTCAATTAAGGTAAATCACAATACAATATAATATTGATACAAGTTACAAGTTGCAAAACTAGACAAATCAAACCTTGTTGAGTATTTTGGTGTTGGCTGCATTGTTTGGCAAAACCAAGGTATTGAATAGAAGCATCTTAGTATCTAGAACATTTCTTCAGTTGGAAGTTTTCTCATTTGAAACTGTTCAGTAGCAGAAATTTACATCAGAAGCTGAATGCTCATCAGAAGCACTGTAGAACTTCAGAAGCTGATTCAGGTTCTGATGCTCATGTTGACTTTTGTTGACTTAATCAGAAGCTGCATATTTTCAAGTTATTCTTGTGCGAATCTTTGCAAGATATGCTAAGGTTTTATTATGAATTAAAGCTTCTAGATTGCTGGTTGATTTGAAGAAGATTTTATTGAAGATTTGGTTCAAAGATATGAAATTCATATTTTCCTGTTATAATCTTTAAAAGATTCAGAACAGTTTTATTTGTTACATTATTGGACCAATCTTATTTCTGTAACAAATCAATCAGAAGATTATTTTTTTTTTGCAAGACTGAAGGCTATATAAGGAGGAGGGCTGCTGCTATTCAATATATGATTTATAGAGTTTAAGATCAGAGAATTGAGTCTTAGTATTTTAAGCTTTTAGCTTTATTGTGCACCACTCTGTTAGAGTTGGTTTAGGTGTTTGATTGAGTTGTAATTCATTCTAAGCCTCTAGGTACGAATGAAGTTGTGTTTTTAAAGTTTTCTGAAAAACAGAGTGTTTTTGATTAAGGGTTTCAGTAACAGGTTTGTTACTTGAATAGGAAGTTAGTGGTCTCTAATACTCAACGTGTTGGGTAGAATTCAAGACTAGGAGGAAGTTAATTGCTTAGGCTGGGAACTGGGAGTCAGTGTCTTGAGTCATAAGGATTAATTCCTATAGTGGAATTCCTTCCTGGATTGGTATCCCCCAGAGTAGGAGGTGTTTACTCCGAACTGGGTTAACAAACCTCTGTGCCTTTTTACTTTCCTGCACTTTAATTTGCTGCTTGTGTGTGTTTGTGTTTGTGCTCTGTTTTGCAAATTATCGTGTCCTGTGTGTTGTTCAGAACCTGTTTGGTTCAGAACCTGATTTCTCTTTAGTATTGACTGGCCAGAATTTCAATTGGCATCAGAGCAGGCACCCTGCCTGTATTTTTGGGTGAGATCCAGAGGGATTAATTTCTGGTAAGCATGGATAGAGAAGGAGGCTATGTCAATAGACCACCCCTACTAGATGGCACAAACTATGAGTATTGGAAGTCTAGGATGTGTGCTTTTCTAAAGTCTATTGACAGCAGGACTTGGAAAGCTGTGATCAAAGGCTGGGATCATCCTGTGTATACAGACAAAGATGGAAACAAGACTGAGGTTCTGAAGCCTGAGGAGGAATGGACCAAAGCTGAAGATGACTTGTCTCTGGGAAATTCAAAAGCTTTGAATGCTATCTTTAATGGTGTTGATCAGAATATGTTCAGACTTATCAAACAATGTACTGTGGCTAAGGATGCTTGGGAAATTCTGAAAACCACTCATGAAGGAACTTCTAAGGTGAAGATGTCCAGATTGCAGCTGCTGACTACTAAGTTTGGGAATCTGAAGATGAAGGAAGATGAGAATATCCAGGATTTCTATATGAATGTACTTGATATGGCTAATTCCTTTGATTCTCTTGGGGAGAAGATGTCAGATGAGAAGTTAGTAAGAAAAATCCTCAGGTCCCTGCCCAGAAGGTTTGATATGAAGGTGACAGCAATTGAAGAGGCTCAAGATATTACCACTATGAAGCTTGAGGAGCTGATTGGGTCTTTGCTCAATTTTGAAACTGCATTCTGCAAACAGCCTGATAAGAAAGGAAAAGGTGTAGCTTTTACTGTGAACTCTGAAGCTGATGATCAACAAGAATCTGAGGAGGATGACTTATCAGAAGCTCTAGTGTTGCTGGGAAAACAATTCAACAAGATTCTGAAGAATGTTAACAGAAAAGCCAAAGCCAAAGGTCAGAATTTCAGATTCAATAACAAAAAGCAACAAACTGATGAGAAGAAGACCAAGTCTGAGGAGAAAAGTAACCAAGCTAAAGGTGTGCAGTGCTATGAGTGTGAAGGGTATGGACACATCAAGTCTGAATGTCCCACTTTTCTCAAGAAGCAGAAAAAGAGCCTAGCTATTTCATGGTCTGATGATGGTTCTGAAGATGATGATGTTAGTGAATCTGATATGTGTGATACTGGTCTGGTAGTGAGGTCAGGAGCTATCTTGAAGGAGGAAGCTGTTTTAGAGTCTGAGACTTTTTCAGAATCTGACTCAGAGTCTGAAGCCTCATCTGTGTCTGAAGCTGCTAAAAACTCATATGATGAACTAGCTGATAACTACAAGAAGCTGTATACCAGAAGTGCTGAGGTTTGCAAACAAGTGTTGGATCAGAAGGAGACTATTCTACAATTGGAAGCTGAAAAAGGTGAATTGTTAGTACAGAATTCAGATTTAAAAGAAGAAGTGAACCAACTGAACTCCCAACTTGATCAAATGAAGAAGCAAGTGAAGATGTTGAACTCTGCTACTGATAAGTTGGAGGACATTTTGGGGAATCAGCAACAAGGAAAAACTGGTTTAGGTTTTGTAGATCAGACTCAGATTCCTAAACAGATGAGTTTTGTTCCTGCTACTCAAACTCATGACTCTATGGTTGGAACATCAAAGAGGAGACCTCAGAAACAAGCCCAGATGCCAGCTCAGAAGCAAGCTCAGAAGAGACCTCAGATGCAAGGTCAGAAGTATGTTCAGATGCTACCTCAGAAGCAACCCCAGAATTTTTTCAGAAACAGAAGGAGGAGGAATCATCCATGGGTCTGTCATCATTGTGGAAAGAAAGGGCATATCAAACCATTCTGCTTCAAACTTTATGGCTATCCTGAACATTTTCAGTATAGAAGAGTTGAACCAGCTGCTATCAGACACAATGTTCAGAAGGTGTGGAAGCCCAAAGTTCAGAATGTAGGCCTTATAGCTCATACTTCCTTGAGAGCCACGTCAAAAGAAGATTGGTATTTTGATAGTGGGTGTTCAAGGCACATGACTGGTGTGAAGAAGCTGCTGAGCAATATCAGATCTTACTCCAGAAGCTATGTGACATTTGGAGATGGTGTAAAAGGTCAGATTCTGGGTATTGGTGATTTGATAAGAGAAGGGTTGCCCAGACTTAATGATGTGCTACTGGTGGAAGGATTAACTTCAAATCTGATCAGTATTAGCCAACTTTGTGATCAGGACTTGAAGGTTAATTTTAACAAACTAGAGTGTATTGTTACTGATCAGGAAGATAAGATTCAGATGAGAGGCTGCAGATCCAAAGACAATTGTTACTTGTGGGTTTCTGAAGAAGAAAGAAGTTTGACTTCTTGTCTTATGAGCTCAGAAGAGGAAGTCAAGCTCTGGCACCAGAAGTTAGGTCATCTGCATCTAAAAGGCATGAAGAAAATCCTAAGTACTGAAGCTATCAGAGGTGTACCAAATCTGAAGATCAATGAGGACAATGTTTGTGGTGATTGTCAAATTGGGAAACAAACAAGAAAGTCTCATCCCAGATTAGTTCACCAGGTAACTACTAAAGTACTAGAACTTGTTCATATGGATTTAATGGGGCCTATGCAAGTAGAAAGTATTGGAGGGAAGAGGTATGCATTTGTAATGGTAGATGACTACTCAAGATTCACATGGATCAGCTTTGTTAAAGAAAAGTCTGATACATTTGAAGTATTTAAAGACCTGTGCGTTCAATTACAAAGAGAAAAAGATTGTGGCATAGTCAGAATCAGAAGTGACCATGGCAAAGAATTTGAAAACAAGAGTTTCTCAGAATTTTGTGCCTCTGAAGGTATAAAGCATGAGTTTTCTGCACCTATCACCCCTCAGCAAAATGGTGTAGTTGAGAGGAAGAACAGGACTTTAGCAGAATGTGCAAGGGTTATGCTGCATGCTAAGAAGTTGCCATATATGTTCTGGGCTGAAGCAATGAACACTGCTTGTTATATTCATAACAGAGTTACTTTGAAGAAGGGTACTACATCAACTCTGTATGAATTGTGGAAAGGGAGAAAGCCAACTGTGAAATATTTCCATGTTTTTGGGAGCAGATGCTACATTTTGGCTGACAGAGAGAATAGAAGAAAACTGGATCCTAAGTCTGATGAGGGCATATTCCTGGGTTATTCAGTAAACAGCAGAGCTTACAGGGTGTTTAATTCCAGAACCAAGGTTGTGATGGAGTCCATTAATGTGGTAATTGATGATCTGACTGCTGAGAAAAATAGAAGTGAGCCTGAAGTTGTTCCAGAATCTGAAGCTTCAGAAGAACAAACTTCAGAAGCAGAAAAGCATTCAGAGTCTGAAGAAGCAGAAGATCAACCAGATCAAGTTCCTAATGGTAAAGGGCCATCAATTAGAGTTCAGAAGGATCATCCTAAAGACTTAATCATTGGAAGCTTAGATCAAGGTGTCAGAACCAGGAGATCAGATGCTGCTGCTACTGATTCATGTTTTGTGTCAAAGGTTGAGCCTAAAAATGTGAAAGAAGCCCTAACTGATAAATTTTGGATTGAAGCAATGCAAGATGAGTTGAATCAATTCAAAAGGAGTGAAGTGTGGGATCTAGTTCCAAGACCAGAAGGGCTGAATGTGATTGGCACTAAGTGGATATTCAAGAATAAAACAGATGAAAATGGTACTGTAGTCAGAAACAAGGCAAGGTTGGTTGCTCAAGGCTATACTCAAGTTGAGGGACTTGATTTTGATGAGACCTTTGCACCTGTGGCCAGACTAGAATCCATAAGACTACTGTTGGGAGTTTCATGCATTCTCAAGTTCAAATTGTTTCAGATGGATGTGAAGAGTGCATTTTTGAATGGATATCTGCAAGAGGAAGTGTATGTTGAACAGCCTAAGGGTTTTGTGGATCCTAAGTTTCCTGATCATGTGTTCAAGTTGAAGAAAGCTTTATATGGATTGAAGCAAGCACCAAGAGCTTGGTATGACAGGCTGACTCAGTTTCTTGTGGCTCAAGGTTACAGAAAAGGAGGTTCTGATAAGACTTTGTTTGTGAAAGATGAAAATGGGACTCTGATGATTGCTCAGATTTATGTAGATGATATTGTGTTTGGTGGGATGTCTCAGAAGATGGTCAAATTGTTTGTTCAGCAGATGCAGTCAGAATTTGAAATGAGCCTAGTTGGTGAACTGACATATTTTCTTGGATTACAAGTCAGGCAAATGGAAGATACAATCTTCATTTCTCAAAGTAAATATGCCAAGAATATAGTGAAGAAGTTTGGAATGGAATCAGCTGCTCATAAGAAGACACCAGCTGCTACTCATCTGAAGCTAACCAAAGATGAACATGGAGTATCAGTTGATCAAAGTCAGTACAGAAGCATGATAGGGAGCCTATTGTATTTAACTGCAAGCAGACCTGATATCACTTATGTTGTTGGAGTATGTGCAAGATATCAAGCTGAACCTAAGATGAGTCATCTGACACAAGTTAAAAGGATCCTGAAATATGTGAATAGCACAAGTGACTATGGAATCATGTATTCACATAGTTCAAGTTCTGAACTGATGGGATATTGTGATGCTGACTGGGCTGGAAGTGCTGATGACAGGAAGAGCACCTCAGGAGGTTGTTTCTTTTTAGGAAATAATTTAATATCTTGGTTCAGCAAGAAACAAAACTGTGTTTCATTGTCAACTGCTGAAGCTGAGTACATTGCTGCTGGGAGTAGTTGTTCACAACTGGTTTGGATGAAACAGATGATGGAAGAGTACAACATGAAACAAGGAACCATGACCTTATTTTGTGACAATTTGAGTGCTATCAACATTTCTAAGAATCCAATTCAACACAGCAGAACCAAACACATAGACATCAGACATCATTTTATTAGAAACCTTGTGGAGGACAAGATTATTCAACTGGAACATGTGGACACTGAAGATCAAATTGCTGACATATTCACAAAGGCCTTGGATGCTAAGCAGTTTGAAAACTTAAGGAGCAAGTTAGGTGTGTGCTTATTTGAAGAATTCTAGCAATTAAAGCAAACTGGATGTGAGGAAGATAGAGTACCTGCCAGCTTTGTTAGTGCTAAGTGTGATCCTGTCTCTGATACTAAGTCTGAAGTTCAAACTGGGACAGTAGTTGAAGATGTTTGTGCAGTTTTCCTTCCCTATTTGAAGACTATGATTTGTCAGAATTTTGTGGCTAAAAAGGGGGAGAAAATCTTATGTAATGTGTTGGCTCTGATACTAAAAGTCTTATGCAAAGTGTTGCTGCTCACAAGTTCAAATTTCAGATGTTCAGTTCTCAGTGTGGTTCAGATGTTATTTGTGAAGCTCAGAGTTCATAACCAATGCAACAAGTGCTGTCACGATGTTATTGAGGGGGAGTATGTGTCTCAGGGGGAGTACAAGTTTGTTATATTCCTGAAGTGTAGTGGTCCTGAAGAAGAGTGATCCTGAAGAAGATTTGTGCTCAGCTCCTGAAGTGTGCTCTGATACCTTTTGGTAGTAAGGGGGAGTTTGTTTGTGAAGCTTCAGGGGGAGTTTTATGTTGTTCAGGAGTTGATCAGTAGCTCTGATACCTTGGAGTAGCTCTGATACCTTGTTTGTGATGATCAGGAGTTGATCAGTAGGTTATGTGTGCTTCAGTAGCTGATTTGAACTGAAGCTGGTTTGTGTTTCTCATGATAGTCATAAATGAATCCGCTGCTAATTACTATGTTATGATTGATAATTGTGGAGTTCTTCATTGTTGAGTTGTTTATAAGGGAGATTGAAGAACTTGGATGGTTTTAGCCAAAAATTTGCCAAAGGGGGAGATTGTTGAGTATTTTGGTGTTGGCTGCATTGTTTGGCAAAACCAAGGTATTGAATAGAAGCATCTTAGTATCTAGAACATTTCTTCAGTTGGAAGTTTTCTCATTTGAAACTGTTCAGTAGCAGAAATTTACATCAGAAGCTGAATGCTCATCAGAAGCACTGTAGAACTTCAGAAGCTGATTCAGGTTCTGATGCTCATGTTGACTTTTGTTGACTTAATCAGAAGCTGCATATTTTCAAGTTATTCTTGTGCGAATCTTTGCAAGATATGCTAAGGTTTTATTATGAATTAAAGCTTCTAGATTGCTGGTTGATTTGAAGAAGATTTTATTGAAGATTTGGTTCAAAGATATGAAATTCATATTTTCCTGTTATAATCTTTAAAAGATTCAGAACAGTTTTATTTGTTACATTATTGGACCAATCTTATTTCTGTAACAAATCAAATCAGAAGATTATTTTTTTTTTGCAAGACTGAAGGCTATATAAGGAGGAGGGCTGCTGCTATTCAATATATGATTTATAGAGTTTAAGATCAGAGAATTGAGTCTTAGTATTTTAAGCTTTTAGCTTTATTGTGCACCACTCTGTTAGAGTTGGTTTAGGTGTTTGATTGAGTTGTAATTCATTCTAAGCCTCTAGGTACGAATGAAGTTGTGTTTTTAAAGTTTTCTGAAAAACAGAGTGTTTTTGATTAAGGGTTTCAGTAACAGGTTTGTTACTTGAATAGGAAGTTAGTGGTCTCTAATACTCAACGTGTTGGGTAGAATTCAAGACTAGGAGGAAGTTAATTGCTTAGGCTGGGAACTGGGAGTCAGTGTCTTGAGTCATAAGGATTAATTCCTATAGTGGAATTCCTTCCTGGATTGGTATCCCCCAGAGTAGGAGGTGTTTACTCCGAACTGGGTTAACAAACCTCTGTGCCTTTTTACTTTCCTGCACTTTAATTTGCTGCTTGTGTGTGTTTGTGTTTGTGCTCTGTTTTGCAAATTATCGTGTCCTGTGTGTTGTTCAGAACCTGTTTGGTTCAGAACCTGATTTCTCTTTAGTATTGACTGGCCAGAATTTCAAAACCAAACCTAACCACAATAAAACACACTACACTAATGAAAATACAAAGATATAAACTAGTTAATTGAGACTTAATTGAATGAATCGAACCATGGACAAAAACTTTTCATGATACGATTCAGGAAATTTGTGATTCGATTCAAGAACTCATGATTTGAATCACAAGGTTAAAAACAATTTTGATCAAAAACAAGAAGGTTTACTTCGGGCTTAAGACATGCTAGACTACCAGGGATCATAGGAGACATGGGTATCCTAAGAAGATGCCCTCATCTGCTTTAGCATCAAATTTACCAAGCTTATCCTTACCATTGTTTAAGATAAAACATTTACAACCAAAAACTCTTAAGTATAATAAGTTTGGCTTTCTTCCCTTAAGTAGTTCATAGGGTGTCTTATTTAGGATTGGTCGAATGACAATCCTATTTAAGACGTGGCATGCCGTATTAACCGCATTCGCCCAAAAATACTTAGGAATACTCATTTCATTTAACATTGTCCTAGCGTGCTCCTCTAACACTCTATTTTTCCTTTCAACCACGCCATTTTGTTAAGGAGTTCTAGGACTTGAAAAATTACGTGAGATGCCAAAATCATCACAAAAGTCTTCAAAGTGGTAATAACAAATCTGTAATAGTTGCCCCCTAGACTTTTTGTTCTTGAGGGACTAAAAAGATCAAGGTGAAGAAACTATAGAGGTTGTGAAGAAGAAACAACATTTTTTGGTTTAAAAGATACTCTAGTTTGCTTCCCCTTTTGACAAGCATCACATAATTTGTCTTTTTCAAACTTCATTTTAGATAAACCAATTACTAGATCCTTTGACAAAACCTTATTTAGCAAATCAAATTTGACATGACTAAGACGTCTATGCCACAACCAAGAATCTTCATTTTTGGCCATGAGACACTTGGCTCTACTTAGTGATACATCATATAAATCAAGAATATATACATTATCAACTCTTAAACCCTTAAACATAATGTCCTTGTCTTCATTATGATCATGATGCAACTATGGGCATTGAAAGTTATATTGAACGCATTGTCTCAAAATTGAATAATGCTAAGGAGATTATGCTTA
Source organism: Medicago ruthenica (assembly GCA_018208015.1). NCBI lineage: Eukaryota > Viridiplantae > Streptophyta > Magnoliopsida > Fabales > Fabaceae > Medicago > Medicago ruthenica. The sequence goes on along the minus strand of CM031372.1, from coordinate 80,992,702 downwards.
AGCCCTTCAACAAGCATGAAATTCTGGCACGATAGTTTCCTGATGTTGTATGTAATGTTCCAACACTGGGACTCAGGTGGAATGTTGAGTTTAATGTTTCAACATCAGGCTAACGATAAACAAACAGAACAAGGAAAATATAAAAGACAGAAACGTAAATGGCACAAGTTATTTGTTAACCCAGTTCGGTAACAAACACACCTACTCTGGGGGCTACCAAGCCAGGAGGAAGTCCACAAGTGTAGTCCTAGTTCTAAGTTCTCAGCAAACTCCAAGTTTACAACTTATCACCTAGCTACTACCCGTACTGACTTCAGCCTAGGAACTCCTAGACCTGATATCTCATATCACATCCACTCAATCAATCACTGCCCCAGTGATCTTAGACTCAAATAACAAAGAGGAGACACACTCCAATAAACAGTAAGATGAAGACACCTTCAGACACAAACTAACACCGTACTTCAAAGCTTAGGTGTAGTATACAATATTACAACTCAACTAAAACAAACCAACTCTAAGCTTTTGATATTCAGTAGTAGCAATAGAGTGGTATACAGAATAGAGCACACGGCTCAACAAAGACAACCTAAAGTCGAAACCCTAAAATATTCTTTCAATGATGGCTTCGATTCTTTTCTTCAAGAGAGGTGTCTTCTTTATATAGCCTTCAGCAGCAACATATATTTGAATCAAATATTCTTCTCAGAAAGATGTTGAAACAAATAATTCTTCAGAAATATATTTCCAAGATTCCTTCTAGAAATATAATTGCACAATTAAATCTTCCTTCAGGCTAAACATATATTTGTATCAAATATTCTTTTCAGAAATAAATTGAAACAAATATTTTTCAGAAATATATTTTCCAAAATCTCTTTTGAAAATATATTTGCACAAATAAAAATATCCATCTGAAAAATATAACTCTCGAAAATATCTTCCTTCTGGAAACACACGCAACTTGGAGAACAAGTAACATGAATGAATTCTTCAATCAAATCTTCAAAAGATCAGGTGTGATAATAAACAGCTCCAAGGCGCGAAATCAGGGCACACTGAAGTCGTACCCACATGTTGGAACATTGGGTCCAACATCTTGCTTGTATATTTGATTTAGCAAAAATGAAGCCAACATACAAATATCCAACAAAGCATAACATCTTTAATTGTGGTTGTGGAGGGATTTCCCACAACACCCTTACCTAAAATCTTACCTTGATTATTGTCACCATAAGAGACAAACCCGCATTCTTTTCTTTTGAAATCAATGAACATGGATGAGTCCCCCGTCATGTGCCTTGAACAACCACTATCCAGATACCATTTTCTTCTGGTGGTTGTAAAGCACTCTTGCAATATTTAGGTAAGATTTAGGTCCCCCAACATAAGCTGGGTCCTTGGGATTAGTGACAATAGTAGATTGTTTGGGTACCCAAAATTTTTAAAGCATGGCAATGAGGTGTGATGTGCCCAACTTCTCTACAATAGTGACACTTAACTTTGTGTCCATGAACTTTGCTATTTCCATGTTTGTTTTTAAATTTTCTTTTAAAAGACTTTTTGACATGAGCTTTAAAGCTCTAAGATCTTTTAGCAAAGCCCATGGGAACATTTGAGGCTTGTTCTATTTTGTTCTTGAGATATATTATCTCTTCATGCAACATAGGGCAAGCTCCACAAGTATCACTATCCTTAGATTTGGGAGTATTTGGTGCAACAATATTAGGTGACTCTTTAGTAGGAATTACAACTTGCTCATTTCTTAGAGATGCATGCTCCATTTTGAAAAGTTCAAAATCCTTTTTAATTTGTAAAATTTTCGCTTCCAACTTGAGAATAGTTCTCTTTTGAGAGCTAACCTTTTTAAACACACTCATAGCATCTTCATGCATTTCTATGAGAACATTTTGTAATTCATTGTAAGAGGGATTAAAGTCAGAGTCCGAGTCACTAACCTCAAGAGATTTTTTCTTTTGTCCCATAAATCAAAGATGGGCAGTTTCATCGTTCTCGGAATCATTCGTATAGAGGAGGATTCTTCGTCTTCCCAAGCTATATAAGCTCTTCTTCCTTTTGACTTTTCGGATGAGTTGGATTTGCCTCTTATTTTGAGTAGTTAGGAACATTTACTCTTCAAGTGACCACATTTACCACATCCAAAGCAATTTGGCTCTTTATCATCCTTTGTACCTTCCCCTTGGTTGTTTTTAGAGTTCACCGCATTTTTGTCACTACGCCTAAACTCATTCCTTTGAATGTAGTGAATAAAGTGTCTAACAAACAGCCCTAATTCTTCTTCACTAGGCGAGTCATCTCTGGAGGCACTATCCTCATGATTTGACGATTTAGCCTTGGACGAAGACGCTTTTAAGGCAATCGGTTTCTTCTCTTTCTTTTTAGAATCTTCCTCACTAGACTTCAATCGTAGGATTTTGTGTTCATGCTCCTTGAGATTTCCAAAGAGAATAGTGATGCCAAGAGTTTTAAGATTGTGTGCTTCTTTGATAGCCGTCACCTTGGGTTGCCAATCTCTAGTCATACACCTCAACACTTTGTTAGTGCAATCTTGGTTTGAGATGACTTTTCCTATGTTTTGCAATTTGTTAACAATATGAGTGAATCTTATTTGCATGGAGGAGATGGACTCACTATCCTCCATGTGAAAGAGTTCATATTGTTGAACGAGAGTATTAATCTTAGATTACTTGACATCGTTGGTTCCTTCATGAAGAGTTTCCAACGCGTTCCATATAGCCTTAGCGGTTTTACAATGAGAGACGGAATGATACTCATTTACTCCAAGAGAAGAGATGAGTATGTTTCGTGTCTTCATGTCGAATTGAACCTTCTTTTTGTCATCATCACTCCAATCGGCTTTTGGTTTATCTTGTGCGACACCGTCAACAACGTTTTGAGGTTGAAAACGTCCATTGAGAACGGTGTCCCACCTATCCATGTCCACTAATTGGATATGAACACTCATGCATTCTTTCCAATAGTCATAGTTTTCGCCGTCGAAAATTGGTGCTCTATTATACGCCCATTTTGGCTCCTTACTTGCCATATTGACCTTGACTCTTCCGGTGATTAAACCGTAAAAGAAGAGACCAAGCTCTGATACCACTTGTTGGTCTATATGGCAACGAGGTATTCGCTAGAGGGGGGGTGAATAGCGCATTTTAAAAATCCTTTTAAAAATTGACGAAAACGTAGCGAAAGCGATTTAAAACAAATGACTATTCAAAATAACTTGAAGCATAAGACAACGACAAAAAATATAAAGACTATGCATAAGGATTTACAAATTGAATTGAGAGATTCAATTAAGGTAAATCACAATACAATCTAATATTGATACAATTTACAAGTTGCAAAACTAGACAAATCAAACCAAACCTAACCACAATAAAACACACTATACTAATGAAAATACAAAGATATAAACTAGTTAATTGAGACTTAATTGAATAACAATGTGATCAAATATGTTTTGAATAGATTTGATTCAAGGAATCAAACCAAGGCTTAAGATAAAAATTGATCACATACAATTCAATCAATATTCAATTAACTCAATTTATATACAAATTAAACGAAATTAAAATAGTAAGGGAAAGAGATATAACACCGGATTTTTATAGTAGTTCCCCCTTTCGTCCTCGCTTCGGGGTACGTCTACTCTTCTTGGTGGAAAACGTCTCCAACAAGGACCTTTACTATGATTTGAATGTTGAATTACAAAAGATTACAAGAGTTCCTTCAAACTACCATAGTTTTACAGCTCTTATGCAATCCCAACCCAAATCTTCAAGTAACCCTTGATATTGGTGCTTCTTCTATCTTCGAATCCTCAAACACCCGTGCAACCCTTCAAGTTCTTCACTCGAACTCTTCGATGTTCCGTCCGGTGAGTGGATCCCCTTGAAAACAAGAACAATTATAAAGAACCCCCAACCTTTGGGAGTGGAATGAAATCACTCAATTCGCTTCGGATCCTTGATTACCAACCAATATCCTTGAAAGTAATTGAAATTCCTGGCAACCTGACTGACAGACGCTGTGCACAATGTTGGCACAACTGTCCGAGCACTTGTCCTACTCAGAACTAAAATTAAAATAATGCAGCGTAACAAAGCACGAAATAAAAGGAACACAGCAGCAAGATAAAGTACACAGTGAGTTTGTTAACCCAGTTCGGAGCAACTCTCCTACTCTGGGGGATACCAATCCAGGAATGAATCCACTATTATAGTTCTAGTGAAAAGACCAACGTAAACACACTACTTGACTTTGCACCAAGACCCTAACAGTGTCAACTCTATCTAGGAACTCCCAGATATGAGACCCCGTCTCAATTCCTACCAACAACCCAGACAGTGTTGTTATCAACCACACAAAAGCACAACCAAAAGAGACACACTCTAATGACACATACTCACTCCGTACTTAAAAGCTTAGGAGCAGTTCACAATTACAACTCAAACAAACTCAGTCCTTAGCTTGAATCAGGAAGATACAAGCAAGGCTCACAATTAACAAAAGAAACCCTAAAAACCTTAAACGCACGCTTTTCTATAACACACGGTTTTCAGTCACCCAATTAGGGTTTGTCTTCACAAATATATATTACTGAGATAGCACGAGATTGGGCTTCAAAACAGAGCGTGGACATTGTCCGGTCCAGCTGGAAAATCTTCTAGAAACAATAAAAAGCTTCCAAAAATATAACGATCTCTTTTGGAAAAATACCAAGGCAAGACCGCCTTTTACACATCATCAGATACACGCGCCTTGATCAGCAAGCTAGAGGAAAAATAAAACTTCAAGCAGATCTTTGGAAGATTGCGTACAAAAAATAAAGCGCTAGCTGGCGCGAAAAACGCAGGTCACATAATGTTGTTCCATATGCTACGGCATCTGTCCCAGCATCTGGCTAGTAGATGTTTTTTGCAAAATGTAGCGAATCTACAAAAACCCAACAGTAATCAACTTACAATCCCTATAGCACTCTAGAAATCTATGACTCAATGAAACACAATGATTCTTAGAAAAAGTGTTTAATCTGAAGAACACAATGAACAAAAAGTAATGAGGACCCTAGAGAGAATAGATGTAATTGATTCAGTAGTTGGGGCTTTGGATGATATGAGTATATAAAGAAAAGGGAGGCAAGTGCAATATTTTGACCAAAAACAACGTGTTGATTCGATTCACTAAATGGGTGATTTGAATCAAACCGCTAAAAGACAAACAAGAAAACTATGAAGATTGATATGATTCATACACTGTTGAATCGAATCAAGTTGCCCAGAAAGAGGATTGATACGATTCACACTACATGTGATTCAAATCCTTACGCCTAAAACACAACACAAAGAGTTCACATGATATGATTCATCAAACTATGATTTAAATCAAATTGATACGAATCAAGAAATCATGAATCGGACCATGGACATAAACTTTTCATGATACGATTCAGGACATATGTGATTCAATTCAAGAACTCATGATTCGAATCACAAGGTTAAAAAAAATGATTTTGATCAAAACAAGAAGGTTTACTTCAGGCTTAAGACATGCTAGACTACCAGGGATCATAGGAGACATGAGACATGATTGCTAGATGTGCTTTAAAATTATATCTGATCAACATTAAGTAAATGACAATCAAATAGAAACACATCATCAAAACAAAATTTAAGACAATCAAATAGAAAGACATCATCAAAACATAATCTTCACTGAGCAGTAGGATTTTTTTAGTGTTTTTATGACATTTGTATATTTTTAGTTATTTTTATGACATTTTTGCGGATATTGATGTATTATATTCACACTCGCGCCTTTGCGTATTTTTATGACATTTTGGTTAACTTTCAGTTTTATTTTGCGTATTTTAATTTTGATTGAATGAATGATTCAAATCTTGAATGAATGAATGTATGAATTAATTTTTGCATGAATGGATGAATATAGGGATGAAAATGAATGGATGTATGGAAGTATGAATAAATGAAGGAAAATAGGGGAAAAAAAGCCAATTCTGTTGTTCTGCTACTTGACACAGACAAAACGTGAGTTAACTCACGTTGGTCTATAACCTACGTGACTTAACTCACGTTGAGGTATAACCTACATGAGTTAAGTCACGCTCGATACATCCAATGTGAGTTAACTCACGTGGCGTTCTTTTATAGGACAGGCAGTGCTCATTTCTTCATTTCACATCTAAAATCTCTAAAAACCCTCTCAAATAATTCAAACCCCAATTTTTTTTCAAGTTCAAATCAGCCAACACTCCAATAACAAGTAATTTTTCATAATCAAGTACCATTGAAATTTTACGTTTATATGTTACATTTTTCCTCTTAAATTAGAAATGTTTTAGTTTTAGGGTTTGTTTAAATTTTGATTTTTTTGGAAAGAAATGATACAATGTTTACATGTAAATGACTTATGTTGCTCAAATGTTTAGATGTTTGCATGTTTATGTTGTAGTTTTTAGTTTTAGGGTTTATGTATAATTTCCACTCCAAGTGTTTGATGAAATGTTTGAATGAGTTTTTCATTGATTGTTATTAACTTCTTATGGTCTAGATATGAAGTAATGGCCAATTCTCGAGTAGATCCGAACACAATGTTAGCTGAAGTCTGCTTCAACGGTGGAAAGCCAAACAAGTTGTTCAGGGTTCGGGTCGATGTCATGTTAAAAGATCTGAAGGATCAACTGGATGAAATCATCCAACGACTCAACCCCGGAGACACAAGGAGGGTGGAAGACGTTTGGTATGAACGTCATTCGTTCAACCCAGACAGGAGATTGACGTTCAGCCGAATGATGCTCATGAACAACAACGACGTGAGGAGCATGTTCTCGATATTTGGTTAGCACTACATGTTCCCGATGATCGAGATGGATGCTTCGTTGCTGAGATCGCCTGAAGATATTCTCAAGAGTTTGATTCGGCCAGATGAAGGTGTTTATGTAGTATTATTATGTTGTGTGATTATTTTGTTGGATTTTAGTTTAATTCTTGTTAGCTTGCTGAAGATGTTGACATTGAAGTGTCTTATACTTAGCGTACAAGTTTGGTAGTCTCTTTGAAATCTCGAAAGAATAAAGAGAACACAGCATGTATTCTGCCGAATCAACTATATAGGTTCTCGCATTGAATTCCTTCGTATAAGATGAGTGTGACGAACGGGAATGCATTTCTAATATGTTGTTTTGTGCTTTATCATGCTCCTCTGCCCAGTAGGATTAAATTCCAAAGAATATATTGGAATGTACTCCTTTTTGTCACTACTCATCTTATATGAGAGAATTCGGTGTGATAACATATATAGTTGATTCAGTAGAATACATGTGAAGTGTTCTCTTCATTCTTTTGAGTTTTCAAAGACACTACCAAATTTTTACACTAAGTATAAGACACTTCAATGCCGACATTTTCGGCAAACTTTCAAAAATTAATTTAAATCCAAAATCATGATGATACCACATATTTAGGGAGAATGTAATGTAATGTAACATAGATGAAATTAAAACAAAATAAAATTGTGTATTTTTGGAATTGATATCGTGTACTTGTATATTTTTAGTTATGATTTATTTTGGACCATGACTGAATTGATATTTCGAAGACATGACATGCTTTTAAAAAATGAACATAACATATTGTATGTTTGGGGTCTTAAAAAAATAGCATCTTTGTGAAGAATTGATGGAATCTTAACTTACCTAAAACCAACACGAGTTAACTCACGTTGGATGTGTACCACCTGACCTAACTCATGTTGTCCCAACATGACTTAACTCGCGTATATATAGCGAACATGACTTAAGTCATGTTTGAGTTATTTTCGTCAGTTCACGTGGGAGTGAACAATTTTGTATGGGAGAAGAGCAATTTTCTTTGAGTTGTACATGGACAAATGGCCCTTATTTCTACATAGGCCCATGTAATGGAGAAAGGGATTGAGTTGTCGTTTATCATAAAACTTCAATCATTTTTCATCATTTTATGTATTTTCATAATTTATATAGTAATCAACCATGCTACCAAGGTAGCGTTTAGGATGCACAAATGATCAATATATATTCAGGTACATAAACTCTCGTTTTATTTACAAGGGAAATGCTAACATGTGTCATTAGGGCAAATGTTAAGGATCCTACAAATAAACAGTATTTATTGCTTAAAATTAATTTTTAACTTTTTTGAAAATAAATTGCCATAATTTCTAAGTTAGAATTTCCACTTTGAGTTTCTAAACATGTGCCCTTATAGCAGATATTAACACGACCCTAATTACAATTGTCTGTATCCCAGTGATGACAGGAAATCATAACGGGTTTTTAGTCCCTTTTTAGAGTCAATTTAAAGTAAATGTAGCTACTTTAAATATGTTATAGTCAAATTTTGTAAAAAATTCAATAGAAATTCATGAAGGGACAAGAGTAGCAAAAAAATGCTTGAAATCGTGGAAATACACTCAAACTAGACAACTATGTGATTGTACTATGATTTTTACAAGTTTATACGTACTCATTCTTGGGGCATAGTTGTTACAGACATTTTACTGCAAAGACATGGATTAGGAAGTGAACAAACAAGCATGAATCAGCCTCGTCAACTCTCGCGACGAGTGCTATGAGATGCACGTCGTGAGTTCAAGGAGATTTTCCAAGGATCGACCTCACACATAATCGCTTCGTGAGTTGCTAAGGTCACCTTACCGGACTCTAAAGGAAAGTCTACTGAATTAGCCTCGTCACGGCTCGCCTCCTGAGATTAATGATCGTGTCGTGGGTCAACTTTCCCTAAAACCTTAGGAAATGCACGCCTATCTATACCAGACCCCTAGGTCAGTAAAAACACCTTTTCGTGAGCAAACGAAGGCAGAAACATGATTTTAGAGGGATTGGAGTGATCAAATCCGTTTGGGAGCCAAAGAATCATCAATCGGTGATCCTTTACTTATGCCTTCTCATTCATACTCATGTGTATATGTGTAGGAGATATGAGTAGCTAATTCTCTCTAGGTTAGGTCATGAAATAGGAACTTCCCTGTAAATGTGTGTGATCATGTAACTTTAAATAATCCTATGAATTTCAGTTGATTACTTTTGCTATTTTATTCAATTATACTTGTGTTTAATGTTTTTTGTGCGTTTATGAATGCCCATGAAATTATCGAATCCAAATTACTACTAACCCTAGCTTTGGTAGTTGAACTAGTATAATTGTTTAGTTGTTGCTTAACATAGGCATATTCAAGGATAATTGTGTACTTAATTTGGCGTTCTTAAACCTTCAAGGGTTTTTGGCTCACCTAAGACATTCAGGAGCACTAGCCATTGAAGAGAGTTAGTGATCAAGACATTGACCTAGCTTTTTTGATCAAATGTCTTAAAATCGAGTAATCAATTTAACTGGATGCATAGTCTATGGTTACACAAACAATATAGAGAAAGGAATCTGACATGACCTCGTCGCCTTTCTCTCTCTTTATTAAGTGAAACAAACCAATCATATTGTCAAGTGCAAACCCCCTTAGGGCTGTCATTGCTTGAATTAGTCTAGAATTCTTCTATTGATTAGATTTTTTAATCAAAGAGAAAATAAAGACAAGAAAGAAAAATCAGTCAATCCGCTGCCTAAATACCCCCAAGGTATTAACAAGCAAAGTGATATCTAGTCGAGGAGAGGAAAAATCCATATCTTCATAGGGTCGACATTAGTAGCACCAAAATTAGCAAACCAATTCTTCTATTGAGTAACTATTTATACATTCTATTAGAATTTCTAATTTATCTCACTGAACTAATTTGGTGATTCTCCTGTCTTACATAACTGCGCGATGCTCTCCTAAATTTTGGTTTTCAGCAAAGTCATGAATTATGAATAGTGGGAGCACCATATATATAATTTGTAGCATTAAATATATATTATATTTCATTTTTTAAAGAAGAAATGTATATCATAATTGTTCTCTACGATTTGTCATTTTTAGAAATATTGAATGATTTTCTCATTTTCAATTTTAATAAAACTTCTCTCTCTGTATAAGTAACTAAACAATCATTTCATATTGATAGAATGATAGTGGATGGTGGGGTTTGATGAAAATTGTTTATTTTAATGAGTCGTTTCAGGTTATTTTTCTAATGAGAGGATGAAATGGAGGTAGGGTTGAGATTTATTTTTCTTCAAAATCCTTAATTTGGGGAGCAAAGAAGAAGTACTCCCTCCGAAATGAAATATAAGTAAAAACGGTAGTTAAAAAGTTAATATATGTGGTTAAAAATTTAGTTCACATGCATCAATTTTTTTAACTTTTTTTTTATATATTCCATTCTGGAGAGAGTATAAATGAAGCGTTATGGAGGAACTTTTAAAAATCCCAAACTCTTATTCACTTTAAAAAAAAAACTAAAAGTTAATCTTAGTGATTCTCTCTTATTAATTTAGTGATTCTCCTGTCTTATATAACTGTGTGATGCTCTCCTAAATCTTAGTTTTTTGTTATAAAGACAGAAAAGGGATTGACAATTAAATGTATTACCATCAAGTAACCTAGAGAGTTGACCAAGTGACTAAGACAAGGTACAATCTTCCTTGATTACTTAAAGAACTAACTAAAATATACTGGTCAGCTTACATTTGGCACAAAACAACACTTGGAATTACCATTTTTAGATTTTGGATAACTACATGTACCTGATGACTAACAAATTGATATACCAGTCTTGTCATATACTTTTTCTAAACGCAAGTAATCTTCCACAACAATACATGCAAAGTCCTTAAAAGCAAATGAGTCACTATAATCTCCCTCATTCATGCATCACTTTGCTTGTTAAATTTTCTTTTGTTTTAACCACCCCTTCAATCTTCAAGAAGAAATTGTATAACTTAAGTCATCAATCAATAAGGTCTAATTAGTGTCAAAAGTGTTACATGAGCCATTTATCAATATTTTTTAGGGCTAATCCTCTTATTTCAAAGGGAAAGAGATTCTAACGTGGAATTCAACTAAAAGATGAGTAAAATTTACGACCTCAGTTTTGACAACATGTCAATGTCTTTTATATTTATAAACCACGATCGATCACAATTGGTCTCATAAGTTTTATTTTATTGCGTTTTTTTAATATTAAGTTAAATAGCTCAATATAATTTCTTCCTATTTTTGAAGCATTGAGGTGGAACTAATCATTTTAACCATTCATTGTTTTTAAGTCAAAGGAAATTGACATGTATAATTGATTGACAAAGCCAATATGAACCATTTTCATGATGGCTTGGTGAGAATAAGACCACAACGGAATGTCAAAGTGGCAGCCATAATATGAAGTACTATTACATAATGTCAATGGAATGTCAATGGAATTAATTGCTTTTTGAAGAAATAGAATACTCAACATAACAAGGAATTTAACTCCAAGGAGTTTGGAGTAAACAAGCAAGAAAGATTAATGTCTATCCAATGTCGTATTAGAAACCATGGCTTGAGTCTAATTCTTGTGTACCTAACCCACCCAATATATACAAGGAAATTCTAGAGCACTTATCATTCTTATATATGGTTCCATGAACCTATTTACGCCCCCCCTTTTGTAAATTTCAACCATGTACTTTTCATTTGGCAAAATAGCGTAATCCTCACGTCTTTCTTTCTCTCTCTTCCATTTAAATGTGTAAATAAGAATTTGAATTAAATCTTATTAAGTTATTCTTTCTGTATCCCTTCTCATGGCACGACCTAATATGCCAAAATTTACAAAAATGTAAAAGAAAAACACACAAATTTATGGGGTTTGGACTATATGACCTACATTATATAGATAGTACAAGAGTTTCTTGAAGTTTATAGTTTCTTTAGAGAATATATAGAAGAAAAATACTAACATGTGCTCTTAAAACATATGTGATTTTATCTCAAAAGTCATATATTCAAATTTTTAAAATATTGAAATTTTTCTTTTCAATATTAAATTTCTACTCTTAACAAGATCTTTGGAGCACAAATTAGCAAGATCTATATAGAAATGATTCAAACATTGGTGATACTATTATTAGTAAACCATACTTCATATATTTTCCTTACCTTTTTATAGTAAACCACCATAGATATGCCATTTGTCACCAGTAGCTCCACAAAGTGTCCTACAAAATTTGATCATTTAGACCAATTATATGAGACTAATCTCGACTACGAGACTAATCTTTATTTAAGTGCTTAGGTCACAACTTAAAACACTTTTATTCTTAAGAAATGTGTTTTAGAAGGGTCAAACTTTAATTCTCTCCCACATAATCAACACCACCCATGAGGTAATATTTACAAATTACAATATTTAAGGCCTATTAACAAAGTTCAATAAAGCACAAAAATTTGATAAAAAAGTGTACATAGTGGTAAGTCCTACCCTATTGATAGTTGTTTTTTTGTCTTTCAATTCAACACATGAGAAAAGTAACATGAGACTCCTAATCCTATAAATAGCCTATAAGTCATTCCTCTTTTCAACTCATAGCAAAAACACAAACACATTAGTATCATATCGTATTCTTTTAGTGTTCTCTATACATGGCTCGCTTGAATTCTGTTTTACTCATCACTCTGCTTGTCTTGGTAATTTATTCCTTACCATCTTCTATAGATGCCCGAATGATTCTCATGAAATTGGAGACACAAGATGTGTCATCTTTAAAGGGTACCCTACCTTCAATTGAGGTTATTGATAATAATATGCCCAATATTCATGGAAGTGGAAGACTCGTTGCTCATCTTGCCTACAATGAAAGGGTTCTTGTGTCTTCTAATCCTAGCCCCGGTGCTGGACACTAATATTAATTATTGCCACCCAAACATGAGAGCAAAATCTACAATATTTGTAACTATAAAGTTATGTTGTGATTTTGACATTAGCTAAATTTCCTCTCCATGTTACATATTAGTGATATTGAGTTAATGATTCTCATTTGCTAAATATATGTGATACTATCAATTAAAGTTTTCTATCATAATCCCATGAAATTAGAACATTATAGTGGTAGATATTTTTTAACTATATGGTCAATGTCAATGGGACATGGCGGAAGAGCAGGGAGTAGCATACCTGCCACCCAAAGTGCCCCACGTCTCCGTCCCTGTTTTTCGTCTCGGAGAGACTTCTTCACATGTCTCTGTACATGTAGATTTCCTTGGGTTCCTGCTGGAACCCATCATCATAACAAAAATCAATTTTCTATTATTTTCAATATGAAAAGAAGGCAATAATATATATTACGCATATGTTTGTTTCTAAGGTACCACGACAATAGACTCAAATTTGGAGGGAAGCCACTCTTTTTAAGTATATGAAAAGAAAGCAATAGTATATTACACATATGTTTGTTTCTTCGGTGCAACGGTAGTAAACTCACGTTTGGAGATAAGCCACTCTTTTTAGTTAATTTTCGCTTAGACGCCAAACTAAACAAATACTACAATGTGCCTAACGACATATATTTTGTGAGAAGTGTGGATGGATCTTACACTTCTTAAAAAGGTATTTCAATGTTTAATTTAACCACATACTTCAAGAAGGATCAAAAGGACTATAATATTAGAAAAGTTCAGTTCAATAATTTTCAATAGTTAATGAGACTTAACAACAAGAACAAAAATCAAGTTTTTTCCCATTAAATGGGTCAATGAGGCTTAAAAAAAGTTTTAATATATGTTCCCTAAAATTTCAATATTTTTTCCACATCTAAAGCCTTTTATTCATAAGAACTACTGAAAATAAAAAATTTGTTGGGAGGTCTAAAACTAAGGTTTTAATAATCCTACTCTTAAACCCGGTCTTTAAATTAGAAAACAACGAAAACAATATATTTTTTTTACAGTTAAAAATTTTCTTTCATAGAGAAAATAGAGACAAGTACATCCAAATTGACACAAGTGTTGGGCATTCTCCAACCACAAAGTTAACTAACTTCAGGACTACATAAGTTTCAATTAAAAATCACACAAAACACATTAAATATATTATTAATAATTTAATCAGACTTATTCCAAAAACAAACATATAAATGACTAGTAAAATGAAAAGAATTAATATTGAATACATTTATACATAAAGACAGTGGCGAAGTTGGAGTTATTTTCACGAGAGGACCAAATATAAAGATTTAGTTTTAGGCAAAGATAATATTTAATTATAAACTTAATCATTAATAAAAAAAATCATAATTATATTTACTTATGTAAAATGTAAATCAAAACAACAACAAACAAAATAAAAATTGATGCTAACTATTTAGTAAAGTTGAAATCAGCGGGGGTTTAAGGAAAATGTACTAAATAGACTAACAATTTCTTTTTGAATGTAAACAAATAAGTTATTTGCAATAAACTCGTCTTCCAATTTGTTTGATTGTTGTGTTGATAATTTCTTCCAACTCGTCTTCCAATAAACCGGGGTTGATGCGTTTGTCTCAATGGACAAAGGATTTCAACAAACACACGCAAAGACAGACACATGCACAGGTGTGGGTACGGTTAATGGAACTGCCACAAGAGTATTGGTTGGAGCGCACACTCTTGAAGATTGTTGGTGTTATAGGTACTCCGCTTCTCATTGATACAACGACTCAAAAACATGTTTTTGGTCATTAAGCACGTGTACTTGTTGACATTGACTTTTCCCGCCGTTTATTTCATGAGATAATGGTCGAAAGGGAAGGCTTTGTGTTTCTTATGGAAGTCGTTTATGAATGGATCCCGGACTTCTGCTCTCACTGTCAAATTATTGGGCATCATGTCTCAAATTGCCGATGGGTGCACCTTGCACAGCCTGCAGCGTTGGTAAAAGGAAAACAAAAAGAAAATATGCAGAAGCCTGTTAAGCAGCAGCAACACTATGAAAAGACCAATCCGGACGACATAGGATCTTCAAAAGCATTTGCAGAATCAGTGAGTGTACCCATTACCAACGCGGTTGTTACTAATGTTATTAATCTTGAACGCAATTCTGCAAGCATTGAACCTTCTGATGTCGTGGTTCCTACCCAAGGTGTTATGACAGGTTCATCACCTGCGCAGCCTGAAGAACCTCAAAATGTCGGTGTTGCTTTGGCTCCTCCGGTTGAACAACATTCAGAAAAGGATACAGTTATGACCGACACTTCATTCCACTTTGCTTTGAATAATGTGGCCAATGAAATAGCAAGGCCTACATCTGAAAATTTGTATGAAATTATAGTTTTTAGCTAGTTACATGTGACCAGCAAGATGTAACATCGCATAAGGTTGAAAGTGAGGCACTCGCTAGTCAGCATCCTTTTTCGGTTTTTAATAAGCATTGTTGTCCGACAGTTAACAAAGACTTAGAAATCATTCAGCAAGCTTTAACAGACTCCAGCAGCAACACAGAAGAGCCCTTCACTCTGCATGTTTCCAAGGCGCAAAAAAAAAGGCAAGCCGCGCAGCAATTAAAACCCGGTCTCAGGGTCCTTCGAATTCCCAATGAAGACTTGGTTTGTTTTTCATTTGTTGTTTCTACCTTGTTTCAGAGGGTTTTGGTTTTTGTCCCCCCTCTCTTGTACAGATTTTCCCTTTTTTCTAATAATATTTATATGAGTGAGGGGAAGAGGATGGAGGTTTCTTGGAGTTGCCGACCTAATCGGGATCTCTAAGCTTCTCCCTGATGTTTTCCCCACTCTTAGTTCAGTAAAAAAAAATTTAGACTTTTTTTGCTCATGATAATCTTTAGCGTGACCCTTATATTATTGACGTATCTAAATATTAATATCTACTTAATAACTCAATACACATAAAAGAGTAACATAGTAAATTAGTAATAGCTTTATACAAAATATACATATTAAACTTTTGGACTAAATACATGCGGTTTTTTTATCCATCTTGTTGTATAGTGGGTAGAAATTTTATACTTGTTCGCGAAATTGGAAAAGGGTATACTATGTGTAATTTGTTCCTGAAAGATGAATGGTGGTATTTCAAGAAAATTGTACAAGTAAATAAGTGGGGTAGAAATAGCAAATTCCAAATTTAAAACTAGTACGTGATTATTCCAATATAATATGGTCCATTTTAATCCTTCATATTTTCTCCTAAATACTCCCTCCGTCCTAAAATATATGCAAAAATTGGTCAACAAAAGTTAATGTATTTGGTTCAAAATTTGTACCAAATACATCAACTTATGTTGACTCATTTTTGCTTATATTTTGGGACGGAGTAGTACATGTTTTGGTCTCTCTCTCCCAAAAAAATATGTTACCTTCGTCCCTATATATAAGACTCTTTTGCTAAAAGCACGAGAATTAAGAAAATTGGTTTTTGAGTTAAATTTGTCAACAATGTACATCCTCTTTCCCAAATTATCCTTCAATTTTTAAGACAGAGAAATGGTTGATCTTTAATTCTCTTCATTTAATTAGGGGTATTTTTGTGAAAAAATAATTATTGCACCTTGATATTTGAAGAGGGTCTTATAAAAAGGCACAATAAATTTTGCAAAAGGGTCTAATAAATAGGGATAGAGGTAGTATTCTAAAAATAACATATAATATTCGAAATATTTTTAACTGATGGTAGTGATATATGGTTTTCTCTATTAATTAGTAGTGCTTCTAGAATTCCTATTTGTGAAAGCAGAGAAAGAATAAGATCATGCAATCAAAGTATTTAGAACTAATGGAGGAGAAGAATAAATTCTAAATTTCCTTAAAAAATAAGACATAAAACATGAGGTAAGGGCACATTTATACTCCTCAACAACAATGATAGGGTTTATATTGCGTTTCGTTACAACAAGCCCTTTTAGGTTTAGTTTGCTTAGTATAAGAAGAGATCGTACTTCTCTTCCTTTTGTAACTCATGTCATATTTGTCATTTCTTACACAATTTCATTTGTATGAAAGCGTCAAAGTAGGTAGTTACTTTCTTCGAACCTTTGTTTTTGTGCTAAAAAATTCACTTGGTGGTAAAACTCAATTCCTAAGGTAAGAGGTAAGCTGGCTTGGCCATAATCATTGGTGTTGTGTAACTGGGATAAATGAGAATGTCACATTTTCCTATTTTGTCTGGAACAAAGCCAAATGTCGAGCCCTATTAAGAGTGATTTAAAATGAACTAAATCTGTACTTGGTTAAGTGATCCTAAAATTAATAAGGTGTTGCGTAATTTACGAGCAATCAATATATGTGAAAGATATATGTATACCTACATTTAGATGAATTAATTTTTTTGATTTTATATTGTCTAAACTATTAATTAAGTTTCATGTGAAATGTCTTAAGTGTTGTTGGTTGTTCATCAAGTTGTTAGTAGCTATGATTATGTAATCTTCTGTTATGACCACTAAGTGATGTTAATTCTCGGATCGTGAAATTAAATATGATATAATTGTAATTTTGTATATATGAAGAGTGTATCTATGAATTGTGAATTGTGTATCTTTGAACAGTGTATATGTGGAATGTACATTTGGGAGCTATGTGTTTATGAATTGTGTATATATGAATTTTATATTTGTGAACTGTGTATCTGTGAATTGTGCGTCTATGAATTGTGTATTTATAAGTAGTGTATATATTAATTGTGTTAGTTGATAAATGTCTGTAAAATCTCATATGTAGATCATGTGTTGTGAATTGTGATGAACTGTATTAAGTCCTTATAAAGGCGATGTTATGATGTATGATCCAAAGTGCGAAATTGTACCAAGTTCCTATTCTTTGTTGAGAGTTGTATACTCATTAAGGAGTAGCTTTAGTCGACGGGGGGAGAAAAATATTGTTAGGATATATTGTCCATTTGTGATAACTCATACCTCCATTAATATCAGTCGTATGTTGAGTAATGACCTAGTAAATGAGATATGGAGGTATATGTTTATTGTAACAGTCTGATTATTAGTATTAGATTTATTTAATATTGTTAATTGTTTGTTTATTTAATCATTGTTTATTTGATGTGTGATTGGTGGGTTAGTGGATTTTTAAGTGATTAAGGGTATTTTAGTAATTTTAGAGTGAATGGCATTTTTGTAAATATGTTAGAATTAGAAATTTGAATTTTAGAGAATAGTGGTGTATAAGTATAATGGGAGGTTTAAGTGAACTAAAAGTGTAGAGAAATATTTCTGAGAGTTGGATGTGACTAAGCTCATTAGTGTAAGTGACCCTAACCCATTATATTTAAAGAGAAGTGTGTGTGTGTGTGTGTGTGTGTGTGTGTGTGTGTGTGTGTGAACTAGGTTAAATCATTCCTCAACATTTTGAGAAGAGGCATGAGGGAGAGAATAGAAGAAACTTGGAGAGAAAGAAGAGAGGAAAACTCTAGAAGGGAGATATTCAAGCAAGGAAACCATTTTTGTGAAGAATTGAGGTAAGGGGGAATATTATTTTCACCAAATGGGTTTTAATAACCAAATGGGTAGTTTGAGTGTTTTAGATTATGCTTAATTTCATGATGTTTGATGTTAATTATGTGAAATTTGTGCTCTATTATTATGGTTAATTTGAGTATGTTAAAATTTGGTGAATTCATGTTTTGATTATGTCAAAATTCATGGTTTGTTATAGTGAAATGATAACTTTGTGAGTTTTGATGATTTTGGTGAAGAACACGATAATTGAATGATGTTTGTGGTTTAGTAAGTTGATTTTGAGCATGGGTATGAGTTTATGAATTCATGAAATTAAGTTGAATAAGTTGTGATTTAAGTTGTTGTTGTGTTTTGGTGAAAATGCTTAATTGAAGGAAAATGTTTAAGTTGTGGTTAAATTGAATAAGTTGTTGTTATGATAATTGAGTTAAGTGATTTTGATTATGTATAATGTAACAGCCTGTTTTTAGCTAGAATTATTTACATATTATTTATATGTGCTTATATGTGTTTATGTGTGATTAATTGCTTCGTTGTGTGATTAATTGCTTCGTTGAATAACTTGTTGTGTATTTGATATGAGATTAGTGGATTTTTAGCCTAGAAGGGTATTTTGGTCATTCGGTGAGCAAGGGTAAATTAATAATTTTATTTAGAGGGTTATTTTGGTGTTTTAAGTGGGAATGATTATTTTTACTAAGTTACTAGTGAGTTGGGGTAATTAATTAGAGACGGTAATTGTTCGTTATTTTGACGGTTTAAGCGAGTAGTAACTTTGGGGAATTAGTGGTAAGAATATTAAGCCATTAAGACAATTATAGATCTAGCCCAATTATGTGGTGACTATATAAACACAACACTTGTGAGAAAATTAGGTTTTTACATTCATTCATTCATTTCACAAGATATTTTGAGAGAGAGGTAGAGAGAAAAAGTGGATCAAGAGGATATAAGAAGAAGCTAGAGAGAGAGCTTGGGGTTTGAGGAGCTAGGAGCTAAAGTGAAGCTTAAGCTAGAGGAATCAAGAGCTAGAGGTAAGGGTGGATGGTTCCTTTCATTAATTAAGTCATAATCTCTACTTTCAATTATGGGTTTAAGTGCTTTTATGTTAATTCTGACTTTTTATGATCTTTGATGATGAATTTCGTGCTCCTAATTCATGTGAATTTGTGGGTATGATAAACTTCATGAAATTGTTGGTTATATGCTTAAATTTCAAAGTTGTTGTTATTGATAAGTTGTTTTGATGATTGTGGATTAATTGGGTGCAAATCATGAATTGATGTAAGATTGTTGTTGAAACATGTTTCAATTCACTTCATCAATGTTATGTATGATTGTGTGTTGATTTGGAATGATTTGGGTGTGTTGGGATTGAATTAAGTGATTTAGAAGTGATTTTTGGTGAAAAACGTGCTTTAAAAACTGATTTCTGGTGGCTGACTGTTTCTATCATCGTGCCACGATGTTGAGCCCAGAATTTGGTGTTCTGGCACTGGAATTATCGTGCCACGATGGGAAGCCATCGTGCCACGAAATTGGTCAGGACAGAAACCCAAATTCCGCTTTCTTTTGTTTTTTTACCATTTTCCGTTTTGAACTGGGTTTCGAGGTATACATGAAAGTTGTAGATATGGATGTTAGCTTTCATATGATATTGGTTTTACTTCATTTAGATTTCTAGAACTTGAGTTATGAGTGATTTACTACACATAGGTCATGGCACATTTTTCGTGAAAACTTCCGTATACTTTTCCAATGAACTATGAAACATCTCTATAATTAATAATGATCTTAAGGAAACTTTTAGAGCTAAAAATGAGTATGTATTGATGGATTTGCTATTCATAATGATGTGCTATGAGTGATTAATGATGAGTAAAATTCGTAAAGTGAATATGTGAATGATGTTATAGATGATGTTATTGATGATGCTATTGATAATCACTGGTTGATTGTATGGATGTAAGTATTTGATAATGCAATTGTTGGTGAAGAACATAATTGGTGGTGCTTATTATGTTAATGTACATGTTGGTGAGTCATGCATTGTCAAGTCCTTGCTTGAAGTCCATGCATTCATAGTCATTTTGAGGTGTTTGAAGAATGTAATTGGTGGTGTTTATTACATAGCTTCTGCAGAACATAATTGGCGGTGTTTATTATGTTGGTGGATTCATTAACGGTAAAATTATCTCCGGAATCCTAATGGTACCACATGCATCTAGATGAGTCTAGAACATTACATGCATTTAATAGTTGGTGAGTCAAGTCATACTTGAATATTTGAATAGGTGTATATGTGTACTGGAGAACTTTTGGTGATTGTTGTGAATACTTGAAAAAGGAGAATTGGACACGTTACTTGATTATGCTCGTATACTCATTGGTTTATAATGATGGGGAGTACATTACATATGTGAAATTAATAATGCTATTTATTCTCATTTGACTATGTTCTAATTATGAATCCTGAACTAACCCCCAGTGGTCGTTTGGTTGACCGCCTACCTTATTCTTATGAATGGGTAGACGGCGTGCAGGAGTAGTTGCTTTAGTTCGGTGAGTTGCAGGAGGTTAGCTTTGGAACTACCTCACTTTGCCTTCTTGGAGTCCTAGAGTCGGGCTCTGATTTAGGGGTGTCTGTCTGTTTATTTATTTTATAACTGTTGTAATTTGTATCACTCGGTGTGTCGAGATGAGATTTTATACTTGGTGTTGTATTGAGATTTATCTGATATAACTACTTGGAGATGTTTTTAAGTAGTTGTTGTTGGGATGTTTTGTTGTATATTTCCGATGCGACGTTTTAAAAAGAAAAATTAATTACGTATGTTTGAACTTATTGAAGAGAGTGACATCTAAATCCTTTGTATGATTGTATTATTTGCGTGATTTATCGCTTTAAGGGTTTAGGGTGTTTCAACTTGGTATCAGAGCCATGTCGGTCTAGTCCGGACCAAGCCCGAGTGTTTATTCCTGTTATATGTGAATGGTATAGTGATACTTTCGGTACTTGTTCTGTTGTTCTTACATGTTGGTTGTGGTGTTGTTTAGAATCGAGATGGCTGGAGGATCTGGTAGGAATGATGGGGGTAATTGCGGATGCTTTGGCCGCAATGGCACAGGTGTTGGCTCAGGTTAATGAGCAGGAGGCGCAGGGTCAGCAAGACCCGGGTGAGGCTGAGGAGCGAAGGTTGGATCGTTTTATGAGAAACCATCCCCCGACGTTTAATGGTCGGTATGATCCTGATGGAGCGCAGACTTGGTTACAAGGTGTTGATCGTATCTTTCGTGCTATGGTGACCAGTGATGATCAGAAGGTGAGGTTGGTTACTCACATGTTAGCGGAGGAGGCTGAGTTCTGGTGGGCTAATGCAAAGAGGGGTTTGGAAGCTGGTGGAGTTGTCGTGTCTTGGGAGAGATTCGAGGAGGAGTTCTTGAAGAAGTACTTTCTAGCTGATCTTAGAAACAAGAAGGAAGTGGAGTTCTTGCAACTCAAGCAAGGAAGTATGTCAGTTGCAGAGTATGGTGCCAAGTTTGAGGAATTGTCTAGGTTTTGCCCTTACATTAATGCGGAAGGTGCTGAGGAGTCCAAATGTGTGAAGTTTGAGAGCGGTTTACGCCCTGAGATCTACCAGTATGTGTATTTCCATGAGATTCGTGACTTTGACACTTTGGTGAATAAGTGTAGGATGTTTGATGAAGCGGGAAAGGCTAAGGCAAGTTACTATAAGGTCGTGAATGAAAAGAAAGGAAAAGGAGGTGACCGTGGGAAGCCCTATATCACGGAGAAAAGGAAGAAGAGGAGCTTTGGTGGTGACTCCAAGACAAGTGGAGGAGATGTGAGGTGCTATAAGTGTGGAGGTCTTGGACATTATGCGAATGATTGCAAGAAGGGGGAAGTGTGTTACAAGTGGGGTAAAGAAGGTCATAAGTCTTATGAATGCAAGAGTAGGGTGATTGTATGCTACAATTGTGGTGAGGCGGGACACGTTAGTACAAAGTGTACGAAGCCGAAGAAGGCGGGTGGTAAAGTTTTTGCTTTGAATGCAGAAGAGGTGGAGCAGCCAGATAACTTGATTAGAGGTATATGTTTTATCAATAGTACTCCTTTGATTGCTATTATTGATACAGGCGCTACTCATTCTTTCATTTCTCTTGATTGTGCTAAGTGTTTGAATCTTGTTATATCGCCTATGTTGAGAGGAATGGTCACTGATACCCCGGCCAACAGTTCGGTGACTACTTCCTTAGTGTGTGTTAAGTGTCCTGTTAACTTTGGTGCTGTTGATTTTGAATTGGATTTAGTGTGTTTGCCGGTAGCTCATATGGATGTGATTTTTGGTATGGATTGGATGTTATCTTTTGGTGTAAATATTAACTGTTTAACCAAGAGTGTGACATTCAATAAGTTAGAGGATCAGGTGAGTGATAAGTGTTTAACCGCAGGGCAAGTGAAGCAGTCTTTGGAGGGTGAAGCTTGTGTATATATGATGTTTGCTTCGTTGAAGGGAGAGGTTGAGAAGAGTGTTAACGATTTGCCGGTGGTGCTAGAGTTTCCAGAAGTGTTTCTGGATGATGTTACAGATTTGCCGCCAGAGAGGGAGGTTGAGTTTGCAATCGATTTGGTTCCAGGTACGAGCCCTATTTCGACGGCACCTTATTGGATGTCCGCTTCGGAATTGGGTGAGTTGAAGAAACAGTTGGAAGAGTTGCTAGAGAAGCAGTTTATCAGACCTAGTGTTTCGTCGTGGGGAGCGCCTGTTTTGTTGGCGAAGAAGAAAGATGGCAGTATGAGGCTATGTGTGGACTATCGGCAGTTGAACAAGGTGACTATCAAGAATAGGTACCCTCTCCCAAGGATAGATGGTTTGATGGATCAGTTGGTTGGTGCGGAAGTGTTTAGTAAGATTGACTTAAGATCTGGATATCACCAGCTACAAGTAAAAGCGGGGGATATTTCTAAGACTGCATTCCGAACGAAATATGGACACTATGAGTATTCTGTGATGCCATTTGGTGTTACTAATGCGACGGGTGTCTTCATGGAATACATGAATAGGATTTTCCATCCTTATTTGGATCAGTTTGTGGTGGTGTTTATTGACGATATCTTGGTGTATTCAAAGTCAGAGGAGGAGCATGCAGAGCATTTGAGGATTGTGTTGCACACTTTAAAAGAGAAGCAGTTGTATGCTAAGTTGTCGAAGTGTGAGTTTTGGTCGCGTGAAGTGAGTTTCCTTGGTCATGTCATTTCAAGAGGCGGTATAGCCGTGGATCCGTCTAAGGTTGATGCAGTGTTGCAGTGGGAGACTCTGAAGTCAGTTTTTGAGATCCGAAGTTTTCTTGGCTTAGCTGGTTATTACCGGAGGTTTATTGAGGGATTTTCTAAGTTGGCTTTACCGTTGACTCAGTTGACTCGGAAAGGACAAGCATTTGTTTGGGATTCTAAGTGTGAGGAAAGTTTCCAAGAGTTGAAGAGATGATTGACTTCAGCACCAGTTTTGGTTTTGCCGAATGCAAAGGAATCTTTTGTTGTGTATTGTGATGCTTCTAAGATGGGTTTGGGCGGTGTGTTGATGCAGAATCGTCAGGTTGTGGCTTATGTTTCAAGGCAGTTGAAAGTGCATGAGAAGAATTATCCAACTCATGATTTAGAATTATCCAACATACCGAGAGATTTGATATTCCAACATGTCGTGGGATCACTCAGTAATAGACCTCTAATATCCAAACTTTGGTACCACATGCATTTAGTGTCGTGATAGGCGCATTGCATGAACAAGATGTCATATGTGGTAATGTTTTGGTGTGAACTTGTGTATTTATGTGATAAATGTCTAATTGATGATGTTGATTGATATTGTGAATATCTTATAATTGAATTGATGAGGAATTGTGAATGATGTAAAGTTGAGTTGATATTTATTTGTTGGTGACTTAAACCAGACTCTTGAGCATTGTTGATGGTGCATAGTCGAATTGAAATTTATCCGTTGATGTGGATGTGTTATGTATGGAATATGAACCTTATTTTGAAATGTTGATGAAACTAAGTTGTTGATGATTTATAAATGAGTTATGAATGTGGTAAGATGTTAACCAGGCTTCTTATGTTAAATACTTATATGTTGTTGATGTTGCTTGAAACTTACATGTGTTTATTGATCCTTTTTGTAGAACGTATATCTTACCCTCCCGTGACTTTGTTGTCGCCTGCATCCTCATGGTGTAGACTTGCAGGTTGAGGAGTAGCTGATTGTGAGTGTTTGTTGAGGATGACGTTATGCCTACTCCTGTTATTTTGCTTTTGAGGATGTCTAGATTAGGTGCTCTGATCTAGGAGTCTTGGGGATTTTTGATATTTTGTTTTGTATTATTGTTGAGAGATCTATGTGATCATGATATTGATGTACTTATGCCTGAGATTTATTTTGATGAGACCCGAGATATTATATGTTGAGATGTTTATTTCGCTGTGCTATGAATATATTGTTGATGAAATTTTATTTATGAGAAATTGGCATGAGTTTTTGTTGAAATGTAACATCCTGAAGTTGATGTTTGTTTGATTTAAATTCAAATATTAATCTCGGGGATTCAGGGTGTTATATTTATCTGTCATCAACATATAGGCAGAGTGTGACGAACCCAGTGACATGGAAGCATAAATGATATTGAGTATAATCAGTGGGAGATCTACAAAAGAGATCACAAGATCTACAAAGAGGAGATAATTCTTTAGTGACTTGGGTGTGCAAAATGATTGTTAGGAGCTACCATGGAACCATTTTATACTTTTATGTGTCATACAATGGATATCATTGTGAGTTGAGCAAGTCTACGAGGGTTTAATGTACTCACATCCGCAAGAAAATTGTACACATGTTCCTCTTTCAAAGTAGTTTTACCAAATGAGTCATAGTTGTCTCATGATTATATGTGTATTGGGTGTTGCATTTGTTAGGTGCTTAAATGCTATGTGTTGTGGAAAGTCTCAAGGGAAGGTGAAATGTGTGGATGTTTCAATGTGATAAGTGCATCATGCACCATAATGAAAATAAATGACATAGTTAAATTGAATTGTTGCAATAAATCACTTATGATACTTACTACATGACTTTTTATAATTTGAACATGACCCTAAATGTCAACTTGTTTTAATTGTGTATGTCTTACTATGTTTCAAAATATCTCTAAGTGTTGTCCCTTGATTACCTGTTAACATGCTTATACATGCCAATATTCTCCTAATTGTTATTACATGATTAAATGTCCATATGTTCCTATGTGTTAATTTTCTCCTAATTATTCTCACATATTATTTAAGGATTTGTCAATGATATGTTACTATGTTTAGGTAATTTAGTAATTTGCACAGCAAATAACCTGAGTTTCCAAAGTTATGGCAACATATTTATAGAAAGTTTTGCTTAGTTGTGATGTGGTAAGAATCACAACAATGTGATGTGGTATTGTTAGGCTATGTCAACCAGGTGATAAAACATTTTTAGTCAAATTATCGTCAGTAAAATAGAATCGTTCAACCATTAATTAAATACACTCTTCTGAATGGAAGAAGTCGCTTTAGACCTTAAAGGAATGAAATAATATTGTATTCAAAGATTCAATTTGAACCATAACAAAAATAGGCATTTTATAACGGGTCTTGTTACGAAACAAAAGCTTGAAATGCTAAAATAAAATAAAAAGACAAATAAGAATGGTGCCTAAAGCTAAAACAAGAAAACTAACGATCGTTAATTAAATGGTATGTACTCAAACATGCCTAAGATCTAAGTTAGGCCATAAGGTTGTGAAGGTAGGATCCCATCCCGCAGTCAATCCACTCAGTTAGAAAGTCATCATTCCGATCTTGTTCAATCAACTCAGTTTGAAAGTCATTATACTGGTCCTGATCAATCCACTCAGTCTGAAGGTCTTCATTCTGGTCCTGATCAATCGACTCAGTTTGAAAGTCATCACTCCGGACCTTGTCAATCCACTCAGCTTAAAAGCTATCGCTCCATTTTGATATGTTATCTAAGGATTAGCCAGTGATATGTTACTATGTTTCAACATGACTTAATGGTTACCTTATGATCCTAAATGTACTTAAATGTTAAGCTTGGTAAATATTGAATATGTTGATATATGATGAATGCCTATAACTTTCGTTATGTCAATTATGTGAATATTTGTGATGTTAGTCTTGCATGTGTTTTACCTTCATGATTTTTGACTACTCACCCTTCAATATTTATGTTTGCATGTCACGTGCACTACTTATTTAGTTTCCTTTACATCTAATGTTCTAGATCTGCCTCTATTTTCCTTTACATCTAATGTTCTCGTAGTGATAATGGTGTATACCACTCTTAGATCTGAAACCACTATGATCTCTAGATGTAGACTCAAGGGTTTTATTGTCATTTAGACACCGTCTCTAACAAATAATTGTAAAGTTTGATGATATGTACTTCAGGAATCATTTTGAGGGACATGAGTGACCTAGATGGGACTTTTCCCTCCTGCATAGCAGAAGAAATATTTGTAGGAGAAATATTTTTCACTCCGAACTAAGTCAATATGAAATATGGAGTTATTCATTACTCAAAATAAAATAATAAGTGAAACTTATTCGTAATTAAATTAATAGATAGGAATTATTATTTAATATACGAAAAATAAAGAAATAATGTCCATTGTAAGTGCAACACACCATAAGATATGGTGCACATAAGTGAGTCTATAAATAGACCCACTAGGGCGCTGAACATAACACACACTTCACAAAGTTTAGAAAACCCTAGCCGCACTCAAACTCTAGTCTCTTAAAAGTTTCGTTTGATTTGGCTGCACCGGTCATCAGAGAAGTTATGTTCGTGTGGACGAGTATATGCATCGTTGCAGTTGATTTGCTCGTGATCATCCTTTCATCGATTCTCCTCAACGCTTAAAGAGGTAAACACATGAATCTTAAAGTGTTTAATTTTGTGTTTGATTTTTTTTAATGATTTAATCAAGATCCCTTCATCTGAATTTGTTCCACTAAAAAGATTAAAATTTTGAAAACCCATCTTAAATCTCAACATTTAGATCTTCTTTCTTTTGCTTAGTTTAAGAAGAGATCCTCTTCATCTTTCTTTTGTAACATCACAATCTGTTTTGCATATCAAAATAACAATATGAATGACGTATTTTTCATTTTTCTACTTTCATTCTAAATAATCAATACATAAATAATCAATACATAATTTTACTCCGGTAAAGATTGAAATCACCCTATTTATATTAAATTCAAAGACCAAAATATATTATTTAAAGAAAAATGCTTGATGGCACGACATAATAACAAGCATGAATGCACACGACATGTCTCAAATCGTTTGACAAAACATTTTTCCTTTTATTAATTATTTATTCTCCGCCACTTTTTCTGCCTTCTGCATGATTTGTGTGTCGGGTATTGTCGTGGGGGTAAAGAGTCGTGATATATAGCACTTCTCTTATTTATACAAAATCATTTTTCCCTCATATTTTTAATCCAATGGAGGTAATCCTATTAAACATGTCTCGGACAATAAATATGAGTTTTTCTCCCTCTCAGAGTTTGAATCTTGGTTCGTCACTTTGCGGGAATATATCCCTCAAAATCAAATTTTAGTTTAAAAAAAAGTATGTTGTTTCCCATAGGTTCTTTTCATTGAAAGTAAGTTTATTCAATGTGTGTCGGATAATATGTAGGTATCTTCTTCAAATGTGATTCAAGCTTTGGTTCACCATATTATAAGTGTTTAGTCCCTTCCTTAGACTCAATCTTTGTTAATAAATTTTTCTATTTTAATAAGTTTACATTCGTTTAGGAATTTTGTCAGAATATATATATATATATATATATATCAATTTGTCATTTTGAAGTGTTTATTTAGGTTTTTTTTAACAAAATCATGTTTTACTCTAAACTGAAAAGCTATTAAGATTATCTTTTTGTTTTAAAATCTATTTTTTCAAAACAATGAGGTAACACGTGAACTAGTTAAAAATCTTTTTTTTAAATGATTTTCTTGGATTGTAAACAAACAAAAATAGATTCATATTTTTTTTAAATACAAATCCTTTTTTTAAGTCAAAACAAACACATACTTCTATTTTAGATTTTTGTCGATGGGATGAACATTATCATCTCAAAGTCAATAACGCAACAATATTAAGACCATCCCCAACGAGGGATACTTGACTCATTATGTATTGGTACCCACTAGGTACCGTCTTTGAGGAGAAAAGCTTAATTGGTGCTTGTGAGCAAGAGTGCTCAATTAAGCATTCTCTCTTTGTAGCTTCAACATCATTTTAAAATTAAAATATAAAAATGTAATAATATAAAATTATCGATATATGATATAAAATTATGGGTGAGACATATTTAGAACTTTTTTATAGTTGATTAGTTGGAATGATTGTGTGCTTATTAGATACTATTATTAATATATATATATATATATATATATATATATAGGGATTTGCTAATATACACCCACTAGTTTTTATGTGGGAGTATTTTAGCAAGTTATAACTAAAAAGTTGATAAATACACCTTGAGGTGTATGTTGCTATAACACACCTTCTAAAAAATAAGTGGGTGTATGTTAGCAACTCCTATAGGCATTTGCTAGAATACACCCACTTATTTTTTAGAAGGAGTATTTTAGCAAGTGATAACTAAAAAGTGACTAAATACACCTAAAGATGCATGTTGCTAAAATACTCCCACATAAAAACTAGTGGGTGTATATTAGCAAATCTCATATATATATATATATAAAAGTAACGTGTACAAATAAGATCCACTTAAGTATCCAAAAATAGATATCCTATTGTAGAAGTTGTAAACGGTCCAATTCAATTCGAATATATTTTTTTACTACTTTTTGGCAGCACTGACCTAAGAATCAAAATATTATACTTTAAAATTACTGTCATTCATTGTTTTGTGTGTTTAAATCAATCGATAGAAAAATAATCACAAATTAATCCAAAAACTAATACTCTTATGATCTTATATATAAGAAAAAGTTACATTAATAAAAGTTGATGTATTTTATCCAAATTTTAGGAGAAATCCATAAATTTTTATTGAGTGTTTTTTCTTATATATAAGACCAAAGATAGTATTTATTAATTTTTAACCTCATTTGGCATTAATTGATTTGATGATTTCAAATTTCATCTTAAACTATTTGAGAGTTTAGAGGGAATGGAGGAGAGAACTTTGCAGGATAGGAGTAGAGGAAAAAATACAAAAAATTTTCATATATTTTGAAAGAGTCTTTTTGCACATAATAATAAATAAATACTTATGATTAATATATTTTAAATCTTGACAGTATTATATCAACATGGATTAAATTTAGGAAATTTGTTCAAACTTCCCAAAATCATATTCCAATACAATTTTTAAATTCCTTTAAATTAGATGGATTATGAATTATCCAGAGAAATAAGCCCTCTAATTCCTCCCTTCCAAAGTACTTCATTTTTTCCACTTCATCATTCATTTTGTTTTTCAAAATCCTCCCCTCCATCTTAAAGTTCCAAACAGACTCTTAGAAATTATATATATATATATATATATATATATATATATATATATATATATATATATATATATATATATATATATATTAATTGTTGTTTATATTTACTATAAATTTATGTTCTTTGATTAACTCCTTATGAACTATGATATTTGTTCGTTTAAAAGTTAGTCCTATTACGTGTGGACTTGATTTTGATCATATATGACTCATACTTTTTATTTTTAAGGGGGACAATTTTTAATCAAGCTTTACTCATCTCTCAATCGAACTAAAAATTGTAAGGGTTTAACTCGATAACATGAAATTTACAATTATAACACTTACATATGCATGAACCATTCACCCTAGACTCCAATGGTTCATACTTCTTATACTACCATAAAAATATTCACATGTTGTAGAACTAATCTTAAAGACAAAAATAAAACAAGATAACGACCACTAAAAATAAAATCAAATAAAAAGAATTTATATTTTGCTAACTGTTATGAATAATATTATTATGTTCTTTAAGGCTTTCTATGTTCTTTAACTCCTAGGAGTGAATGCCTATATTCTTTGTTATTGGCACTTAGTCTTATGACTCTTCATGTACTTGTAACTTACCACTTTTGTGTCCTATAAATAGGACTTATATGTCAATGTAAAGAACACACTTGTGAAGAGAATAATACAAAAAAACCTTTCATCTTCATCTTTGATCTTGTGCTTTTACTTTGTTTTATAACACGTTATCAGCACAATGCTCTGACCATTTGAGATTCGATTATTTGGAACATGTAGTTTTATTTGAAAGAAGAACTAGGGCATATAATCCGGTAACACATAGAGTTGTTCTTGTGGTAAGCCTTTTGAACCATTTTCTTTCTTTAGTTATATAATTATAATATCAACATTTACATCTCTTTTAGAAAATAACATTTAGATAACCACGACTATGAAGGTTCTAATCTCATTCATATCTATAGTTATATAATTTTTGTTTTGCACATAAATTTTGTTGAAAAATTTACTTGACTTGTATAATTATCATATATTTTTTTTTTGTTCTTGTTAAATTTTAGAAGAATTTAACACTGAAGTTCTTTAACATATAATTATCATATCTTTCTTTTTTTTTTAAAATTCCAGAAGAATTCAACAACGAATCATCCCTGAAGGATAGTTCAAACATTGAAGATATTTTATTATATAGTTCTTGAAGAACTATTTTTCCTTTTAATATTAAAGCATCCATGAAGGATTGCTCAAAGAACGAATATATATTTTTTCATTGATTTGAGATATAGTTCTAAAAGAACG
Organism: Medicago ruthenica; assembly: GCA_018208015.1. Lineage (NCBI taxonomy): Eukaryota > Viridiplantae > Streptophyta > Magnoliopsida > Fabales > Fabaceae > Medicago > Medicago ruthenica. The sequence continues at coordinate 80,961,379 of CM031372.1, read as the reverse complement.
AATAATTTAATATCAAGCATTCGTAAAAGATTGCAAAATAAAAATATTGTGATTTTCCTTTGTTATTCTCGATAGAGGTTTGTGGTGAGTTCTTGAAGAACTAGATCTTTGTTAACATCTATTGAATTTATATTTTTATCATGCTAATCTTTTATATTTTTAATAATTTTTTTTATTGAATTTTATTCAGTTAACACATTAGCATGTTTGATATTCTTGATAAATTTTTGAATAATTTAACATCGAGTATCCCTGAAGGGTTGCGCAAAAGAATTGTTCTTGATCATTGTGAGTATAATTCCTGAGGAACTAAATATATATGAAGATCAAAAGAATTGTCCCTGAAGGATTGCAAACAATCGAATTTTTATCATTGTTTATGAAGGTTTGAGATATATATAGTTCTTGAAGAACTAAATATTTAATATCAAGCATCCTCGAAGGATAGAAAAATCATGACAATCCTTGGTGTTGATAGATTTATGGTTGAAAATAAGATCTATTTTATCTTTGTATTATTATTATTATTATTTATTTTTTAAAAAAAAGTATTGAAGAGTTATATGTTGAGAATGTAATGTAGTTCTCGAATAATTAATTTTTTTTTAGGATCCCTGAAGGATCGCTCAAATGAAGAATTTACTTGTTCATTGTTTATGAAGATTTGAAATATAGCTCCTGAAGAACTAAAATTTAATATTAAATCATCCTTGAAGGATTGCAAAATTGTGATTTTACTTGCTTATTGTTCATAGAGGTTTGTGGAGTTCTTGACCACAATTCAAATATATAAGATCTATTTGATCGTAGTATAAATTCTATGAAAGAATTAAAGAAAAAAATAAATTATTTATTCCTCTTGAATGTGCTCCTGAAGTAGCAGAATTGAGAAAATAATATAAAGAAAACTTTGAAAGATAAATCACATTTGTGATTGAACATAAGAGTAGTTATTGATTGAAAAGATGAAGTCTCACATGATAAATTAAACTTTATTAGATTGAATCATCTATATTCGTTGTTTCGAATAATTTGTGCTCCGCATATTTATTTATTTATTTATTTTTTTGGTAGAATGCTCCACATAATTGCTTTTCAAATGAAATAGTAGCTATTGTGTTTATGAATTTGATCCTAGAACTTGGACTCACTAAGGAGTACAATAATTTTATGTATATTTTGTTGGATATTGTTTGTAAATGAATTATTTCTTATGTAAAAGACTATAAAAAAATTGGATGAGTGATAGAAAGAAACTAATTTTATTATTATATTTGGCATTGCAAAAATTATTAAAGGCTCCAGAAGAGTCAATATATTGTTATATGGAGGAATAGAATTACACATTGAGAATGCATTATATTCCTCTAGGTCTCATAGAAATTTATTATCCTTCTAAATGGATATCATATTGAAATAAGAAATAAAGGAGATGTTGAATATCTCTATATTACGAGACATGTTTTGAATAGAAATAAGTGTAGGTAAAAAAATTACATGTCTTCATATGGATTGACTACACTTATATTAGTGCAATTGAAGCACGGATAATTGTAAAATTGAAATTTACATATCATATTAAATTTATTTTTGGCAAGACCGGTTGGGTTATCCCGGATCTATTATGATGCGAAAATAGTTAAAAATTTATACGGACATGTATTGAAGAACCAGAAGATTCTTCAAACCATTAATGTTTGTGTGTTATTACTTTCCAAAGTAAGTTGACAATCTGAGAAAATAAGTCTCTTATATATATTAGGTGATATTTGTGGATGAATACACCGATGAAGTGAATCATTTTGATACCTTATAGCTTGATTTAATACATCGACTAAATGATCACATATATGTTTATTGTCAACTCACAACCAGAAGTTTGTGAGATTGTTTTCTCAACAAATTTGACTAAGAGCTCAATTTTTTGGAGTTTTCAGGAAGCATTTAATAAGTATCATTTCTCAATTTAAATTGATATTGAACATCGTGTAGTATATGTTCATAAAAAAAGTGGTCTTGAAGGTCCATTCTTTAGACGTCTAAAGTTAATTGTATGAATGATACTTATGAGAACATAACTTCTAAATTCTACTTTGGGAACATGTAATCTAGTATGTTGAGATATTGATTCGCATCAAGCCAACACATTATTATGTGTAAGTCCTCCCCTTAATTTATAATTTATTTTAGGTTAACAACCAAATATTTTTCATCTAAGTGAATTTTTGGATGTGTTGTGTATATCACAATTGCTCCAAAATAATGCACTAAGATAAATATTGAAAAAATATTGGGAAAATATATTTGTTATGAATCCCCTACTATTATAAATTGTATTGAGCCAACTTCAGTAGGTCGATTATCGATTGATGGATTAGTTTTCCCAATATTAGGGGGAGAGAATAAGCAGCTGAAAATGTGAACCCGAAGTTCAATTGAATAAAAATGTGAACCCGAAGTTCAATTGAATTATTTGAAAGAAAATATTATTATCTCATCTTGATCCTCGAAATATCACTCATTTGCAAAGTTAAACAAATAAAATAGCAGCTGCTAATGCTCCAATCGGTTCCAAATATAAAAATCCTCAAATAAGAAAAGGAGCCAAAATGAAAGATAACCCAAATGAGGATATAGAAACTCTAAAAGAGTCTTCTAACATAATGGATTTTTCAGTTCTAGAAGAACTTATCAGGTACCTGAAATTTATGAAATATCGATAAATTATGTCATGAATGAAAGATCTCAATGAAATGAGATGGAACCGAAAAATAAAAGTCAACGTTGACGATGTTTTTACATAAAATATAGCGCTATATTTAAAAATGATAATGAGGATCATGAATCAAAGTCTATTGAGGATTATAGACAATAAAATGATTGACTAAATGGAAAGACGAATTTGAGGAAATATTAAACTAGCTTTGCAAAGCGAATGGTTTTTGGACCAGTAGTCCATACATCTGAAGAAGTGTAAATAAAAGAGAATCATGAAATATTGATATATGAAGTTTGCCTTATTTTCAAGAGTATTGGTGAAAACCTACTATTAATTTTGAAGAGGCGTATCCACCTGAAGTGAATTCAAGTACATTATCATACTTGATTACGTATAGCACCACTTGAAAGCCTCAATCTATCTATATATGAAGTACATGTTACAATATATTTATATGACTCACTTGATATTTTTCTATAAAATTCCCTGAAGGAATCATTTTATCGAGGCATATAATTCATATTATTGAAGAGATTACTTAATCAACTTGAAATATAGAAACATGTTGTATAATATTCTTAGTGAATATTTTCTAAAAGAGAGATATAAAAATGATATCATTTGTCCATTTTGAAATAAACCTAAGAACTCTTGAAGAGTTTTTGAAAGTTGATTTATTAAAGAAAAATATTGAGATGAAATATGTAGAAAGGGTAAATATTTATTTGAGTTGAGTATTTGAAGAGTAACACTTTTGTTAATCAAGAAGCTTATATAACAAGGTGGTAAAATGTTTATATATGGACAAATCTCATTTGTTGTATACTCAAATGGTTGAAAAGTCATTAGATGTAGACAAAGATCGTTTGAAAATTTGAGTAAATTATGAAGAACTAATTGATCTTGAAGTACCATAATGTAGCTCAATTAAAGGACAATAATGTACATACCTTGATGATTATTCATGTTATCATCTATTATTATTTTAGATATGCAGGTTATTTGTCGGATCCTCAATATTAATGTGCTTGATTGAGGTTTATGATTAAACACATAGAAGAAACTTGTGGTTTGTCTTTCAGAAGAACGAGCAACAATCCTTTATGAATATAATACCATATGCATTGTCAATTTGAAAGGATATGATATAAGCAGTCAACAAATTTATTCATGTGATAATATTGCAGACATTTTCACAAAGTCACTCTCAAGCATAATTTTTGAACAACTGATGTAAAAGATTGGCCTTCATTGTCTCAGAGATGATTGTTAGGATGAGGGGGAGATATAAATATATCTTGCACTCTTTTTTCCCTCACCATGGTTTTGTCCCACTGGGTTTTCCTGGTAAGGTTTTTAACGAGGCAAATATATTGGATATTGTGCTCTTTTTCCTTAACTAAGATTTTTTTCCCATTGGATTTTTTCTTAGTAAGGTTTTAATGAGGCATACCCTTCATGAACATCCAAGGGGGAGTATTATGAATAATATTATTATGGTATGGATGTTCATATTCCCCAAAGCTTTCTATGTTCTTTAACTCCTAGGAGTGAATGCCTATATTCATTGTTATTGGCACTTAGTCTTATGACTTTTCATGTACTTGTAACTTACCACTTTTGTGTCCTATAAATAGGACTTATATGTCAATGTAAAGAACACACTTGTGAAGATAATAATACAAAAAAACTTTCATCTTCATCTTTGATCTTGTGCTTTTACTTTCTTTTATAACACTAACATAGATAAATTCATTTGGTAAAAATCATCACATTTAAGTCATTTGTATGTACTTTTGTAATTGATCTTTGAGTCTTGAACCTTTGTGAGTCACTAAAACCAATTCATCTAACTTTTTATTATAAAAAAATACGTTTTTGGGAATGCAAAAGAAACTTTTTTATTGCAAAAACTAAGAGCATCTCTGATAAAGATATCTAAATGAGTTTTATAGAATGATAAATTATTTTTTTATTTTTTTATTGGAGGAATCGGGATATGATAGTGTGGATGGCAAAAAAATGTTAAATCAGCTCAAGTAAGCCATTGCATAATAAATTTAAAGTCGATTTATTTTCTCAAATTAGGAAATTTGTTCAAACTTCCCAAAATCATATTCCAATACAATTTTTGAATTCCTTTAAATTAGATGGATTATGAATTATCCAGAGAGATAAGCCCTCTAATTCCTCCCTTCCAAAGTACTTCATTTTTTCCACTTCATCATTCATTTTGTTTTTCAAAATCCTCCCCTCCATCTTAAAGTTCCAAACAGACTCTTAGAAATTATTTATATATATATAAAAAATTTAATTGTTGTTTATATTTACTATAAATTTATGTTCTTTGATTAACTCCTTATGAACTATGATATTTGTTCGTTTAAAAGTTAGTCCTATTACGTGTGGACTTGATTTTGATCATATATGACTCATACTTTTGATTTTTAAGGGGGACAATTTTTAATCAAGCTTTACTCATCTCTCGATCGAACTCCGTACCTTTTTAAAAATTGTAAGGGTTTAACTCGATAACATGAAATTTACAATTATAACACTTACACATGCATGAACCATTCACCCTAGACTCCAATGGTTCATACTTCTTATACTACAACTAGACTCTAACCCGTGCGATGCACGGGTTTTGTATAGCTTCATATATAACTATCAAATGACTATATTATTACTTTTATAGTTATATTCAGTATTATGTTATCAAACTATCTCAAAAAGTAACAAAAATAAAAGATGGACTGCAATAAAAATGACAAATCAAAAGAAAAAATATTTACAAAAGCTAGCACCAAGAAATTGAAATATAGTAATTATGGAGTATGCACATCATCTTAATATATTTTATTATTAAAAAAATATAGTGATAAGCATAAGAGACAAAGTAATCATGATTAAATCTATAACTATACGTTTGGACATTATTATTATTATTATTAAAGACGCTGACTTTTCTTTTTCTAATACTTCCATCTTCAATTTCAATTTGACAACCGTTTTAATTAGGTAGGAAGAATTATCAGCTGAAGTGAAAAATTATTAAACTTGACCCACTTAAAATGTTGTTATGAAAAGAGATCCAAGAGAAGAAAAACATTTGCAAAGATGATACGTGCAAAAAGAAAAAACTTTGAGTAGATTAGAAAAACTTACAATCAAGATTTTAAAGAGAAATTTTGAAAAATATAAAAAGTAGATACATCATGAAATATTAAAGAATCAAATCATTATTTAAAGTAAAACAAACAATCTCCATTGACAGATGTAAGTCATGTTGATCAATTGAACACTACATTTTTAAGAAGGATAATACGTTGATAAAGATATACTTATGCACCAACAATTTTGTTTTATGAAGGACATGCTTAGATTCAGAATCAATCAAATGAAGAAAAAGAAAAAGATATTGAAATAGGTAGGAATATGGAGATATCTAACATATGCACGAAATTTCACAAAATAACAATGCAATTGAAATGACACTCAAATATAAAAGATATAGATATGTATGGAGGAAAGATGCATAGTATATATATTAAGGAAAATTTTCTTCTTCATATCAGGATTAAAAAATGACACTCAAATACAAAAGATAGGAGAATAGAATCACATGATCAGGGTTGCAATGCTAAATGAGAATTTATATTGCATGACAATTGGTGCAATGAAAGAGATTTTTATTACATAATTAAACGTTAGGACCTTTGATCTTCAAAATAATACATGAGCACTATGAAGAAACCACTAATGTTTAGATTTATATCATTACCATTTAGAAGTTGAAAGGGAAAGATATGAATGTGAAAGAAATCATCAGCCATCATCAATTTTTTTGGTGCGTTTCATTTTAATTTTTATTGTGCTGAGGTCTTCTTTTTATAACATTGCCATCAGCAATTTGAATTTCATGGGCCGATTCAATTTTAAAGGTGAATTAGGCGTTTTATTTATCTCGCATTTGTGCTAGATAAATAAAATGAAAGCAACTATAAGTCACAAAAAACTTTAGTGATCTAGTGGTAATGGTTGTGATCTACCAGAACTTGGTCTGGGGTTCAACTCTCAGCAGGAATTGTTTTTCATAAATTTTTTTTAAAACAAAAAATTAGGGTTAGGGTTAGGGTTAGGGTTAGATATCAGGACTGCATAACATTTATATATAAGTGATAAAAATATTCACATGTTGTAGAACTAATCTTAAAGACAAAAATAAAACAAGATAACGACCACTAAAAATAAAATCAAATAAAAAGAATTTATATTTTGCTAACATAGATAAGTTCATTTGGTAAAAATCATCACATTTAAGTAATTTGTATGTACTTTTGTAATTGATCTTTGAGTCTTGAACCGTCACTAAAACCAATTCATCTAACTTTTTATTATAAAAAAATACGTTTTTGGGAATGCAAAAGAAACTTTTTTATTGCAAAAACTAAGAGCATCTCTGATAAAGATATCTAAATGAATTTTATAGAATGATAAATTATTTATTTATTTTTTTATTGGAGGAATCGGGATATGATAGTGTGGACGGCAAAAAAATGTTAAATCAGCTCAAGTAAGCCATTGCATAATAAATTTAAAGTTGATTTATTTTCTCAAATTACATGTTGCAAATGAAAAAAAAAACATTAAAAATATGAGTTTTATAAAAGATATTTTATCATTGAAAAAAAAATATGTTTGAGTTACGTAAGTGTGATGTGGTATTACGAAAACCATTCGATAGTGGTTACGGAATTAGGTTTAAGTTTCTTACAAACTTGTTATTGGAGATATTTGAAAGGACAAGTATATCCTTAAGGAAGAAAATATATTTAAAATTCAAGAAGAACATCATGTAATATTTTTTCCATAAAAAAAATAAAGGCTAAATTATTATTTTAGTCCCTTAACTATTTATTTGGTATCGGTTTGGTCCCGTAAGTAATAAAAAGTCTGTTTGAGTCTCTTAAGTTCGTCTTTGTTACACATTTTGGTCCCTTCAGTTTGATTCTTGAAAAAACTGTTAACTCATGTACACATGTCATTTTGGCATTTGCTGAGAAATTAATTTATTTCCTTCATCTTCTCCATCCGAATCTTTCAATTCCTTCATCCATTTCTAGAAAAGTATGAAGAACAACAACATCAACAAAATCCAGCAACAATGATAACAATAAAATCCAATAACAACAACAGCAACAAAACCCAACAACAACAACAACAGTGAAAGAGATTAAAGAAAAAACATAGAATCATCAAATGAAATACTTCATATTCTTCCAAATTAATTTTATCCAATTTCCCCAAGCTAGTTTATTCCTTTTTCTCTTTTCCTCATAGTTTTTTTTATAAGGCAAGAAGTAGGTTAGACATCAAGGAGCTCCCATCCTCTACCGCCTACTCCATATTTATTATTAAAAAAGGGAAAAATATGTATACAAGAGGGGGGGACTAGGCCAAAACCCTTAGAAAAAGATGCAGAAAACGGAAAGAAACAACGGAACTCCTAGGGAAAATGATAGTTAGGCAAGCTAATCCTATCCCTAAAGAAATCTAAAGACCTAAAGATGATGGGGGTGGACCCTGAGAACGGGTTAGGTATGCCGCCTTAGCTGCTTTTATCTTATGTGCCTTCGACAAATAAGGAGTAAGTCAAACTTCTATTGTGACACTATTCGCTAATAAATCTTTCGCCAAATTCATTCCTTCTGTAATAGCGGATCGACCAGGTCGTCAGGACCAGCCATTATCTTCTAAATATCTGGAAATTCAGAAGCCAACGTGAGGATCGGTTGAACAACATGAATTGGTGAATGTTGCCTCACTATTTCATCGGAAACATTATGCAATGACATATGAAAGGTAGTCCCAGATTTTTCCATATGTTGTAGGGTTGTCTCAATAGGCTAACTCTCTATCTGCACATCTAAATTATCCGCAGGAACAACCTGCGCATTCTCTTGTTGAATGGTTGCAATCTGAAGGGCCTTATCTGCGTGTGCCTCATGTTGTTGTTGGGGGGCCACATCTGCAAAAGCCTTAGATGATCCAATGCCTTCTGGATTATCCCGTGGCTTCCACCCTTGCGTGTACTATTTATGTGAATTTACCGGCTTCTTCCCTTTCTCAACTGGAATAGGCTTCTCTTGTTTGTCTGCTTTTTTCGAATGTAACCATCGGCAAGACGTTACATTATGGCCAATGCTTTTAAAATGAGTGCAAAAAATCCGGCAGCCCCTCGTATTCAATCTCCATCGGGAATGCAAAACCTTCTCGTTCCACCATAACTTCATAAAAAATGTCTTTGGAAAGATCTAGATCCACCAACACCCTAGTATAGTGTCCAAACAACCTGTTCTTAGTAACATTATCAATTAGCAACGGTGTCCCGACAACCCCTTCTATCTCATACAGAGTTCTCTCCATCCAATATTCATGCGGCAATTCCCACAATTGTATCAAAACTTGGGTATGTGTCTGCCGTTGTGTGTGAGCGTTAAAGTCCTTCGTCCATTCAAATAAACCTAGCACACCCGGTTTCAAATTGATTGTACCTGCTGCCCATGCTGACCGCAAGTCATCATAAGAAGCAAAAGATAACTCATAATACCCTCGGCCCAGGGATAGCATATGCCACTGTCCATTAGTCTTCCATAGTTTCTGCAACTTTGCAACGATATCCTTGGAGATCTCTTTCACTCTAGCTCATATTCCCCAAGCTAGTTTATTCCTTTTTTTCTCCTATAAAAAATTGTTAATTGTGCATTCCAATTTCCAATTCAATTGCAATATCTCTCCTTTTTATTTAATTTTCATTCAGACCTTGCTTAATATCTCTGAAGGTGTTGTCATATGCATGTGATTGTTGGATCCACTTTGTACACAAATCTACTTCGGTGAACAAAATGGAGAGAGAGATAGAGAATAGTTACAGTGATGAGATTGCTACACATAGACCATATAGACAAATCACGAGGCGCAATTGATTCCTCTTGAACACCACGATTCATGATTTGAGACTCAACTATATATTACAGAAGGAAGTGATACATAACGATATAAAGATGCGTGATTTGTGAGCTATGCGGTGCAATAAACCAGTTACTAACCGGATCCAGAAGAAAAGTTCTGGTTGACTATTTTCTTTTTTAAAATGGATTGGTTTGGTTATTTCTTAAATGGTTAGGGTTTTAAAAAATGGGTAAGGTTTGGGTAAGTTTCTGGGTTTGGATTTTGTGTGTTTGTGGGTTTGAGCGAAGAAGATTATGATGGGGTGAAGTTAAGTTGAAGATGAATTTTTTTTCTTTTTTTCTGGGTTTGTTTAGGTTTTATGATGAATGTATGAAAGTGATGATGAAGATGAAGAATAGAAGGAAGGAAGAAGATGAAGAAAGGTAACAGATAAATTAAGTGCTGGTGACACACTGTTAGATCTTGTAGACATGTATGATCTAATGGTTGTTTTTCGGTAAAAAATATCAAACAGTTGAGATTAAAAATATTATATAGTATTTGGTGGACCACCTATAATGTTGACTCACCTCAAACATTTGGGGTTAACTCTTTGACGGAATGGACCAAAATGTGTAACAGAAACGGACTTGACTCAAACGAACTTTTTATTACTTATGAGACCAAACCGATACCACAAAAATAGTTAAGGGATCAAAATAACAATTTAACCAAAAGTAAAATTGATGAGTCGAGTTTCACATGCTTATCAAAGTTCAAAAAGACTTTTTTTTTTTTTGAAGGAAAGTTCAAAAAGACTTAAATGTTCATAAAATATTAACGAAAATGTTTACAGATTATTCATTAAAAAGATCTTTAACGACCAACGAGATCTTCACATTGAAAGCAAAGTTAAACTCGTACTTTTGTCAAATATGAGTCAAATCCTTGTAAGCTAAGTAGATCAAACAAACTCTATTGTTCATTATGTAAAATTATTCTTCTATCTTTATATCGGCCAACTTCTTTGTCAGTGTAGTTAGATGATATAACAAAGGTTTTGAAGAGCCCTGTCCTGTCACACCAAAATTATAGCCTCAATTCAATGCCCTTTGGTCCCCTCTTATAAAAAATTGTAAGAAAAAAAGAAGACCAAACCCCCTAACATCTAAAAAAATAACTCAAATCTACCACTTTGCCACATGGACTAAACGTCAGCAATGGACTGAAAAAATTGACCCCTTTTCAAAATAATACTTGACTAGTGACTAGCAACTGCAAGATCTAATATGGTCCATACCACTTTCCTATTCAACCATGTGAGGCACAGACCAATGTGCTCTCAATCACTTGTTGCATTGCATAAGTCACAATCACTTGTTGGATCGCATAAAGCATTACATGAACATGCATATCCATATAGGATCACATAATAATATTTATGGGACACAATAAGGGTTTGCAAATATTGTCTTCACATGCCCCTTCATTTCTGACCTTGGTTCAATGAAGTTGGTATCATGTGGGACCTAATATGCTTTTAATATATTTACTACACATTGTGCATCGTACATCATAAACAGTACTATATGAATTTGTAAAGTTCACTTTTAATATTCATTTCTATAAGGGCAAAATTGTCATTTGGTTATTTATCTTTGTTTTTTCTTCAAGGTAAATCACAATAGTGCTAGTAGTAGTAAGTAGTAACTCATTCTCGAATTTAAATCCTCTACGGTTGCTAGTTCGCATTCATAATGTCAGTCACATCAATGATCGTTTGATCAAAATTAGACAAATATAAATTTTAAATAGATTTGTTATTTTCAAAAATCAAATTTATAATCAACATTTTTGATATCAATTCAACAACCATCGATGTAATTGAATGCGTGCCTGATTACGGAAAATTGCAATTGTAGGGAATCCAAATTCCACATTCTCTTGTGACGAATTTACGTGGATCTCATTCTCCGATGGACAATATTCTCAAAATCGAACCAAACTTGATGATTCAACAGGTTGAATAGTAAATTGAAAGTGTATACGATTTAGTTATTTGAGTAGTTCGATTGCAATTTGTATCAATTTATAGGATTTAAAACAATTGAATCATGACATAGAAGTCTCATTGGTGTGATGTCTGGTTCAAATTTTAAAACAACAATGGTACTGGTAGTGCTTTCTCAAAGTTGTACAACTGCAGAAGTTTCAAATAACACATTGCACTCCATTTTAAATATTTTGTGGTTGTATATTTTTGCACTAAAATGTATTATTTATATTTATTATGTCAAATTTATCACTTTTTATTGTAAATAATATAATAAATACTACACCATAAACAATCTCTTTAAAATCAACAAAAGCTAGTTACATCTATAAGTCATAGTTTAAGGGATTTATTTATATCTCGAACTTGTAAACAAATGTACTATTATTAAAAAATATGCCAAAACCAAGCAAATTTTTAGAATGAAGTGGAGAAATAAGCATTGATAAAAGGAATTGCATAGAGCTTCAAAAAGCACTGATATTAATGCAGAACAAAGATTATACTAATACGAGTAATAAGCATTGATAAAATGAAATAAGCAATGCTAGTGCTAGCACACATAACACCTATTCCAACATTACACAAGGTATAGTAGAGGCATCCACAGACAAAATGACATTAAAATAACCTTAACCAAAGTTTAACAAAAGAGGAATAAGGCAGACCAGATATTATATAATACTAGAAAAAGAAAGAGGATTATAAAATTCCTAACTATATTATATATCATTAATTATATACATATTATATCATGCAATGTCTGGTAAAGATGCATAACAGCTAGACCACCCCTGTCACCGGCCTATATCAACACAATTTTGGGGGGATGTTTTTGATAAATAATTCTGCATAAATTAAAACAAAAAACAATAAAAGATTCTAAAAGAAAAAGGTTGTTCCCAATGCTATGGTCCACTAGCTTTTCTTTTTTTCTAAAATAGCCAAAACACAAAAGACAAAAATGCCCTATCAATCCTACCAAAAGTTCACTCCATGCCATGTCCTTCCCTTGTGTTGTGGGGCACATTACCTGACCACATCTCCTTTTACATTTGCTTATAGAAATTTGAACTTTTTTCACCTTGAAACTAGTAAGATACCCGTGCATCCGCGCACGGGTACGAGTTGGTGTGGATCAATCTGATTTAGATCAAAGGCTAAGATCGTTTCACTGAGTAAACAGCCAGTGTGATTTGAACCGTCTGATCTTGGATCAATGACCACGATTAACTCCTGTGTGAAATCGGACCACCACGTGATCGCGATCCTTTCGCCATGATTTGATTCTTCTGCATGAGGTAAACTTGACACTGTAAAACAGTTTTACCAATCCTAAAACCAGGAACAACAGTAAAACCAATAACTGGTTCTTCTTCTGATTCAACAATTGTGGCTGTCTTGTCTGAAAACACAAACATTTCATCATTCACACTTTCCATGTACACATCAGAAAATCTACACCCTTTTCCCACTTGAAAAATTTCAGCTTGAACCTCAAAAGAAAAGGCTAAACAATGTAAGAGATAAACCCTCTTAGCCATTTCAGCAAAAGATGCAAAAAAATCACTTTTTGGAAACTCTCCACCACTCAAAAGGTTTCTGTGAATCATGTTGCCAAAAAATGATGACTCCATTTTTGGATGAACAAGTCTCAAATATTTGTTCCTGCAGAATTTCGCAAACGATGATCTTGGTTTCTCGGCAAGAAAGTCTTTAACTTTCGTTGATTTCAACTCATTGAACTTTTCAAAGAACCAATTTTGTTGATTTTTTCGATCATCTGGAAGTGACTCATTAGGAAGATTGAAATTAGGAAAGTGAAATGCATCAAACATTTCTTTGCAAACAAAATATTCAATTGTGAAACACTTGTGATCTTCTATCATATAAACCACATTGTGTTCAATAGCATCAACAGCAGCATCAATATCCCATTTTGCAGATCTCATTTCATCAACAATTAACCTCACAAAGTTTCGAATTGATTTAACCGCGTGACGAAGAACGGTAGCAAAGTGGCTAGGACTTAATCCTGATATGTGAACAACATTATCAAGTACTGATAATGTTCCACTTTGATTCAATCTCTTCTCAATTAACTTGTTATGACTATTAGCTTCAACTAATTTCTCTTTAAGAAACATAATCTCAGAATCTTTCAGCCTAACCTGTGATTCCAACTTCTTCGCGGTAATCTCGTAGGTTTTTATGACACCCTTTATCTCCTTCGATTCAGCTGCGAGTATCGCTTTCTCTGGTGAAGGATCAAATTGTTTCTTCAAGTAACATTGTTTTAGCTCAGATAAATGCTTCAATTCAGAAACTAGTAGTTTATCAGAAGCTTCAATTCCATCAGGGTCAAAAGGTGTCTGAAAATGTTGCAGTTCAGCATATGCACCTTTAACCGTTGAAATGCTAGCAAAAATCTTTGAAAGAAGTGCTTCTGTTGCAACTCTTTGTTCTTCAATCTCTTCATCTTCATCAACTTTTTTGAATGATTCAGACCAAGTTATTGCAGTCTTTTCCATGTTTGTTTCATCCTTTGGATTTGTATCAGATATAGTAACATTCTTCAAAAATGCTCTAAGATGAAGAACTTTGGCGAAGTTCCTAGCTAATTTTTTGCTTGGTGTCACTGCTGAAGGTTTCATTGATTCCATCTGAAAAAGTTTAGAATGAAAATCAGCAAATGAAAATAATAAAATGTGAAATTGAGATGTTATAATGTATTATACTGATGTCAATATCTTTTACAAGGATTCACAATTATAATAAAGTAATAAGATGTTGATCATGATGAGCATGTTTAGATAAAAAAATATTTAAAAAATAAAAAGCAAATTGCTTTAACACATAGATCGAGGACTTCAGTAGTGAAGAGAATTTTTCTTTTTGTTTTTCATCTATAATAAAAAAAGTACATATTATATAGAAAATTATGTTTGAACATGAAAAATAAGACATCAAATATAGTGCTCTTTAATTTTTGTGGTATTTTCAAAATTTGTGTACACACAAGATTAAAAATAAGAGATAGAGATAAGATATATAGAGTTCAAAATTGATATTTTTATCTGATGTTCAAATAATGCAACTAATATGGTATTGTATGTGTAATTTCAGAAGTTCCAAAAAGTAGTTTCTAACAAAAAGCATGTAAGAAGCAAAGGAATGAATAAATATTGAAGGACAATATCTAAAGATAGATACTTAAAAAAGATCAAAATTGTAATTTAACAAAATAATACTAGGCATCTTGTCCAACATGGCAATTTCTAACAATATTCTTTAGATGAAAACCAAAGGCTTATATAACAAGCAAATTAAAAACTAGAAAAGTTACACCAATAAAAAAATCTATATAAAATGTGTAAATAGAATATTCCTTATTTTATACCAGAATAAAAAATAATACACAACTTTGAATGGTGATTGAACACCACATACTAGAAGGAAAACAAAATAACCATTCTATATGGAGTACTACTTTACCATAATTTGACAAAGTGATTATGTATTCTTTAGTTTCATTGTGCTTCAAGGAGCGTTGAGGCAATAGGCCCATCAATCAATTAATTATATATAATTTGTAATGTGAAATTGATCAATTAGTTTCTTTAGAATGTAAGTAATAATCATAATAATGATTAGAGATGTCACCAACATGATTATTCCATTCCCTTTGCATGTTTTACAAAGGAATGGTGAAATCCAACTAAAAAACAGTTAAAACCCAAATTTTCTAGGGTTAATGATTAGAAGTTGGTAAAGCATGTTTGAATTAAGACTCACATTAGAACCATTAAAAAATGAGTCCATGTTTTCCTTTCTCAATTCTCATAACATAATTTTATAATTTCAATTAACCTTAATATTGAATACTATAATCAAAGAAAATCATACAAAAAAGTACTGATTTCCTTCAACAACAAAAAAAGTACTGCATATGATTATTAAATTATTCTTCATATATTTTAGCTAAAATTCTATATTATTTGAAGAATAGAATATGATATGATCAAAATGACCAACAATTTATAATTTTAGAAATACTATTGTTAATTTATGTATTTTACAGACAAATTTAACACCTCTTATGAATAACAAATTAATCTTAATATATAATAACAAAAATTCAATATTATCCAAAAATGTGACTAAAGTGACCAACAATTTATAATTTTTATTAATTTAAAAACTAATTTATTAGCATCTACAACTTCATTAACTAAATGAAGTTTTTCCTCAATGATAAACTTACAAATGAATTTATAATTTTAATGAAAAACAAATATAAATATATTTTTCCTGACTCATAATCCTTAGGATTCCCTGAGATATGCATATCCAGCATCTTTGAAGATCTAGACATAAAGTATAAGAAACAGTGTTTGCATCAGAACCCATATTTAAAGTGAGATACTGACAGGGAACTTCCAACCTTATAATCATGACAAAAGAAAAATGTTCCTCAAACAAACACAAAGGGCAAGGGCGGTGTGTGTCACATTGTTTAATATATATATATATACATCACAAGTACAAGGATAAAATAATTTGTGATTTTTTTACTGTATTTGTTTATGTGAATGTAATTTTTTTTATTGTATAGTCATATCACTGAGAAAAAATATTAGAAAATATTTGGAAATTAATAAGCATGACCGGAATATAAAATATAGTTTATGATAAAACATTATGGCATAATTTTATGCATGTAGCCGACCCTTAGAATTTATTTGTTTATGTGAATATTATGGCGTAATTTTACCACATATATGACGTGTAAAAATTACGTCTACTTGAAAGTTGAAACAATAAAGAATCTTACATCAAACAACTTGTTTAGCATTTACAAAATAAATAAGCCAAAAATATAGCCCTTACATAAATGTCATACTAGTAGTACGTTCTATTAGTACTATTATATATGAATCAAATAAAAAGACAATAATAGTTAGGCATAATGGTTTAGGCAAATATACATTGTCATGATTGTACAAAATCATTTATAACATACCATGTGTTTCCCGTGACTAGAACCCTTGATACTGTTTTAACCTAAAAATCAACTTTGTATTTGAACCCGACCCGACCAATGTCCCTACCAATTTAGTTATGGTCACACGGACACATTGTAACGTTTATTCTGTCACATTTTATTTATAACTAATACTCATATACATCATACAATATACGTAAAGTCTTCCTAATGGCATATTAATGCAGATTAGATGTAACGGATCTCTTACGAGGTGGGGTATAAAAAAGCACTAAAAGGCATAAGAAGGGACAAAAATGTCAAAAGTAGAAATAAAAGCTTTAGAATTTTGTATAATAAAAAAATGTGGGAATATTTTGTTATATGTAAGTGACTGAATCATATAACATCTTCCCAAGGTTTATGTCATTTCAACATCCATTATGTCAGACGTTCACATGGCTCTTTATTATTTTCTATAAAAAAAGTCAAAATCATACAACTTGAGATTCTCTGTCCTTTAAAATTACAAAAATGTCCATGCTGCAAATACCAAAATCCTTCACAGATTACAATCATATTCCCAATAAACATGTATTATTATCAGATTCTGCTACTACCTAAAATAAACATTGCAAATTTGAAACCAACACTTTTCCTGACAGATACTACCTAAAATGTAGTAATAGTTATAGTTATTATCACAACATCTTTGAGCTACTTTCATTTATTTAAAAACATGTAACAGTTACATAAGCATTTTTATGTGAATATGTAACAAAATTTGGAAGGAAAAAAAATAGTACATTTTAATAGTAAATTTCAACATTAACAAAGTAGAGTCAAAATACCTTGAGAAATATGATGAAGAGAAATTGAAGGTGAACTTGAATGTGGTCAAGTGGTCATAGTGAAACGTAAATTTCAAGAAAACAGACAGAAAAATTATAAATGCTTTTAAATGTTCTTCTAACACCAAACGCGGTTTTCCTGCAACAATCAAACACAAAAAATGAACCAAGAAAAAACCATCAACACCAAATATTTATATATTAAAAAAATCAAATATTCACAATAAAATCAAAATATTAAAAAAATATTAACAATGAAAATAAAGGAAAAAAAAGACATTTCTCCAAACATGAAAAACAACACCACACCCGAAAGAGGGAAAAAAACAATGAACGTAACTACCAAAAAAATAACAACAACGTTAACAACAAACTTCATAAGAATCATCAAAAAAATCTAACATACAAAAATTTCAACTAAAAATAAATCAAAAAATAATTTTTTTAAAGATGAAAACTTTCCTACAGAAGATAATGGACACTCTTTAAGAATTCTAAATTAAGTAATTATTTTTTAAAAATGTCAAATTTTTCAATTTCCAATGAACTAATTACACATGTTTCAACAAAAAGTTAGGTCTTAAAGAGCGGAGTCACTCGTTAACATTTTCCTAAAAAAAACTTTCACCTTGAACCCATGGCTAAAAGCCACCTCAAAAAGCGACTGAATCAGTTTCATCAAAACTAGTACTAGTATATGGTAAAACATAAAGAAAAGATTTTGTTTTATAAAAAGAAAGGAAAAAATTACCTCAATTACTACGAGTAGAAGTGTGTGTTCAATGTTTGCTCTGTTCTGAGGTTTAGAAAAGTGCAGTGTTGTAAACTGAAGAGTAGAGAAGTGGGGTTTTTAGTTTTACCCTTTGGTGGATGGATACAGAAAAGTCACAGCTGGAAGAGAGAGAGAGAGATTTAAGAGAGAGAATAAAAGCTCAAGAGTCGAGAGAGAAAGAGAGAATAAAAGCAGGGGAGGGGAGAGAGAGAGTATTTGGAAATGACGAAAAAAGACACTGGAGAAAGCTGTCCGAATCCGAACTACTTGTGTTGGCTTAAGATTATTTTTATTTTTTATTGGGAATATAAGACGGTCTAAATTCTAGAAAAAAAGGAATACAAAGACATCGAACTCCCTACCTAAATTTTAAGAATCGTTATTGAACCTACTATCTTTGGTCTTATATATAAGAAAATTTTTTAAAAAAATTTTGGTATTATTTATAAGAAAATGTCATAATTTTTAAGGTGTAGTTATTGTTTAAAAGATTTTTCTACCCCTAATTTAATGTTTGTCTTTTTAATATTTGTGAATATATTTAATGCTTCACAAATTTTTATGAGGATATAGTTGAAAAAATATTAAAAAAGTTATATTAATTAATGATTGTATTGGTTTTGATGTTTTTTGGTTTTTCTTTTTATAATAAGGACCGGAAGGAGTATTTTAAAAATCATTTTGAAAGTGAGAATTGTCTCCATTTGTAAATTTTAAATATTTATTTAAGTCATCTCTCGATTAATGGGAGACTCTTTAAAAAGAAAGGGTTTTGCCAACAACTGTCATTAAGATATTTGTTAAGGCTTCAAAGATAAAAATTATTTATATGTTTTATAAAGTAAAAATTATTTTTTAAACTTTCAATATGTTAAAAATATTATTTATAAGACAAAACTTTCTCTTTAAGCTTGTTAACAAATGTTATTAGGCATTTGTTAACATTTCTATAAAATACCGCATTTTTTGATGAGAATTGTGAATTAACTTGAGTAGGATATTATTCATAGATTATTATCAATTTGGAACCCTCCATTCAATTCATGTTTTTCAAAGCATCGGTAGAACAATGCGCTTCACTTCACAGTATGAGTGACAATTTTAATTTCTCAACCCTTCTTCATGAAGTTTTTTAATCTTTTGAATAAGATTTGCTCATGAGACTCCACCTCTACCTCGATTAATAAGTAACTAACCACAACTTGAGAATCAACGCGAACCTCATGTGCTTTATAGCTACGCCTCTAAGCTAAACGTAATTTTTCCTACATTTCTCATAATTTTGTTTGATGTGTTGAGTAACTACTAGGGATGAGAAAAAGCTGGGCCGAGCTAGGTTTTGTAAGGCCTAAGTCTGGCCTGCCAAATTTTTTAAGACCTAAACCTAGTCTGCAGTCTGTCATAACCTTACTTTTGTGGCCTGAGTCTGACCTTCTGAAAGTCTGATAAGGTCTGCTACTCTGTTTCAAAGTCTATATTATATAAACATCTTTAAGTAAGCAATGTGAACTAAGTTTAAATAGACTAGTGAACAAATAGATCAATTAGATTAAACTCACTTTTAATAATCAACATGAGTTTTTAGGGAATTTGACTATATATTGTATCATATTTCAATTTTAGTTTATAATAATACATTTGTATATGCGGAAAATTAATGTATACTAATAAGCTTAAATTACTAACGAATTTATATTTTAATTCAAAGTACAAAATATATTATAATAATAAATAATATTATTCATATTTACTTAAATAGGTCGGCTTAATAGGTTTTTTGAATGACATGTGGTCTGGCCTTTTAAGCTAAATATGCTTCTAAAAAAGTTTAGGTCTTCTCTATTTAAGAAAAAAATCTGGTCTGGCCTGGCATGTCGTAGGCCCCTATAGGCCGGCCTGACCTATTTTCATCCCTAGTAACTACCCAAATATTTGTTAAGAGGAATGGACTGAGAATGTCTACTCCCCACCATATCAGCGGCTAAAGGGAATTACTCGTATTGAGCTCACTTGGTGGAGCTATGTTCGTATCTTTGTGAGTTGGCATTTGTCGTATTTTTTGACATACATGTTCGCGTCTTGCTGCATGGTGGGCCAATAGGATCCTACTCGTAGTACTCCAAATATTTTCATCTTTTCTCGAGGTAATAAAGGATCTATTTTCATGATTCTAGGAAAATACATTCTCCTTTTTGTCAATCTTGTCCTCTTGGTAAACATGTTAAATTGACATTGATGAGTTCTCATAATCATAGTTTGTTGTCTTTTGATATTTTACATAGGGATGTATGGACATCTTCGGTCTTAAGCTCATTAGGTCACAAATATTATGTTATGTTTTTGGATGATTACTCAAATTTTTTGTTGACATTTCCCATCTCACAAAAATCTCAAGTATACTCTTGCTTTCATAAACTTCGAGCATACATAAACACACAATTTGAAAAAGAAATAAAAACCATTTAGTGTGACAATGGTCGTGAATATGCAAATAATAATTTTCGAAAAATATGTGAAACCAATGGAATTCATTTTCGTTTGTCTTGACCGTATACATCTTCTCAAAACGGAAAATCTGAACGAAAAATATGTTCCATTAACAATATTATTCGAACTTTGTAGTTCATGCATCATTACCCTCATCATTTTGGCATCATGCTCTAGAAATGGCAACCTATCTTTTGAACATTTTACCTAGTAAAACTATCAATTTTGAGTCACCCCTTAAAATGTTGTATTAAAAAGATCCATCTTATTCTCACTTACATGTTTTTGGATGTTTATGTTATCCTCATGTTCCTTCCACTACAATACATAAACTTCAACCTCGCTCTACACCATGTGTCTTTCTTGGGTACCCGTCAAATCATAGAGATTACAAGTGTCTTGAGTTATCTTCAAACAAAATTATCATTTGTCGCCATGTCATATTTGACGAAATAACCTTTTCTTATGCAAATATACACACTCCTAAACCCACAACATACACATTCCTATACGATGATTTATCACCTTACATCATCAACCACCTCTTGACTCAAACTCAATCCGACCCAAATCAAAGCCCACTGACTCATCCAATATACTGACCTTCCTCACCAACTTTAAACCAACAAAACACTCCACCTAATCTTAATTCATCATATCGGTCACCCACCTCCTCTTCTCCTACAACACGGCCCAGCCCCACAAAGTTGTGTCACACGTCCTTCTCACACCTCAGTTACACCATCACACTCTCAGCTAACAAACCAACCATCACCTCCTCCCATTTTCCAACCAGCTTTACAAGCAGACACCAAACCAGTAACTATGAGTCAACATGTTTATAAGCCAAATCCAAAATATTGTGGTCTACACAACCATGTTACCAAATCTCCTCTACCTAAAAACCCAGTGTCTGCACTTAAAGACCCAAATTGGAATGGCCATGAATGCTGAATATAATGCTCTAATTAAGAATAAGACGTGGGATTTAGTACCACGACAACTTGATGTTAATGTAATAAGATCTATGTTTATTTTTAGACATAAAGAGAAATCTGACGGTTCTTTTGAGAGGCATAAAGCCCGACTTGTAGGTGATGGTGCAGGTCAACAAGTTGGCATTGATTGTGGAGAAACATTTAGTCCAGTTGTTAAACCAACAAAAATTCGGACTGTCCTTAGTATTGTTGTGTCAAAATCTTGGCAAATTCATCAATTAGATGTCAAAAATGCCTTTCTACATGGCGAGCTCAAAGAAACGGCGTACATGCATCAACTGTTAGGCTTCAGGGACCCGACAAATCCTCATCATATGTGCCTTCTCCGTAAATCTTTATATAGTCTAAAACAGGCTCCTAGAACTTGGTACAAACGCTTTGCTGATTATGTTTCCTCAATTGGCTTCTCTCAAAGCAACTGTGATCACTCTATTTTTATCTACAAGAAAGGCACTCATATAGCTTACCTCCTCTTATATGTGGATGATATTATCCTAACTACTTCTTCCAATGATCTGAGAAAATCTATCATTTCACTACTAAGTTCATAATTTGTTGTGAAAGATTTGGGACCCCTACACTTCTTCTTGGGTATTGCAGTCACTCGCAACCCCCAAAGGTCTATTTCTCTCACAAAAGAAGTACGAAGAATAAATTCTTGTCCGTGCTGGCATGTCATCTTGCAAACCCTTCCTCACACCGGTTGATACAAAATCGAAACTGAGTGCCACTGACAGCTCTCCATTTGAAGATCCAACTCTCTATCGCAACTTTGCAGGTGCACTTCAGTATCTCACTTTCACTCAACCAAACATTTCTTATGCATTACAACAAATATGTCTCTTCATGCACAATCCCATGGGAGCTCACATGCATGCTCTCAGACGTATTTTACGCTACCATCCAGCATGGTTTGTATCTTTATCCCTTATCTACTTCCTCCTTAATTTCTTATACAAATGTTGATTGGGGAGGGTGCCCCGACATCAGGCGTTCCACCTCTGGTTATTGTGTGTTTCTCGGGGATAACCTACTCTCTTGGTCGTCCAAAAGGCAACCCACATTATCTCGCTCTAGTGCTGAAGCCGAATACCATGGAGTCGCAGATGTGGTTGCTGAATCATGTTGGTTACGCAATCTCCTTCTTGAGTTGCATTGTCCTATCCACAAAGCCACCATGGTTTGCTGTGAGAATGCTAGTGCCATATATCTCTCAGGTAACCCAGCTCAATACCAACGAACGAAACATATTGAGATGGACATTTATTTTGTTCGTGAAAAGGTAGCTCGAGGTCATGTCCGCGTTCTTCACGTTCCCTCACGATATCAAATTGCAGATATCTTTACCAAGGGTCTTCCCTTAATTCTGTTTCAAGATTTCAAAGACAGCATCAACGTTCATCAACCTCCCGATTCAACTGTGGGGGAGTATTAGAATATGTCTATATTCATTGTTTGACTTGTACATATTGATTAGTCATTCATTAGTCATGAATTACATTCATCAGAATTTATTTAATTTTCAAAATAGGTTTGACAATAGTTGTATATATATTTCACAAACTATATCAATAAAAATTAGAAAATTACATTCTTACAGAATAGAGAGTACAAAATATCCTGAAAATATCAGTTAATTAATGATTTATATGGGAAACTATAAGTCTAGTACTTTAAACTATTTAGTGTCTTTTTTTATCAGTTTTTGAAATTTTATATATATATATATATATATTAAATAGCGTTTGAAATTTGAACTATCTTTAAAAATAGTTCCAATAATAATAAAAAAAGACACTATTTTCAAACAAACTCAGAGAATGTTACGTGAACACAAAAATTGTAAACAACACCGTCTTAAACACGGTTGAGGGATATCAGGTTTTTTTAAAAAAAAAAAAAATCAGTATTCACTTACCTCAGTTGCAACACTCAACTTGTTTCTATTTATTTAAAGTTTAATTATAGTTTTGTACCCCTAAGTATCACAATCTTGCGATTTTGACCCCCTATAAAAAACAATAACAAATCAGCCCCTTAAGTTTGTCCCCTTTTGCAGTTTTGGCCCCCTTTTGCAGTTTTGACCCAATCAATGCACACGTGGCACCTCACTTAAGTGAGTAGGATGCCACGTGTGTAATTTTCAATTTAAAAATAATTAAAAAATCCAAATAATTTTCTTTCCACTTCTTCCTTCTTCTCCTACCCGTTCTTCTCTTCTCTACCCGTCCTCTTCTTACTCCTTCTACATACCATTCTGATTGGCTTCCATGGCTGCTGGAAGACGAAAACGAAAACAACACTACACGGGTAAGGTCGGATTGGCTTTCATAGCTGCTGGAAAATGTGAAAGGGTTCCAGATCTGCAGAAATCAAGTTATGATTGCTCAACTACGCAACTTTGTTTTTCAGATCTGTTGGAAAACCCAATTTAATAGTCTCCTCATCACAGAAATCATTAAGATAAAAGGTGATTTAATAGTTTTTTTTTTGTATGTGTGTCATTCTAAACGAAGGATCTGGAAACAGCACTAAGAAATTCAACTGCCAAGTGGAAGACTGTTGTGGGACATCATCCAGTGAGAAGCATAGGGCACCACGGCGACACCAAAGAGCTCTTAACAGACCTCCTGCCAATTCTTGAGGCCAACAATGTTGATATGTACATGAATGGGCACAACCACTGCTTGGAACACATAAGTAGCACCGACAGGTCTATATGTTAATTTAAATTGGACTTTTTTTTTTAGTTTACTGAATCATCAATATCACCTTAATGAAATTGGTGGTTGTTTAATTTCAAAGTACAATCCATAAAAAAATATATAGTCAGGATGGTGGATTTGGTAAAGGGATCTGAATCTTCAAAGTTAAAGAAAAGAAAGTGGGTTTTAGTTTTTTATTTATTCATTTGTTTAATTCAAAAATACATATTTGGATTTTTTAATTATTTTTAAATTGAAAATTACACACGTGACATCCTACTCACTTAAGTGAGGTGTCACGTGTGCATTGACTGGGTCAAAATTGGACTAGGAGGCCAAAACTGCAAAAGGGGGCAAACTTAAGGGGCTGATTTGTTATTGTTTTTTATAGGGGGCCAAAATCGCAAGATTGTGATACTTAGGGGTCCAAAACTGCAATTAAGCATTTATTTAATACTTGATGTGGGTTATGATGTCTAAAAAGTTGTGTTTAAATAACACGTAATATTGTTTTAATAGTGTGGAGGTAAAATATGAAAAAAGCAAAACTATAACGGTGGAATATGTGTGGTTTTTCTTTTAACATGAACTATTTTGAGATATGGCCCAAATTATAAGGGTTATTTGAGTTATTAACCCTATATGTAATGTCACCAACAATTTTGTAACTTTGTGGTGTAGAAGCAATGTATGTTGAAAGTATATAATGAAGTGGACGTTAAGAATGTGTTTGGTGAGCAGAATACAGAAAAAGAAGAGGTTGTAAAATAAGCATTATTTAGTTGCATTCTATACATTAAAAGATTTCTATTCTATGTGCATATGCTTAATTAGTTAAGGGTTGTTGAATTAATAATTCAATCGAACTTCCAGGCAATAGTGCAATACGAGTACAACTATTTATTATTATTATTTTTTTCCTAATAAGGGTACAACTTTTCTTAATAGATATGTGTGTGTGCAGGTCTATTATTAGAATGCAAAATATATAGAGTATAGTTGTTCACTTTCTAGTTTGGTGGCTACATCGTGAATTAGTCTCTAAACTTTTGAGACATTACCATCTTGTATTTCAGATTATTTTTCTAATGAAATCACATAATTCTTCTATAATAAAAAGGGGTCCAATAGTGAACGATTACGATTTGACCGAAAATCATTTTTTAAGTAAAAAAGGTGGTTTGTCAAAAAAAGAAGTAAAAAAAAAGGTGAAGATCAATTATATCTATTATATATTATATGACTCCCTCCCATTGTACCAAAAAAAAAAAAAGATTTCTACAACAAACTAAGGTCTTTTTTTATAAGCAAAATTGATGGAATAGAGGGGACTCAAAACCGCTTGATACGGTCTACCACCTCGATAATGTTTAGAATATTGATATTTGAATATCAAAATTTGGACAACTTATAAAACCATACTAAAAACAACTTATGAGATTTTTTTAATATTTTTTCTTTTTTTCTCTTAACCAAATTAACACTTGGTTTTATAAGTTGTCCCATAAATTATCAAATATTTTATGTTCAAATATCATTACTCTAATGTTTAATCCCAGTTGAGAGAGATATTCGTATTTAGTGTATGATCATGCCTAAAGTAGAAGATAAATGTTATCTTAACGACTTTTTAGTTTTCCAACACCATATATGTGTATACGATGCATTCCCTTTAGTTTTTTAATTATCTTTTTCTCTATCCAAGTAACATCAACCGTTATAAGTAATGTATTCTTATATGATGTCAAAATACGTTGTCAATTTTTAGTTGTTCAAATAATACTACTCTAAATAGAAATGCCTCTAATAGAAGAATTAATTAAATGCTTGTGAAACTATATATAAAATTATTTTCCCGTTTACGCTTTAAAATCGATGTTACACTAGAACATATTGAAAACTCTCAATGTCTTTTGGTAAGTATTTTTTAACATCAAAATTTATTAGATAATGAGAGAAGCACAAAGAGTACTTAACCCAAAAGTTGGAAAAAGTACAAGGAATACTCACCTCGCAAAAACCAACACCATACATCAAGAAATAAAACAAAGGAGAGGGTTTGAAAACCATTCATAATACAAACATGAACCCCCTATTTTTCTAGTGATAAACCATCTTCAATCTGCGCTTTCCAAATTTGATGGCTTCTACAATCTCATATGTCTCCCAAGTTTTCGAAGAAAAAATAACTTCAATCAACGCTTCTCAAATTTTCCAAATTGTTGCATGTCAAATAAAAGTTAACCCCTTCCTATGCTTTTTAGCCAAAGAAGAAGATGAAAAGTAGTCAAGGAGAGAGACACTATTACCAAATAAAATCACCTCCGTTCCGATCCATTTAAGAATTGAGTACCAAATCCTTCCAACAAAGCTACATCTACAAAACAAATGATCTTCGACCTCTTGAATACCTAGACTCCACACACAATCCGAGGTCATGTCATCCGGCAACGTTCCTCTTCGAGATAAGTTTAAGCGAGTCGGAAGTCTACCAAAAATTAATTGGCAAGAGAAAATTTGGACTTTTTGGTGAGTCAAATTAGTCTAAATTGCCCTAAACCCTCTTCTAGACGTCACACTTAATTTCGTAAGAAGAAGAAGTTTACCACTCAAAATGACGTATACAGATTTCACCGTAAAGACCCTTATTAAATCATGGATCCAAATCCATTTCTCTTATCCTCTTTAACTCAACTAGTATACATGAGTTTTATTAGCTCACCCAACATATGCTCCTCCCTTCCAAAAAAAATAAACCCCTCAAGGTCCAACGCCACTCTTCATTCCCGTGCAAAACATATTAATCCGAAAGGAATCATTATTATAGTTGTGGGTGACCTCGAGGCTTCAAATCATGTTTACATAATATTACAAGAAAAATAAAAATTATACATTAGATAAAATTCTTTTAATGCAAAATGACAACAAAGTAAAACAAAAACAGAGACACGCCTTATCATTTAAATTAAATTAATTCTTCTATATTTTTTGCTATAGTTTATTTAAGGGTAAATTACACTTTTGGTCCCTTAAATATTTTTCAGGTTTCATATTGGTCCCCTAATTAATAAAAGTAACGTCTTGGTCCCTTAAATCATTTTATGTTAGTCACTTTGGTCCCTTCCATTAGTTTGCGTTAAAAAACGTTCACTTTTGGTCCCTTAAATATTTTTCAGGTTTCACTTTTTGTCCCTTCAATATTTTTCAGGTTTCATATTGGTCCCCTAATAGAGGACCAATATGAAACCTGATAAATATTTAAGGGACCAAAAGTGAACGTTTTTTAACACAAACTAACGGAAGGGACCAAAGTGACTAACAAAGAAGGATTTAAGGGACCAAAACGTTACTTTTATTAATTAGGGGACCAATATGAAACATGAAAAATATTTAAGGGACCAAAAGTGTAATTTACCCTTTATTTAATTATGATTTCTAAACATATATAATTCAATCAATTAACTATAGTTTTTAAAAGTAATTCTTTCATATTCATTTCTATAAAATCCCAAAGTGTATGATTCAGGAACGAAAGATAAATGCACGTTTCATGCTTCTTTTGTTGACGTACGTCTTCATGCTTTCATACAAAAAATGCATGTTCCATGCACTTAACGCACAGTTCGCATGTGAACATTATTATAATATAATAACAAGCGGAAAAACGAATTGCGCTAACATGTGTAGATTATTAACTATATTTTATAAAAAAACTTGTGTGTAAATTACAAACGATATTTTATTTAAAAAGTTTATATAGATTAAAATTATAAGTATAGATATTTAGGAATTTTAAATGTAACAAACTCAACAAACCATATTTATTTATTTTCAATAATAACAATAATATAACAAATATAACAAAAATTCTTATTTTTTTAACAACACCAACAATATAACATTATTATAGAAAAAATTGTTTAAGGGTATAATTGGAATAAAAAAACATATATTTTATAAACTATCCAGTATTATGAATTTATGATTTTTAAATTATGTTTTTATGATCTAAAACTTAAAGAGAAAATAATTTAGTAATGTATTTTTTGAAAAGGTACGGTATGATTTATAAACTAGTAGTACTTTTTTTAACTTAAAAAATAGCGTGCGGTTTTGTTTGGTTATGGACGATATATATACTTTTCTTTGAATTTAATTGTATAAACAAGAGTTTTAATACGCCTAATCAGTAGGGATGGGAATAGGCCAGGCCGGCCTACAGGGGCCTACGACCTAGCCTACGACAGGTCAGGCCAGACCAGGCTTTTTTCTTAGATAGAGAAGGCCTAGGCTTTTTTAGAAGCCTATTTAGCTTAAAAGGTCAGGCCACAGTCCATTCAAAAAGCCTCTTAAGCCTATTAGACTGGCCTATTTAAGTAAATATGATTAATATTATTTATTATTATAATATATTTTGTACTTTGAATGAAAATATAAATTTGTCAGTAATTTAAGTTTATTAATATACATTAATTTTCGCATATACAAATGTATTATTATAAATTAGAATTGAAATATGATTCAACATATAGTTAAATTCCCTAAAAACTCATGTTGATTACTAAAAGAAAGTTTAATCTAATTGATCTATTAGTTCGCTAGGTCTATTTAAACTTAGATCACATTGCTTACTTAAAGAAGTTCATATGATATAGGCTTTTAAACAGGCTAGCAGGCCTTATCAGGCTTTCAGAAGGCCAGGCTCAGGCCTCAAAAGTAAGCCTATGACAGGTCGCAGGCCAGGCTTAGGCCTTAAAAAATTTGGCAGGTCAGGCTCAGGCCTTGCAAAGCCTAGCTCGGCCTAGCCTATTCCCACCCCTACTAATCAGTCATATTTCATTATGTATATGTTCTGTACTTACAACGCTCTTGATACTTGTAAGTATAGTAACATGTAAATGTTAGAATTCGAATCTCGAACTCTCAACTTTTCGGTTGGTAGTTACAAGTATAATGTTGGAACAACAAAGATCTTGTACAATTCTTTTAAGGTTTTGATGATAATAAAGTATTAAAGAACAATTGGAATACTAACCTATGTTCAAGTGTGCAGAATCAAAGATAGAATCTATCATTAAAGGATGAATATATGAAGAGCATCAAAAGGACCAAGAGAAGCTCATAAGACTATGGTAGAAGATCTGAAGAAAGATCAACCAGAAGTCAACGTCCTAAGAAGACGGATACCACACAGAAGCTGAAGAGTTACCTCAACAGACTCTGTGAAGGTCATCAGACTCAGACTCAAAAGCAGACCACAAACTTGGATGACCCCTCAGATTTGAGAAAATCCCGAGGGACCCAGAATCCACGTAGGTTTTGTCTTCTTCTGTGAACTGTCCCTATCAAGGATCTGATAAGTACAGTTCTTTTGTCTTCTTCTGTCTACGTGCACAAACAGATAAAGGACTTCAAGAACAAAAAGAATGCAACATATAATTCTTCTTTCAGCAAAGAAAATTCAAAAGACCATTCAACGGAATTATCCATATCCGGTAAAGGGCCAACGTTCTTGTTTGAAGCTTCTCAACGACTCTATTTGCGCTGACACTCTACTCCAACGTCTCTCAAATTCTTGCCTATAAAAGGAACTGAAGACCATGAAGAAGATCAACAAGACTCTGCTATTTCACTATGTCATTACTCTGTCAAATCTAATAGCGCAAAACACTTTGAATTTTTGTATCAATGTTCATATCTTAGAAGTCCTAAAGTTGTAAAAGAGTCTGTTCATTTGTTCATTATACACTACCATTGTTAAATCAAGTGTAGAATAAATTAGAAGTCTCAAGCTTGGGAAGCTTGAGCGTATAAGTCTCCTGGTGAAACCTTGAGCATTAGAAGTCTCTTAGAAGTGTCCTTAGAGCATTGAAAGTCTCTTGCCTGTGTACTTGAGCATTTGTAAGTCTCTTGGAGTTTTCCTTGAGCAAAGGAAGTCTTTAAGTAGAGTCCTAGAGCAAGGAAGTCTTAAGCAGTTGTGCTTAAGCAAAGGAAGTCTTTAGGAAGAGTCCTAGAGCAAGGAAGTCTTCAGCAGATGTGCTTGAACATAGGAAGTCTCTTGGAAGGGTCCTTGAGCAATTTGTAATCCAGAGTGATTATAGTGAAATCACTTGGAAGTGCAAGGGGCCTGGACTACTCCTGTGTTGTGGGAGGAACCAGTATAAAATTGTTTTGTGTCTGTCTTCTCTCTCTACCTTTATCTTTGTGTTTATGTACTTTATTCGCTGCACTCAGACTCTGTATCAGAATCTGTATACCTCGGATTCTGAACAACTTTTTAACACACAGAAAAAGGAATCAGAAAAAGCCAACACAATTCAACCCTCTATTCTTGTGTTTTTCTCACCTTCATATAATAATACGTAGGGTTTAGTGTTTAAATTCCGGATTCTCCTCATCTTCATACTTAAGGTATGCAAGTCCAACCATTAAACTATTTGACAAAAAAAATCATTATTTAGATCTAATATTATATTATTTTTAAAATATATTTAAATCTATTTGAACATTTATGAATTTTTTTATACTGTTATATAAATTAAACTACTTTGTTTACCCAAATAACCATATTTTTTACAATTTAAACTTCAATTGCCAAATTTTTTAATCACTCAAGTATAAAAACAAATATTTTTGGGACCTGAATTTCCTGGAATCATAAACTTTGCCAACTTTTTCAATCACTCAAGTATAACAACAAACTTTTTTGGGACTCGAATTTCCTAGAATCCTAAATTTCTACAAACAAGTAAACTAAGTCATATGAAAAAGATTAAATAGTTGATAGTTAAAGTATAATTTTGAGATTTAACTTTTTTTTTATCTTAATCATCTGATTCTTAGAGAAAAAGAACATTGGTAACTTTGAGTTTGATCTTGAATTCAATCGGAAAGTAAGTAAAACTTGATCAAGAACTATTTCAATCAAAATTCGAATTTCACTTCTCCCAAGCGATTCATCCTTGATAGAATGAGAAAACTCCATTGATGAGTTTGGAAAAGCTTGAGAGAAAAGTTAGTTAGAGAGAGAGAGAGAAAGAGAGGGAAATGATTTCAGAAAGTTTGTTAATCTCATTGATCTCAATAGTGCTTACATGTATTTATAGATCCTAAGAGAGTCTGACAGCTGGCACTAATACAACTGTACACAGTGAGATATTTCTAAGACTCTTAACAATACTAAAGTCTCTAATATAACAGACTAAGTCTAATCATAGTAGTCAATAGCGGATAGCGGCGCGTAGCGGCCGACCCCAAAAATGCTATAGCGGGATAGCGCATAGCGCTATGACCGCTATTTGATAACATTTTGGACAAATTACGTTAATAATATTATAAATTATAAACAAACATACATCTAATATAAAATTAAATATAACATTCAAATGTCATGAAACATTCATAAATCATTCATAAATCATACAAACCACCCAAATCTTATGAAAGCTTTCAAGTCTCCAACATAATAATATCAAAAGTTTTAATCAAAATTCAAAACATTAAATCCTAAAGAAAAGAACCGATAATTCCAACATAACATAGCATTGGAAATCAATGATCGTAATCATCAACATCATTATAAAGCTCCTCTTCACCAAAATATTCCGGATCGTCCTCCAACCAATTATCATCATCTTCTTCTTCTTCAATTTCTACAACATTTTCAACCAATACTTCTTGTGTCATTGATGCCCTAGATGAACTTGTTGCTGCAGCAAGTTCCTTTGCTCGTTCTGCCCTAAGACTAGCCCTTGTGGTGACAATAGGCTCATTAACCCCACTTGCATTGGCAACTTGATCCCAAGTTAGATCATCATTTTCATGAACAAATTCTTCAACAGGTTCACCATCCTCTCCCATCTCTCCCATCTCCCCTGTTAACCATTCAGTATGATAATTAAAATCATACAACATCACGGGGTCAATCTTATGAAGACAATCATATCGGTCTTTCAAAGCTTGGTTATACTTAATGAAAACCAAGTCTTGCAACTTCTGATGCTCAAGTTTACTTCTCTTCTTGGAGTGAATCTATATAGTAAAATTTAAAAAATTAGTTTAATATCCAAGAATGTAAGATACTCTAAATCTCTAATAATGTTACTTAAGCAAGTTTAATACTTACATGCTCAAAAGTAGACCAGTTGCGCTCACATCCTGAAGCACTACAAACAAAACTCAGCACTTTGATAGCCATTTGTGTCAAATCTGGAGTTTCTGCTCCATAATTCATCCACCACTCAGTTGCAGACAATTTTGATCGTAGCCTTATTGCTGCCTTTACTCCAAATAGTCCTCCAGCACGCTTGTATTGTCCCATCTGAGCTGTAACCAAGTCTGCCACTTCATTACATTCACTAAGTGTCTCAATGCATTTATGAATACCTCTTAGCAATTTGGGATCATTCTCAATTTCTGGTTTGCTATAAAAGTATTTAGGATTGAGGTAGTAACCAGCAGCATGCAATGGATGATGAAGTTGGCACTCCCATCTTTTATCAATGATTTTGAACACTTCTTTATACTGGCTTGCATTAAAATTGAAATTTTTTTCAATTTGTTCCTTGGCATTATCCATGGCTGCATATATTTCACCCATTACAGGTTTTTTCTCATTATCAACCATTCTTAGCACGTCAACAAGAGGTGCCATGGACTTAAGAGTGTGGAGTACATCATTCCAAAATGATGGCATAAGTGCACATGCTGCTGCCTGCTTACCTTTAGCTTCCTTATTACACTTGGAATTCAACCATTCTTCACATAAAAACATCTCCCTAAGCTTGGATTTTATTTTGTGTAACCTTTGCAAAGTAAGAAATGTGGTAGCAAACCTCGTGACTCCATGTTTAACCAACTCAACATTGTTGGTTTTCTTCCTCATTAGGCTCAAAGCAAATGTGTGGTTA
Source organism: Medicago ruthenica (assembly GCA_018208015.1). Taxonomy (NCBI): domain Eukaryota; kingdom Viridiplantae; phylum Streptophyta; class Magnoliopsida; order Fabales; family Fabaceae; genus Medicago; species Medicago ruthenica. The sequence goes on along the minus strand of CM031372.1, from coordinate 80,927,947 downwards.
GAAATGTAGCCTACAAGAGCACACCCCTTTTGTATAGCCTTTTTAATCTTAGGAATCTTTCCAATGTCTTCCAACATGAGGTCAATGCAGTGTGCAGCACATGGAGTCCAAAAGATGTGAGGTTTGTTTTGCATTAACTTTTTACCGGCATAAACATAGTTGCTTCCATTGTCAGTAATCAACTGCACCTTGTAACACCCCGTTTTCCCAACTTGAAAATTTCATTTAAAATAAATCAGAGTTTCAACCTTGACGGGATGTCGCACTTCGTTTACAATTTATAAATAGGATAATTTGCTATTTATTTCAAAACAGACTTTTCAATAACGTCAAACCATCGCAGCGGAAATTCAACTTCATAATTAAATCTAAACATCATTAGGCACAAGGCCACATCAAAAACAACGTAGTTTAAAACTCCACTAAATGTGGTTCAACATCAGTTTGAAATTAAAATACATAGCACATGAATTCATCAAAAAGTTTCCCATCCCGTTACATATCAGAGCGACTCCTAATGACACGAGGAATCAACTCACTTCAGCGATTAATCCTGGTTATCTGCACGTTACCCACGTAGAGGCAACATTCAAACAGAAGGGGTGAGATTCACATTCAATAAACATAAGTACATAATTCATAAAGATGAATTTAACATTTCACAAAAACATCATCAAACAACACCATCATATCTTATACATACATCACACATACACATCATAATCTCACCTCTCAATGCAACATCAAATACAATAACATCGACCGACTCAACAATGCAACATCACTGACTCAAGTATGCAACATGCATGTGGTACCAATTCATCGCAAAATATGTCATAATAGGACATGTCGGGCATACACCCCCATCGTAAATGTCATATAGACATGTCGGGCATACACCCCCATCACTTAATTCATAATGTCATAATAGACATGTCGGGCATACACCCCCATCACTTAATGCATATGTACTGGACTCGACAATGCAACATTTACAACAAATACAACGTCAACAACAACTTCATTATCATATACATCATCATCGTTATCATCATCATCGTTTAACATCATCATCGTGTATTATCATCATCACAACAAAGCATCATCACAGCACATCGTTATCATCACACATCATTATCACAACACATCATTATCACAAAACCTCATCATATAACATCGTATTCAAACATCAACAATTCATCATACACTTTTGTAAAACATAACAAATTATACATAACATATTTCCATGTCAAACCAAGGATACTAGAAAGATATCACAATTATCAACAACTTTCATGTTTATACCAAAGACCAATTTAAAACAGAGACGTGTGAAAAAGACTCAAAAACATGAAACAGAGAATGCTGTCACCGTACAATTTCACTAAGACCTCCTTGGAGTATTTTCATCATAACTCAAAAACTAAAAATCATTTTCACGTCAAACCAAAGCCACTGGAAAGCTAACAAAATTATCCAAAACCTTCATGTTTACACCCAAGGCCAATTCTGTACCGATCAATACCAGTTTTCGTTTCAAATTCGGAAAAGTTGTGCAGAGAGTCCATAAAAATTCACTGTGACCTACGTGCAGTAATTTGACCATAACTCAAGTTCTATAAATCGTTTTGACGTCAGACCAACGGCATTAGAAAACTAACATCCATACCTACAACTTTTGTGTTTACACCTAAGACCAATTCTGTACCGATCAATACCAGTTTTTATTTCAAAATTCGGGGCAGAGATAAGAAAACTCAGGAAAAGCAACTTTAACATCAAAATCATCCAACAACTCATTCATCTGACACATGTTTATGAACATTCAAAACTTCATCAATTTATGCATAAGCATGGCACCAATCAGTAACAACACCATAGAATCACAACAAAATCAACATCTCAACATAGAAATCATCAATTTAACATTCCATCATTAGTTTATCATAATCAACAACCCTAATTCCCAAATTCACCAACATCAACACGTTAAATCAAAATTTAGGGATTATGAAACTTAGATTTATAGAAGCTAGTCCCACCCTTACCTTGTTATGAAGAAATCGCCCCCTTCAGCTTTTCCTCTTCTCAAGTTCTTCACCTTCTTCCTTGGCTCTGCTTCTCCTCTTTTCTCTTCTCTGTTTCACGTGAAAACACAACAAAATGAAACCTCTTCACGCGTATACCTCTTTTTTCTATTCCACTTCCCTCTTTCTTAATTTCCCATAATGCCCTTAATGCCATTTTAATTCTATTTAATCTATTAAATTATATTAATTCATTATAATTCAATAAAATAATAAAATTAAATTCTAGGCGTTACAACTCTCCCCAACTTATAAAATTTTCGTCCTCGAAAATGTACCTCATGCAAATAACTCTGGATAAGACTCCAACATCTTGCTTTCCAGCTCCCACGTCAAGCTTTCACCAGTTGGTCCTCCCCAAACAACTTTCACGAGAGGAATCTCTTTGCCCCTCAACTTCTTCATCTCACGGCCTTCAATCCTCAGTGGTAATGTCTCCACCGTAAGATTGTCTCTAACCTGCACATCATCTCTCGGAATCACATGAGAGGGATCTGCAACATACTTCCGAAGTTGCGACACGTGAAACACATCATGCAAATTTGAACGATGCGGTGGTAATCCCACTCTATAAGCAACTGTTCCTATCCTTTCTGATATCTGATAAGGACCAATGAACTTCGGAGTCAGCTTCTTCGATTTCAATGCACGTCCAACACCAGTCATCGGAGTGACTCTCAAAAACACATGATCACCTTCTTGGAACTCAAGGTCTTTTCTTCGCTTATCATGATAACTTTTGTAGCTCCCGGATGAATACTCAAGCTACTTCTGTGACTTTCCTCAAGAATCATCTTCTTCATCTCATCGTTATCAGGTATACAAATTCTGCCTCTAAACCTCAACACTCCTTGATCATCAATTTTGAAATCACTACCCTCAGCCTCATTCATCAAATCCACCAACTTCACATCTACTTTCTGAGCTTCTCTGATATTACTCAAAAATTCATTGTTAATCTTCAACATACCCAACTTCACACTCTGAGGTGCCAATTCATAAACCAAACTCATATCTCTGAATTGTTCAAGCAACTCAAACTCTTTAACCATCATAGCAGACATATGCAAGGTTTTCCTGCTCAAAGCATCAGCAACAACGTTAGCTTTACCTGGATGATAATTCAGTCCAAAATCATAATCCTTCAACAGTTCAAGCCATCTTCGTTGCCTCATATTTAGCTCCTTCTGATCAAATAGATACTTCAAACTTTTATGATCACTAAACACCTCAAATCTTGAACCATATAAATAGTGTCTCCAAATCTTCAGCACAAATACCACTGCGGCCAACTCAAGATCATGCGTAGGATAGTTCCGTTCATGAATTCTCAACTGTCTTGATGCATAAGCCACTACTTTACCATCTTGCATAAGCACACCACCTAATCCCAACTTGGACGCGTCACAATACACCACAAAAGGCTCATCTGGCTTCGGCAAAATCAAGATTGGAGCCGTCGTCAAACGCTGCTTCAATTCATTAAAACTGGTTTCACAATGAACATCCCACACAAAAGCTTTACCTTTACAAGTCAACTGCGTCAACGGAAGTGCAATCCTCGAAAATCTATCCGACACAACCATCTTCAACTATATTCCAACACACCATCATTTAAGGAGCAACATCCATCACACTCTTATACTTCGACATACAACGTTACATTATTATCTTAACAACATCTTCGACATCAAAACACCTTGACACATAATTCTCACATCCATAACTCACCAAATCAAACATGTAGAGTCGTATACTTATAGCAACTGCGCTACATACACTTCTGCTGCGCAACTCTGATAATCTATCTTAAGTCATCGTACTCATTAAAATTTCCATCAACTACATGGGTTACAAGTCTTAATTTAAGTTCGGACTTTCTTTAACATCCATCATAACATCATCGTTAACTTAATATCCTCAATCTTTCACTTTGCGTCGTTAGCTCGCATATAAATCCTCTACTCTGAATCGTTCAATACCTCTCGACTCTTTCCTATCCACTCCCTTATTAATTCACACAAACACGATATAACATTATTCACTTCATGCACTATCAAGATAGCAAGTCAAATCTACACCATCCAACACGATCTCGTCTACTATCAACAAGAGATTAAGGGTGATCAAGTCCTCAATTTGTCAAGAGATATCCGACAACCGTAATGGAGCATAAACTATCGTTACTAACTACAATAGAGTTCTTTTCCAACTTATACTCACGTCACCCAAAAGCACCATACTTCAACAATTCCCAAAATCATCTGAACATGCTAACACCGACGTCTTGCAGCTACATACTAATACACCTCTGACGATAACATCAGACATAATTTCTTTTAGGTCATTACCAACACTTCCTATCCTTGAAATCTCATTCTTCTCATTTCCAACAACTTCAGCAACTCATTATAATTACTCACTAATATTCCACAATGAAGTCTACCACAATCCGTCACTATAATCATTCTTATTCAACATAAATTGCATCTCCATGCATTTTCCGATACCTTCGCATTCTTACAAATACCAACGTTTCATTGCTTATCCATATCTTACACCCTTCTTCACCTTTTCAATTTTCAGCAAGAATCACCCAACTTCAAACACAATTATATCTTCCAATACAGACCTCCCAAGCACAAAATTATATTCCAAAATGAAGGGAATTTCGTGTAGATTCCAGAACTTCAAGAATCTCCCAAATCCGAGTTACGAGTAAAAAGTTATCATCCTTGCAATGGGACTGGTCCAGAATTCCCGTATGCAGAATTTTCCAAAATCAGCATCAGACCCAAACATTAAAATGCACTTTTCTTCCTCTTCACAAACTTCCTGAAGACAAATCTTATATGCAAACTGTAGGGAATTTCTTGAGCTTTCCAAAAAGTCCAGAATCGCTTCCATCAGAAACACGAGTAAAAAGTTATGCCCCTTTTACTGACAGCTGCTCCATAATTGTAAAAATCAGAATTTGAGGTTGATGAACATAAGTTCCATCTCTCCCTCTCGCTTCCAAGATCTACCAACATCCTTTCTTTTCATCCAACTACGAAAATCACCCGAATTTAATCCAACTACACTCAAGACATACCATCTACCGAATTAATCCATCAACTATCACTTCCATTGGAATAATTCCTCATTCTCAATTAATTCACCATCCATAATCTACACACATCTCAAACTCGACTGATACGAATTCATGAGTCCATACTCTCGCCGGTTCCCAACAACATCGCTTCAATAACGTTTGCACTCTTACAATCAACATCACCTCGAACCAACTTCTACATACTATCCACACGTCCGGGAGGCAAGCTTCTCCCCCACTTATTCCAAACCAACTCCTGCAGACAACGACTATGAGCTAACAAACAAGTACCGACAGTGTTTCACACACATGTCGAGTACTAAGGGACAAAAAAAACATTAGACAACATTGGCCGGACAGACCGACCTGCTCTGATACCAATTGTAACACCCCGTTTTCCCAACTTGAAAATTTCATTTAAAATAAATCAGAGTTTCAACCTTGACGGGATGTCGCACTTCGTTTACAATTTATAAATAGGATAATTTGCTATTTATTTCAAAACAGACTTTTCAATAACGTCAAACCATCGCAGCGGAAATTCAACTTCATAATTAAATCTAAACATCATTAGGCACAAGGCCACATCAAAAACAACGTAGTTTAAAACTCCACTAAATGTGGTTCAACATCAGTTTGAAATTAAAATACATAGCACATGAATTCATCAAAAAGTTTCCCATCCCGTTACATATCAGAGCGACTCCTAATGACACGAGGAATCAACTCACTTCAGCGATTAATCCTGGTTATCTGCACGTTACCCACGTAGAGGCAACATTCAAACAGAAGGGGTGAGATTCACATTCAATAAACATAAGTACATAATTCATAAAGATGAATTTAACATTTCACAAAAACATCATCAAACAACACCATCATATCTTATACATACATCACACATACACATCATAATCTCACCTCTCAATGCAACATCAAATACAATAACATCGACCGACTCAACAATGCAACATCACTGACTCAAGTATGCAACATGCATGTGGTACCAATTCATCGCAAAATATGTCATAATAGGACATGTCGGGCATACACCCCCATCGTAAATGTCATATAGACATGTCGGGCATACACCCCCATCACTTAATTCATAATGTCATAATAGACATGTCGGGCATACACCCCCATCACTTAATGCATATGTACTGGACTCGACAATGCAACATTTACAACAAATACAACGTCAACAACAACTTCATTATCATATACATCATCATCGTTATCATCATCATCGTTTAACATCATCATCGTGTATTATCATCATCACAACAAAGCATCATCACAGCACATCGTTATCATCACACATCATTATCACAACACATCATTATCACAAAACCTCATCATATAACATCGTATTCAAACATCAACAATTCATCATACACTTTTGTAAAACATAACAAATTATACATAACATATTTCCATGTCAAACCAAGGATACTAGAAAGATATCACAATTATCAACAACTTTCATGTTTATACCAAAGACCAATTTAAAACAGAGACGTGTGAAAAAGACTCAAAAACATGAAACAGAGAATGCTGTCACCGTACAATTTCACTAAGACCTCCTTGGAGTATTTTCATCATAACTCAAAAACTAAAAATCATTTTCACGTCAAACCAAAGCCACTGGAAAGCTAACAAAATTATCCAAAACCTTCATGTTTACACCCAAGGCCAATTCTGTACCGATCAATACCAGTTTTCGTTTCAAATTCGGAAAAGTTGTGCAGAGAGTCCATAAAAATTCACTGTGACCTACGTGCAGTAATTTGACCATAACTCAAGTTCTATAAATCGTTTTGACGTCAGACCAACGGCATTAGAAAACTAACATCCATACCTACAACTTTTGTGTTTACACCTAAGACCAATTCTGTACCGATCAATACCAGTTTTTATTTCAAAATTCGGGGCAGAGATAAGAAAACTCAGGAAAAGCAACTTTAACATCAAAATCATCCAACAACTCATTCATCTGACACATGTTTATGAACATTCAAAACTTCATCAATTTATGCATAAGCATGGCACCAATCAGTAACAACACCATAGAATCACAACAAAATCAACATCTCAACATAGAAATCATCAATTTAACATTCCATCATTAGTTTATCATAATCAACAACCCTAATTCCCAAATTCACCAACATCAACACGTTAAATCAAAATTTAGGGATTATGAAACTTAGATTTATAGAAGCTAGTCCCACCCTTACCTTGTTATGAAGAAATCGCCCCCTTCAGCTTTTCCTCTTCTCAAGTTCTTCACCTTCTTCCTTGGCTCTGCTTCTCCTCTTTTCTCTTCTCTGTTTCACGTGAAAACACAACAAAATGAAACCTCTTCACGCGTATACCTCTTTTTTCTATTCCACTTCCCTCTTTCTTAATTTCCCATAATGCCCTTAATGCCATTTTAATTCTATTTAATCTATTAAATTATATTAATTCATTATAATTCAATAAAATAATAAAATTAAATTCTAGGCGTTACAAACTGCACCACATTTTGCTCACCCATCTCATCAACAAAACTACTCAGCAATTCATACAACATATCTCCAGTCTTTGATTGTTCAGAAGCATCAATACTTTTGACAAACATTGTTCCAGCAGTAGAATTCACCAAGAAATTTATCAAGGTCCTATTTTTTCGGTCTGTCCAACCATCAGACATAATTGAGCATCCATTTTTTACCCTTGCTGTCAAATGAGGCTCCAACATCTTCTTAGTTTCTTCCAACTCTATGTTAAGTAGTGGACCTCTCATTTCATAGTAGCTTGGTGGTTTCAGATGACGACCATAAGTTCCAACAGCTTCCAACATCAACTTGAAGTGTTTTGATCGTGCAACATTAAAAGCAATTCCATTTGTATAAAAGAATCGAGCAATATATTGTATGGTTCTTGCCCTTGCTTCTTTGTCAGCATCCTTGACATTTGTTTGCCTAGTGTTTTTCCCCATAAACATTACATCCAAGGGACCTTTCTTGGCATTGGGAGCAGAAACAGATGAATCAGATGGCCTCTTCCCAGTTCGAATTCTCCTTATTTCCTCAATATCATCATGAACCTCGTCATCTAGTTGCGCTTGGACATCTACAATGCCTTGTGCTTTCCTTTGTTTCTCATCAAAATCAGCTTGCAACAATGCTTTAACATCTGGTGGTGTTTTACGGCATGGAGCTACATCACCCGATATTCCCAATTGATGTCTTCTTGCTCTACTAATTCCTCCATTACTGACCTTATCACAAAAATCACAATAAATCTTTTTCTTATCATCCAAATTCTTCCAATGATTAAACTGCCAAGCAATGTCCAGATTATCACCAGTCCGTCTATGCCTTTGAACACAAGAGTCAACAGAAACAGAGTTTGATTGTACTCCTGAAGCTGATGCTGACATGGCTGTGTTGTCCACAAACAACAACAAAAATAAGGAACAGAACAAGAAGAAAATACAGAACAGAACAGGAACAGAAGAAGAAGTAACAAAACAGAAGAAGAAGAAGTAACAAAACAGAACAGGAACAGAGCAAAAGAACGAAGCAAAAGAAGTTATGGAAAAGAAGTTAACAGAGCAAAAGAAGTTAACAGAACAGGAACAGGAACAGAGCAAAAGAAGTTAACAGAACAAGTAACAGGACAGGAACAGAGCAAAAGAAGCAGAACAAAAGCTATGGAAAAGAAGTTACCGTGAGAAAAGCGGCGCAGAAGAGAGAACGCAAACGAACGAAGGCGAACGGCGAACGAACGAACGACGGCGACGGCGAGAACGCGAACAAACGACGGCGACGACGACGGCAAAAACGCGGAACGACGGCGACGACAAGAACGCGTAGAGGAAGAGAGAAGAATGGAAAGAAGAAGAGAAGAAGAAGAAGAATGCGGCGCGCAGAAGAAGAATGGAAAGAAGAAGAAAAGTTAGGGTAAAAGAAAAAGTCAAAAATGCCCTTGTTTTTTTTTAAAAAACCAAGGACAATTTCAGAATTTCACTCAATTTTTTTTGCGGTTTTGAACCGCACCGCACCGCTCCGCTCCGCTACGCTTTTTTAGCGCCGCTACTGGCCGCTATTCCAAACCGCTACGCTATGCATATTAGCGTAGCGGTCCGCCGCCGCTACGCTACGCGCGGCCGCTATAGCGCCGCTATTGGCCGCTATTGACTACTATGAGTCTAATACAAACTGACTAAGTCTAATACTCTAATATTCCCCCTTCAAACTAAGGGTGTCTCCAACTTTGAGTTTGTCTCTAAGGTATAAGAACCTTGTTGTAGATAAAGGTTTTGTGAGAATGTCTGCCCACTGGTCATGTACTAGAACATGAGAAACTTGAAGACTTTTGTTCATAACCTTCTCTCTGACAAAAAAGATATCAAGTTCCATGTGTTTTGTTCTGGAATGAAGTACAAGGTTGTGAGCCAATGAAACTGAACTAAGGTTATCACAATATGTTTGAGGTACTTTGGTGGGAACTTTGAGTTCTTGAAGAAGAGACTGCATCCATAGTATCTCAGCAGAAGCTTGAGCAGGGCTTCTATATTTTGCTTCAGCACTGGACCTAGCCAATAAGGTTTGCTACTTAGCCCACCAAGAGACAAGATTAGGACCCAAATAGATACAAGCTCCTGAAGTACTTCTTCTATCATCAGGATTAGATGCCCAATCAGCATCGTAGAAGCCAGTAAGGGAAATAGGTTCATGTAGAAGAGCATCCTTGATAAGCAGACCATGAACTGTGAAAGTGAATGGTCACACTTGCTAGAATGGAAGCCTAGCTTAACTAGTGCAACTTTTAACCTCTCAGGACCTTATTCAGTTTGCAAACAAGAGAAGGATCATCTTGCTCAAAACCAGGAGGTTAAGTCATATAGACTTCTTCAGTGAGATAACTATTGAGAAAGGCATTATTAATATCTAACTGTTGCAGAGGCCACTGATTGGTAACAACAAGAGTGAGAATAGTTCTCACAGTAACAGGCTTCACAACTGGAGAAAAGGTCTCAGTGTAGTTAAATCCTGCTTTTTGATGGAATCCCTAGGCAACTAGTCTGGCTTTGAATTTATTAATACTACCATCTGAGTTTTCCTTGAGTCTAAATACCCATTTACAACCTATAGCCTGCCTGTTAAAAGGTAACTAAACAAGGGACCAAGTGTTTTTCTGCTGAAGTGCATCATATTCAACCTTCATAGCATGATGCCATTTGGGATCCTTAAGAGTCTGTTTATAACTGGTTGTTTCAATGTGAGTTAACAGAAGAGTAGACTGCAGTCTGGGTTGAACTATACCATGTTTACCTCTAGTGGCCATGGAGTGAGTGTTTTGAGGATGAATACGGCGTGGAACAACAAGAGGCGAGCTGGACTCAGAAGAAGAAGAAGAAGAAGAATGTGTGGAAACTGACCAAGAGATAGATTTGTTGGTGTCAAATTCAGAAGGTGGAATAATAGTGATGGGAGTAGCATTAAAAACAATATAAGTAATGAAAAGATTATTGTTATTGTGACTAGGTGAAGATAAATCTGAGTAATGAGGAGAAGTAGGAAGATTGGGACTAGCTGGTGAATGAGGGGGGGCAAGCTGCGATGATGGTGAATTTATAGGAGAAATAGGTGGAATAGTGGGAGTAGTGTGTGAAGAAAAGACACTAGGGGAGTAGTCTGAAGGTGGAGTAGTGGAAATGGGTTCAGGTGTATGGAGAAAAGTGGAAATAGTGGGTAAATCAGTCATCACAGAGGTACAAGACTAAGAGGTAAAAAGCTCAGTGTAAGGAAATATGAGTTCATTAAACACAACATCCTTAGAGATAAAAATCTTTCCAGTGGGATCAAGACACTTGTATCCTCTATGTGAAAGAGAATACCCTAGAAGGATGCAATATTTTGAATGAAAATCCAGTTTTTGTGTGTTATAAGGTCTCAAGAAAGGAAAGCAAGAACAACCAAAGCTTTTAAAAAATTTGTAATCTGGAAACCATAAATGAAGCATGAAAAATGGTGATTTATTGTTTAAGGTAGGTTTGGGCATTCTATTGACAAGGTAAGTTGTTGTAAGGAAAACATGATCCCTAAAAGATAGAGGCATCTTAGCATGAGCTAGTAAGGTTAAGCTAGTTTCAATAATGTGTCTGTGTTTTCTTTCAACTAACCCATTTCGGTGATGTGTATGAGGGCAAGTTAGTCTATGTATGATGCCTTGATCATTAAGAAATTTGGTAAAAGGACGAAATTCACCACCACCATCAGACTGAACATCTTTGATTTTATGATTTAGTTGTAATTCAACCTTATTTTTAAAGCTTTGAAAGGTAACGAGAGTATGAGATTTTAGTCCAAGTAAAACATGAGAAAGCATCAACAATTGTTAAGAAATAAGAGTAACCACATGAAGATTCAATAGGAGCAGGACCCCATAAGTCACAAAACACAAGTTCAAGTGGTTTAGCATAGACAGTAGTTGATGCAACAAAGGGTAATCTTTGAGTTTTACCAAGACAACATGAAGAGCAAAAATCATACAAACTTTTATTAGGAATATGAACATTACATAGTTTCATAACATTTTTGAGTACCTCATAGTCAGGGTGGCCTAGCCTACTATGCCATATGATATACAAAGATGAACTAGAATTGTTTAAAGGAACAGTTACAGGGTAAACAACATTATTACATTGATAGGTACCAAATTGTAAGCTAGAACTATTTCCTACAGGAGCACAACTTTTATTGGTGCTACAAACTAGATTAACGGTAGAATTTGAAACAGCAGGATGAGAGGAAGGATGAGGATGAAACTGATAGAGACCATCACTGCCAAGAGAGCCTCTTATAAGGACCTTAGAAGAACCCTGGCATTTAACAAAGCATTCATTAGAATGAAATTCAAAAAAGACATTGTTATCTCTAGCAAATTGACTGACACTAACTAAGTTTTGAGTTATAGAAGGAACAAGAAGCAAGTTATTAAGTTTTAGTGTGGTGTGAGGTTAAAAGGGTGAGTTAAAACTCATTGAACCAACAGAAGTTATAGACAGACCTTGCCCGTTTCCAATGTGGACTTGGTCAGAACCAGATAAGGATACATCATCCATTAGATTAACAGCATCAAGAGTCACATGATGTGTAGCTCCTGAATGAGGATACCAGATGTGATTGAAGCCATTTCCATTAAAGTTAACAGATTCATCAGAAGTACTAGTAAGCAGGGCTTGAGGAGCCTGAGGCCTTTGTCCTCCAAGAGATTGAGGGAATGGAGAAAACTGAGGTCTAAGAGAACCTTCAGAAGTAGGAGCACGTGGCTGCAACCAAACATTGGAAGGTGCAACATAACCAGAACCATATCCACCATGTGTACCATATCCATATCCATAAGAGGTAAAAAGGCATCATATTGAGGTTGGAGACGATAATAACAATAACTAGCATCATGTCCAGACTTGTAACAGATCTGACACTGCACATAAGGGCGCCCATTGTTGTTTCCTCTTCCACCTCTGCCTCTGAAACGTCCACCTCTAAATCCTCTGCCACATGACTGACCTCTACCACCTAAATATGCACTAGGAAATTGATTTGGAGAATTAAACTGAGAGTTAGGGTTGGAATTACCATTAGGAAATGCAGGATGTGGTGTTTATCCTTGGGAATCAGCACCTAAGTTCTGAGTGAGATTAACAGAGGCAGGTTCAGTGACTGCAGCTTTCTTGAACCTCTCATTGCGAGATTCTTGAGTGAGAAGTTGAGATTCAAGTTCATCTAAAGAGATGAGTTCAGATTTGATGTTAACAGATGCAACAATAGCGTTGAATTCTTCAGGAAGTGCTTCAAGAACAACTTCAATGAGATCACGATGAGGAACAAGATCTCCTATAGACATTAACGCTTCAGAAATTTCACGAACACGAGAAATAAACTCAGAGATCTAGCGAGAACCTTTTGTAATGGCGCGAAGCTCAGAGCGATGTTGACGCGAACATGTTCGCATCTGAGTAAAGTAGTAACTGTGAACCTCTTCCCAAACTTGCCATGAGTTGCGAAAACGAACAAAACGCGACAAGAGAGAAGGCAGAATTGTTGACATGATCCATGTGCAGAGCAACAAATCCTGTTCTTCCCAATCGGAATACGTTGGATTCTCTTCTCCGGCTTCGCGAGCAGCGTCAGTGAGAAAAACTGGTGGAATTTGTGGATTAATCACAAAATTCACCATTTTCGTACCTCGCAACACGCCTTTAACCTGTTGCTTCCATTTAAGATAATTTGTATCATCAATCTTGACATAAACCGTTTGTTTGAAAGTTTTTGTAGCAGCAGTAACGCGTTGTGCTTCTGTAGTAGCGGAAGGAGGAAGAGTAGGAGTAGGAGGAGGAGTAGCCATGGCAGCACTGAATCAAAAAGAAGCTCTAGATACCATGATAGAATGAGAAAACTCCATTGATGAGTTTGGAAAAGCTTGAGAGAAAAGTTAGTTAGAGGAGAGAGAAAGAGAGGAAAATTATTTCAAAAAGTTTGTTATTCTCATTGATCTCAATAGTGCTTACATGTATTTATAGATCCTAAGAGAGTGTGATAGCTGGCACTAATACAACTGTACATAGTGACATATTTCTAAGACTCTTAACAATACTAGAGTCTCTAATATAATAGACTAAGTCTAATACAAACTGACTAAGGTATTGTTTAACCTGACTTTTTTACCGTCTAAAAGCTACTTTAAAACAAAGTCAAAATTAAGGGCTTTAAGAAAGAAGTTAAAGTTGTTTGATTACTTTATTTTTTTTAGTTTTAAAGCTATTTTTAAGTTAAAAGTTGTTTGGCAAAATATTGTACAAAACTTTGAATTTATTATGAATTAAGTAATTAAGATAATAAATAAAAAAATGTTTAAAATATTTTTTGTGGAGCTGAAGAATATATCTATAGCGTGTATGTGTGTGTGTGTGTCTATATATATATATATATATATATATATATATATATATATATATATATATATATATATATATATATATATATATATATATATATATATATATATTATTTTTGCACTTTCATATTGTAACAAAATATAAATATTTTTTTCAATGATACCTACAGTGTAACATATATGATATAATATAAATTCTTATCTTTTTGATTGACACCAACAATATATCATTCTTATAACCAAATATTCTCTTTATATATATATATATATATATATTAGACGTAAATAGAGTAAAGATGTCCAACATGAATAAAATTAAATGGAAGAAAAAAATGAAATATAATATTAAAAAAATAAAAGAAATGGTGTCAGTGTGAATCGAAGAGGGTATATGAATGAAGAAGAATTCAAGCTTGCCGTGTTAAATAGTTCTAAAGTTCCTTTAAACAACTTTTGATCAAAGCTCATTCCATTCAATTTTATGCATTCTAAAAAAAGTACTTTTTTTAGTAAGTACTTAATATATATTGTGTTTGGCATACATTCTCTTTAAAACTGTAGAGAAGTAGAAAAAAAAACCAAGTCAAATGGTACCTAAGTCTAATACGGTAATAATCCTTAAATGAAAATCACTAACCACTTAAACTGGAAAAACTTGGTTTCCATTTCCTTTTATTGAAGGAGGTATAAGAGACAAGCTATTTATATACTATAAGTATGGATGGGCAAAGTTTGGTTCAGAAACAAAACTGTGTGTGAACTAAACCGAACTGTTTTTCAATTTGTTAGAACCGAACCAAACTGTAAGGGATCAATTCGAACCAAACTGAACTGGTCTTCAAACTGGTGAACTATTTCATTTAAAAAAATAAACTGAACAATTTCCACATAAGTAAACATTTCAGAAATAAAAACCAAACCAACGAAATCATAAACTGAGGGAAGTTTTTTATGTAACATTATTCTATGCTGAGATTTGTTGCACAATAGTGGAATATTCTGAATTATACATAATAGATTTGCACACACAAATCATTATATCAGACAAATTAGGATAAAAATTAAACCTTGCCATTCCTATGCTAAAGCAAGTCCAATGTTAATACATTCTCTTGTTGCAATTCATAGCACACTGTTCCATGGAGCCAATAACAAATTCAAAAAGTAAACAACAAATTATAGCTACAGTGAAAGAACTAATTGTAGCTAAACAATTGTGAAGATGAAACCCCTATGAAATTTTGGTTCAATTTGGCAAACAAACTAGCAAACACAGTGAAAGAACTCAGCAAAGCAAACACAGTGAACAAATCAACGTTTTTGGTTCAATTTGGGTTCAAGTTCAGTTTTGGTTTTTTTATCAAAAATGTTCGGTTAATAACTGCTCCTTTAAGTATGCATCAGTTCATAACTTTTACATAGCGGTTCAGATCCATAACAGTTCGGTTCAGTTTTTGGTTTTTTTGCCCACCCCTAACTATAAGTCTAATTTCACGGTAGAGGATGTATGTTACTTGCAGGTATAAAGTCATAATCAATTATTCCACTCTAAACCTTTTCTTTTTTGTAAAAACTCAAGAAAAATATAATCATATTTCAGAGCATTCTCTTTTATTTACTACACTCTAACACGATTCAATATTTTTAACATCAAATTTACCAATCTCGCTTTCCAAAGGACGCAACCAAATTTTCCTCCACTCCATCATACGTTAGCAATTAAACCAAACAGAATAGGATTCTCAGCTATTGTATAGATGAAGTTTGTAATGAATGGAGTGCTTCCATTCAAAAAATAAAAGGAAGAGTGCTTCACTATTGGCATGTTATTTTTGAAATGAAAATATCTTAAACGTGCATCAAAATTGAAACTACAGTTTGTAGCTTTCATGAACTGCAGTGGAAATTACTTTCAAACGTAAGAATTAAACATTGGACCGCAGTTCCAAATATGTATCGCATGCCAAACCAATACGGCGTAATGGTAAGGTAACCGTGGAATGAAACAGGGCCTGTTCTCAGTCTAAACACAATCAGTATTAGATACAACTTCAAAAATAGGTTGACAGTATAGGAAATAACAAGTAAATCACAATGCAAAAACAAAAACTGACAATCCAAATGTTTTCTTCTCCATCTCACAAAAATGGTTCCCAAAAATTGTCTACCTTCCCACATATCTAAATCCATCTCTCACGTTTTAAAAAAAATGCGCTTTCTTGTAGTCTGTCTCTTCTCTTTCTCTTTCTTGTCTGTCTTCAAATCAAGACGGGTGCAGGAGGGACTTCAAGAGTGATTCCAGCTTGGATTTGACCCCACCCAATAAGACGCCAATGCTTCTCAACACGTCGACTGAGTGCAATCTTCTCACCCTTGCTAGTGCACACAGGAGATGTAAGTTGCAATTTTGCCAAGTCATTCTTGACAGCAATTACTCTCGCACCAGTTGACATTGATCCTATGTTCAACATTAGCATTTCTGCTTTAGCCAGCTTAGCTACCTTTCCTTGTCTCTCGGATCCTTTAGTTCGGACACCAAGAAGCCGTCGAAGCAAGAAAAAGTTTACCTGCAAGACCAAATGCAAAATTCATCTGTAAATAAAGATTTTCTTAGCACAGAAGGGAAGCTGAGTAAATGTAAAGGATTTGACTATTCTAAAGTGAGGAAAGAGTAAAGTAAAATATAGTTTGTTATGGATGTACGCAATGTTTGCAGTATCGCGAGTTGGATAGTATAATCGAATGAGTCTACGATCCTCTGTTTCTTTCTTGTGCGAGATCATCGGTTTTTTTCTTGTGAGTTCCTTTATTTTGTGTGGTGTACTTCTGTTAATGGCTTCAAACAGTGGCTCCCGTCCCAATTTATGATTATGAACTTAGTTTAATGTTGTGATTTAGAGGTTATTTTATTCATCTATAGTAATTTGTATGCATGAGTATTTATAACTATATAAGTATACTCTTTCTCTATTAGTTGGATCTTAAGATATGTGCTACTATCCTTGAGTTATGATTTTTCAATTCCCTCCCAATCTTTAAAACATTGGATGTATGATATTATAATACCAACCTTAGATTTAATGGCTGGTAAATCTTACTTCGGTTAGATTTAATGGCTGATAAATCTTACTTCGGAATTGACTAAATTTTGACTACCCACCTAATCTCACCAGATTAGCAAGTAAAAGTGAATAAATGAAGATATTTGTAAGTAAGCTCTTCATCACCAAAAGTCCTATGAATAGTGAAACTTTGCGAAACCAAGCAAATTAATGGCTGGCAGGCAGGCACGCATGCATGCATAAAATTCTAAATCATTAGGCATAACCACATACCTCAAGCTCAACGAAAACCTCGGGCAGTGACCCAACCTCTCCAAGAACATGCCCTACCAACCTGTCAGCACGCGTCAAAGTGGGATCCATTGTTGTTCCAACACCAATTAGGCCTCCAGGCACAGCAAATTGAAGCTCATTTTGTTCAGCATACAATGAAACTATTCTAGAGTATATAGGCGTGCATCTAATATTTCCACCCTCATCTTTAACAACTATTCCAGGTCGAACTTCAATGAATTGGTTGACCTTCAAAACACCCTGCAAAGAAGTTGTCATATGTGTTTCAGAAGAACATCTCATGTCAATATGTCTCTGATTCAAGACTCAGCCCAGAATAACTGGATCCATGGCCTCTCGGTCACTTGAAAATTCATCGTAACAAACTCAAATTGCTTTTAGATAAAAACACGGTATTGAGTTCATCCTTTCGTTCTGGTTTGGAAATAGAATGGAGAGTTTTTCAAGGTATTTTGGAAATTTGCAAGAGCAAAATCGAAAAACAAAAAAGTTGCAGTGTTTCTCATATGTTGGGTGTTCATGTTTGATAGTGTTTGCCCTCGGCATTATTTTCAAAGCATTTGAAATTCTAGCATAGATTAAACATTTTAAAGACACTTATTAAAATAAAAACATTTTTAAAATTACTCATTGTATACATGTTAAGACATAATAATTCCAAAATTTAAATTTCTTAGGAAAACTAACATCTGCATGTGCTGCAGACAAAGTCGGATATGTGCAAATCAAGAAAAATATTTGGAATATTCACTAAAAGACTTACCCTCAGAATGCTTCCACCAGCTACACCTCCTTTTATTTCATCAACCTCAAAACCAGGTTTATTAACATCAAAGGACCGAATTACTATCATATTAGGTGGAGAAACAAAGTTCCTTTCAGGGATTGGGATCTTTTTCACGATATATTCGCACGCAGCATCGATATTATACTTCAATTGGGCAGAAATAGGTACCACTGGTGCACCATCAGCAACCGTTCCCTGGTAAGCCAAGTAGGGCAAGAGTATAGTATCAGTCGGGAAAAAGTTATTCTCTTGCATAGCAGAAACCTCTTCGCAGAAAACTTACTTCTATAAACTTCTGAATTGCTTCATGCTGATTGATAGCCACATTCTCTTGAATTAGGTCAACCTTGTTTTGAAGGATTATGATGTGCTGAAGACGCATAATTTCCACAGCAGCTAAATGCTCAGAGGTTTGTGGTTGTGGACAGCTTTCATTAGCAGCTATGAGTAGCAAAGCTCCATCCATGATAGCTGCCCCATTAAGCATTGTAGCCATGAGAATATCATGACCCTATGGCAATTGAAAAAGTAAAAATAAATATCACATATATGTATAAGCATTAAGCAGTGTCGTTAAATGGTGGCCATAGAGGTATCATGGTATGGCATGTCAGTTCGTACATGGTCTAAGATATGGAAACTATTCTTCAAGAGAGTCTAAGATACTCTAAGACCGCAAAACTTATCCTATGAGATCATCTTAGTCAGATATAGTAGATAATATAGGACATGTTCATATCTTCTCACATACCTATATATGTATGTTCATACACAGACATACATACACACTACAATATACATCTCTTCCTGGGATTAAAAGAATTGGGAGATAATGTAATGCTAGGGAGAGAAAACAAAATTTGGATGGACAAAAAATGTAAAATCAAATGTGCACATTTATGAAAGTAATCCTACATTAAATTTAAAATCTAATGAAGTTATCCATAAAACAGCCTTAAACAACAAATGAAAGTTCAGAATTTTACCGGGCAATCGACAAAAGAAACGTGTCTCAGCAATTTCATCTTGCAGTTTTCAAACCCTGCCACATCACACATAGGATTATCTTCTTTTCCACTTCCATAAGCCCTGTAGCAAAAAAGTATGATCACATTACCAATAATTGAAATAACCTGATAATATAACATCAATAAGAAAATAACTACACACTTGTAGCTCATAGGCCTTGGACACCGTTCATCTTCACACTTATATATTTTTGCGTTTGCATAGCCAAGCTTGATTGTAATGTTACGCTCCAACTCATTTTTAAAACGCACAGTCTGCACAACATTCATGGGAAACCACGGAGGTCAACAGCATAAATATAGAAAAGCTCGAGGGAAATGTACAAAGAATATAATGTGGTACTATGGCGTTAATATGTAAATCTTTTTTTTAAAAAAACCGAAGATGCAAAAACAGTGGTAGCAAATTCAATTGATCTAAATGTTAGGAGAAGATAACCATTTTTTTATGGATTCCATAAACCAATCAAATGAACCTGACAATAAACCCTATCTACGACAAAATAAAATCCAAATATTGAAATTAACAAAACTTCATAAATCTATGGTAATTCAGATTTCACAAGCTTCATAACTCGCATGCTATTTGGATTAAATAAAATATCATTTTGAGTACTCAATGAGTAAATACTTCCTTTCTACTTGAAACAAATCACCTACATCTAAATGGATCAATCACAGAGAATAATTCCAAAATACCATGTGCCAAGAATGACAAATATACAATATAAACCCAGCCATCCTCACCCCTACACACAAAACAAATATAGAGAAAAAAAAATTAGACAAAGGAATACCTGAACACCCGATATTGCTTTCACAACTGTTGATTTGCCATGTGCCACATGACCAATAGTGCCTGCCAGGATTTATTTTTTTATTCATCAATGATCTAACAATAACAGTCATCAATGGAAAAGAAGCTTACATAATTACTTAACAAGAAATTTGTTCGTGTTCTAGTATTACTGGAACAAATTCAATAAGTGATATGATTGAACCACAAAAAGGGAGAATATATTACCAATATTAATGGTCGCTTGACGAGATATGACTTCAGGAGAAAGTGGATGCAATTTTGTCACATCCAATTTACTCAAGTCTTGTTCCATCAAACCCTTCCGTGACATTTTGGCTGCTTCGAATAGAAACTTCAATTGCGTGATGGAATGAATTTATGAGCTGACACTGTTTAATGCTAAACTACCTGCATGTATTTATCCCATGACAAGAAATCAGCATCAAAGTCGATATTTGCCTTTTCATTAAATCAGTTTATGAATATATGAAACAACCTAATTCTTTTACATTTTATCCTACTATGAGCAATTATAATGTAAAGGATGTATAATTAATGCAGAAGTGCAGTTTATTATTTTACAAAGGAAAGGGAAACATTTCCATAATGTCCAAAAATAGACGTTGATTATCGCTCATTTGGTCTGCATCTTTCCCTATTATTTCCTTAACTAAAGATTTTTTTTACAAATACCACTTCAAATATGTGACAATTAGATTTCATCAACTTTCCTTTGGCAGTAAAACCCTATAACTGTAGTAACTTTGTGCAGTGATTAAGGCACAGGTACTCAAGTTTCTACAGACAGTTTTTGCACAGGAATCAAGAGACACATTGCTTGTTGATAGTAAAGATGAATTGACAAATTAAAATTAAAGTTAAGGGGAATCAATGTGTTTCTCCATTTTCAAATTTTCAATTTCCAACAACAATTAACATACTGAGCAGCAACAACAGGTGATAACTACTTGTAACTTTTGATAAAATCAATGTGTCAAGTAGTGTCTAACAAAGAGGTAGTCAACTCGATAAATTAAAATAATTGGTAATTTTAATATAATTCATAAACGTAATACTAGTCGACTATTTCTCATATAACACGGGAGAAAAACAACAAAAGAGAGAGGAAGAAGAAAAGAAGATTGCTTCACAATTACACCTTTGGTGCAAAGTACAAGCTATTTTTCATAGCATCCATAAGTATCAATATCATTCAAAATATATCCATAATTTTCCATGTTGAAAATGTCCTTGTTCTTATATCTCCCTATCAGTTGGGTCTTTAACTTCGTCCTTGCACATGTTTCAACCTCCTTCTCAAAAAATAATTGATAACTCTCTTTCTTAACACAGTTTTTATCCACATCCCAGCTATTGAGATTATTTTTTTGAGGAAGGGGATGAAATAACCTCTTGTTCACATGGCAGAGAATGTGAGAGGGAAGGAGAGACTGAGAGAGTGAAGGAAGAAGAAATCGGGAAATGGTGGGAGGAACCAGGGATATCTTCTTTTTTCCGTTTACATCTGTTCTGTAGAGAGTAAGGAAGAGTTCTACTGTTTCTGTACAAGCCTACCACCACTATTATTGATATCATCACACTGATGTCAGTAGCAGAACATCAGTGATAATATTAGTATTCAGCTACTTTACCACTATTTTCTATTCTTAATCTCACCCATTCCAATTCCCATCATACACTTTAAATTAAAACGAGCCACAAGTAGGTTAATGAAATTGGGCTTGAACCGTAGATTATGAAGTGCTACCATTGTGAAGTGTCAGGAGAAAAAAATACAACTGTTTTATAATAATCTTTTGACCAAATGACTTAGCAACAAGTTACACCATTTTCCCATTCATCCACCATACCTCTATACTCCTACAATAGGTTAATAAAAACTAATGCTACCTAGATCATTTCTCTACAAGCACAAACCTGGCAGCTTATGGATACCATACCAAGTCGAGTACAGCATCGTATCTTATTACTAACAATGAGAAACACGGGTAATGAGAATTTCCATATTTTGCAAGTTTAAGCGCCCTAAGAAAAGAAAAGATACAAGATTTGCAACTAAATTGGGCATTCAACAAAGCATAACAACAACAACTAAGTCTTATCCCACGATTTCGGGCCTGTTTGGATTGGCTTATTTGGGTTTATCTACTGACATAAGTTTTGTGAGATTGTTTGGGAGAACTTTTGAAAATAGCTTATGACAATTTTCATAAGCTTTTTTCAACGTATTTTCATAAGTTCTCCAATATACCTTATAAAAACAACTTATAGCATATATAAAAACAATTGAACGTTATTTTTTACTTTTGCTATAAAAATAGCTTATGCAAGCTTATACATAAGCGCTTATCATGATAAGTTCTTGTGCTATAAGCTACAAATAAGCTGTTTATCCAAACAGGCACTAAGTGGGGTTGGTTACAAGGATCAAACAATGCCATAATGTTTTTCGAGGTTTTTATCTGCCTTTGGTGATTTGACTACCCTGAATTTGATCTACAAACATTTCCAACAATGTACATTCTTCGAAAATTGCAATAATCAGTACACCCCACCTGAAAATTTTAGGGCTTTTCTAAAACTGGTTTCATCGATTACAGATGCATGTGTATAGTGTAAGGTAATAATCAAATCAAAATAATCTCCCATTAAATAACTAATAAGAATTCCACAAGAAGAATCTTCAAACCCTAGTTGAAAATCGAACGAATCTTGCGCATGTACAAGACAATTAAACCACCAAAAAAAATCGAGAATTCAAAGAGTAAATTTACATGAGAACGAAGAGAGAGAGAGATGAAAACCTGAAAGAAGAAGAAGAAAGGTG
Source organism: Medicago ruthenica (assembly GCA_018208015.1). Classification (NCBI taxonomy): domain Eukaryota; kingdom Viridiplantae; phylum Streptophyta; class Magnoliopsida; order Fabales; family Fabaceae; genus Medicago; species Medicago ruthenica. The sequence goes on along the minus strand of CM031372.1, from coordinate 80,904,993 downwards.
CGGGGTGCGGGGTGCGGAGTGCGGGGTGCGGAGGTGGCAGCAAAAGTGATAAGCAGGAGAGTGAGTGGCTGTCGAATCAAAGCTGCGGGTCGGGTAATATCCAAAACAGTAAGGTACAATTTTCCACAAATAAACTCCAATTTTTTTAGGCCATTATTTTTTCCACCATGCTTCCTATTTGGATTTTAAAATCCGAAATATTTCAACATGTTTTTGGAGGTTTTATGCGGTTCGGATTCTAAAATCCGAACTATATAGAGCGCGTGAGAAGGTCATATGGTGGGAAAAGAAACAGTCATTTTTTATATGTAAGATAAATTAGTTTTTTTGGGTTAATTTTTTTTTTCAACGAAATATATTAACAATAAAAAACATTCCTCATAACATATGCCATTTCTCATAACACATATGTACTAGAGAGGAACACAAGAGTTATACAAATGGAGTAAATCGAACCAACAGAAGAGACAAGGAAAGTGGGTAATTGACTGATGCCCAAAAATGAGAATCGATTAAGCCACCAACCGTGGTAACCTAAAGTTGAATTGATGTATTTTGTTTTTAGCCACTAGTATGATAGAAGCTTGACTTTATCCACTAGATTACGAACAATCTTCCTTTTGGTTAAAACTCATATTATTACGATCTTTCCAAATTACCCCGACACAAGAAAATCAAATGACATACATAAGAGATCGCTGCATTTTAGAACCTCCTGATAAAAAACCAAACTGCATAAAATGGTCAGAAACACTTGAAGGATCAACCGAAGAGAAGTCAATACAATGTTAAACATGCTGCCAAACATTGCCGAAGAAATTACAATCCAAGAATAAATGGTTAGCCGAATATGTAACACCACACCCACTCACACAAAACTGAGAGTCTTGATCAAGGATGTCTCGTCTAAATAAATTATCTTTGGTGAGAAGCCGAATTTAGTCTTGATTAAGTAAAAGGTCACTATAAATATTCAGAATTTTGTTTTTAATCCCTACAAATTAAAATCACACTTTTTAGTCCATGTGACATTTTCCTGAAGCATTTTAGGGGCCCAAAATGTTGACGAATTTTTTTTACAGAGACTAAAAATGCTGAGAGAAAATTTTAGGGACTAAAAATACTAACGAAAATTTTACAAAGATTAAAAAGTGTGATTTTATTCTGTAAGGACTAAAAATGAAATTTTGAATATTTATAGAGATCATTTACCTAATAAATCCATTCTTTTTATGAAAGATAAATTAATCTTTAACTCATTGTAACGAAATAACTAATATATATCTCTAGAATAAAATATAAGCAAATAAAGTAGTTGAAAAATTGATGTTCGTGGACTTAATTTTTAACAACATGCATGTACATTTTAACTATTAGTTTTTGCTTGTATTTCATTATGGATAAAGTATGATTTGAGGGGTATATCTTTTCCCGATTAATTATTGGGTCATGCTAACGAGTGTTATTTGAACGTTTCTTAATTATTAAAACAATAAAGTAATTGAGCTGTTTTATGTTGTCAAAGTCAAATTTTAAAGTTTCAAAATGTTGAATAGATTATTTCCATGATAAAAAAATCAATAATTTTAAGACAATGCTAACCGGTGCCCCGAGACATCGGTTAAACAACTAAAACAAGTAAGGTTTTTTTTATAAAAAGTGTTGTAATTATCACTTATCAAAAGTCAAAAATTATATATTTAAGACAAAACTTCTATTCATGAATTCCTTAACCATTGCCTCTGAGACACTGGTTAACGAGATCCATAATTTTATAATGGAAATTTTTATTTTATCTCAATACTTGTGTATTTTCTATTATGCTTGTCAAACAAACCATATAGCTTAAACATTGTATTTTATCATTTTTCTCTAATTTAACTCATGTTATTTTAATTATTTTTTTGGTTATAATTTTTAATTAAAAATTTAAATGATAATTAAACATATATTTTTCATGTCATTTTGCATATACAAACTAGTTTAACTAATTTTGCCAAATACTAAAAAATCAATGAGCTAACTTATTCGCTATCATTTATCAACTAAATTTTGTTTTGATGAACTATCAACTAACTTATCATTTATCCGATAAAAGTATATTCGTTATATGCTAGTTTATCAGTTATATTAATATTTTTTTAAAGAAACTAAATTAATCCACCAAAATTGACATCAAGGACAATCGAACTTGAGACATTAAAAACAGCTCACTCCAAGTCTCAATCAACATCATCATACCAACCTAAGTGGATTTATATCAATATATTACTCTATCTTATCTTTTTATTAGAGACAAGTGATAAATGTTCGAAAGTATTGTTTAATATCCTTGATAAATGTAGTACGAAGGTGTTTTATGACAAGAAAATGAGAGTAATTAAAATAGAAATGGTGTTTTAACTTTATCAAAAAAGATGGTATGGTTTGACTGTGGATGAGCGTTTCCTTTTGATCACCGTCCTACCCTCCTCGAAAAACTAAATCACTTTCCACGTAAATGGAAAAACAAAGTTAGATCACAAAAAAAGCACTTTTTAGAGAGAGAGAGAGAGAGATGCAAAGAGTGTTGTGCAGTTGCAAGAAGAAGTACTGAAGAACACTCCACTTGCCATAATTTCTTCTCAAACTAAGATGAAGAAGAACAAAAATACAACTCACTCTCTATTCTTCTACTGTACTCTCATTCTACTTACTTCCACTTTCTCTCTCCATTTTCAACCAGCTCACGCTGCTCCTGCAGGTAACTAACTCAACCAACCCATTTCTTCAACTACTTCAATTTTCCATTTTTACCAAATGGGTATGCTAAATTTTCAACCTTTTTGCTTATTGTATCTCAATTCCCTAGTGGGTTTGTTTTCATTTATTTATATATTTGTTTAATTTAGTTAAACAATGTTTATGAATCAGGACCATTGATTAAACATTTGTCTTCACTTATCAAATGGACAAGGTCTGCCACTACTAAGACACCACACTCAGGTCATTCTTCATTTTTTGTGATGGCTTTTCTAGTAATATTTGGCCTTGTTTGGATAAATAGCTTAATTAAGCACTTTTAGCATAAGTGCTTATCAATACTTATGTATAAAGCTATTTCTATAACTAAAGATAAAAACTAATTTCAAAAAACTATTTTCATAAGCTATTCTAGAGAACTTATGGAAGTAATCTGAAAACAGCTTATGATCATGTCATGAGTTGTTTCTATAAGCAATCTCACAAATGCTTATGACAGTAGATAAGCTCAGATGACTCAATGCAAATGCTTAATTTGTGTGTGTGAATGTAATTTGCTGTTTCTTTGTTTGTTTTTTCAGATGGGAATGTTCTTCAATTTGAGAATGGTTATGTAGTTGAGACTGTTGTGGAAGGAAATGAGATTGGAGTTATCCCTTATCGGATCCGTGTCTCTGAAGAGGACGGTGAACTCTTCGCTGTTGATGAAATTAATAGCAACATTGTTCGAATTACACCACCACTGTCTCAATGTATGGCTTCTACTCTTGTTTGTTCTCTTGAGTTTATAATATTGACTATTATGTTTCTCACAATAGCATTACTAGATGAAAATTATCTGGCAAGTTAAGCAGAATTTTGATTTGAGTAAAAGTTAACAAGAATTGATTTCCATTCATTTGGCTTACAGATTACTTCTTAATTTCGTCGGTTATTTTTTTATGCTATTGCAGATAGTAGAGGAAGATTGGTAGCTGGGTCATTTCAGGGTTACACTGATCACGTGGATGGAAAACCTAGTGATGCTCGGTTTAATCATCCCAAAGGCATAACCATGGATGACAAAGGGAATGTTTATGTTGCTGATACTCAAAATCTTGCCATCAGAAAGATTGGAGATGCTGGTATGTGTTTATTTAGCTACAAGATTTCAGAATCTAGTTTGGACTAGTAAGGTGTATTAGTATCTTACAATATTAGAGGAGTTTAATTTGGGTACACTTTTTACACTGTCAGTAAGACGAGAATGGTGAAAAGATATTGTTACTAACATCCGTAAATATTTTTTAGGTGTGACAACCATCGCTGGAGGAAAGTCAAATGTTGCTGGCTACAGGGATGGGCCTAGTGAGGATGCTAAGTTCTCAAATGATTTCGATGTGGTATATGTTCGACCAACCTGTTCCTTGTTGGTCATTGATAGAGGAAATGCTGCTCTTCGGAAAATTATTCTTGATCAGGAGGACTGTGATTACCAATCAAATTCAATTTCAAGCACAGGTTTAAATTCTTGTCTAATAGTTTCGTATGCTTTAATATTTAATGCAATAATTTGTGTTGAAATTAAATGATACTATTTTGGCACTTTTTCTTTATCTGCAAAGCGTGTGATGATAATATAAGAGTATTCTGAATGATTTATGCTCCACTGAAAAATAAAAACGTCTACCCTTTGCAACATGTGATTCTGATGTTAAAGTTCTGGCTTGAAATTTGAATAGCATATGCATACAAACAGAATAAAAGGAAACTAAGTGTTAACACTTCCAATCAGCCATGAAACAAAGGACTTGATTTTCATTCCAAAAACAAAGGACTTTTCTTGTAGTTAAAGCATCAATAAGCCTTTTGAAACCCCCTCCCTTAACTAAAAACGCTATTATGTCTTGAAACCCTCCTCCCCCTTTTTCATTTTGTATGATGGACCTGAGCAAGATTAAAATGCACTTTTGTCCCCCAAGTTTCAAAATCTGAAGATTTTATCCCCCATATTTTACAAATCACAATTTTGACCCCTAACTTTATCCCCTTTTGCAAAATTCAGGCCCGTTGATTTTGACTAATCAATGCTGATGTGGACATTCTTTTAACCATATGTACGCTCAGACGTGGAAATTAATAAAAAAAGAAAAACCCATAAAGTCATCCAACCCATAAATCTTCATCCAAAAACATGAATACTGGGTTTGTTGTTCATATTCAACCCATAAACTCAACCCAACACACTCACCAAACCATCGTTTGAAATCAGCGACGACCCGATAACTCTCCATCATCTTCCCTAGTCTTTCCCACCACTAAACAAAAGCAAAACATCCTAATCTCTATCCACAATCTCAACCCCTTCCTCAATATTCTTCACAATCTCAACCCCTTCCTTAATCTGCTTCAAAACATCCTAATCTCTGTCCACAATTTCAGTCCTACTTCTCAATTTTCCCACATCCACTACGGTTGGCGAATCAAATGATCAACAACCATTACTGAATTTCGATGCTTTGAAAACGGGTAATTGTCAAAACCCAGATCCATTTTTGGGTAACTGTTTAATTGGGTTGTGTTGTAAGAGAGCAAAACGAAAGGGTCGCAGTAAAAGTGAAAGCTAGTAGTAATAGAGCTATGAGAGGGTGGAGCTACGGTTGGCGAATTTTTTGATCATTTTAAAAGGTGAGTTTCTGGGTTTTCTGGTTCGTTTCATTGTGGTGGTGGTGCCGAATTCTAAGCTGACCCATGATAGTTGGAACACGTGCTGCGGCAGAGGGAGAAAATCGGCGAAGAAGGAAGTTGATCCTTTCGCAAAAAAAAAATCAAACAACCGGAAAGATCTCATGGAGAGGATAAAGAATATGATATTATTTCTTATGATCGTAAGCATGGTGGTCGGAGTTGCGCTGAGAATGTTGTTGGCGGTGAGGGTTAAGAAGAGAGAAGGAGGTTTTTGGGTTCTTGTTCTTCTTTTCAGTTTGAGTTTAGTGTTACATTTTTTTTATAATTAATTTCCACGTGTGCGTGTAGTTGGCAAGTGTTGACCGAGTCAAAATCATGGATGCAGACTTGTGCAGAAGGGCTGAAGTTAGGGGGCCAGACTTTTTCAATAATAAATTAGGATTATTGTGCCTCTTGCTAACCTTATACATTCCATATGCCTTGTTTTATTTCTACGCATGTGAAAACCAGGGTCGTTCCTATGAAAATGGAGGCCCGACTCTCATAAAAAAATAGTCCCCTAATAAAAATATGCATTTTTTTAAAAGAGAAAAAAAAAACTTTATATTGTTTGATTTATTTTATTTTTTGAGAGGATAATTATAATGTTTGTTGTTAGAACTTTGTTATTTTATACGACAAGTATTTGCCCGAAATTACAAGTGCTCTAAAATAATAAGAAAAAAAAAATTATATTGTGTTTTTATTTGTAAATATGTAGTTTAATAGGTTAAGGAGTGAACTAAATTAAGGAGATGATAGAGAGTATGGAGGACATGGAAAAAAATAAATAATGAAAGAAGTAATATTTAGATGAAGGGAGTTGAACCCAGGACCACAAAGCTTCTTACACTATGCCCTGCCACTAGGCCACTTCTGCGCAATTGTAATATTCACATCGTTATTAATATATATTCCTCTTTTATATTCATGATTTAAACAAAAAAAATATTTTCAGTAGAGCTGTTTGCACCCCCAAGGGACGACCCTGATGAAAACCATTTAATTCCAAAGTTTATACCTGCATAGCTCAAACTTTCTATCTATTTATTTGCTCAACTCTTCAACTAGGACATTATCATTTGGCAAACAAATGCATGGTGATGCTTGATCTTGGATATATGTTTAGTAAGCATATCCAACTCTCAAGTTCAACTCTTACGATCCAATTTCAAATATAAGGGAACATCTTTTGGCCACATGGACTAGATTTGTAGGTAACACATCAAACACATTATCGATAAATGGAAAGGAAAATGCCTATCAGAGAAGTTATCTAAGTTTGATATGGTGTTCTTGTTGGATCTGATTTTTCTTTATCAGAAAATTATTAATTAAATTTGTAGAACATATAATATTTTAAATTTATTTTTGTTAAAATAAGTGAATTTTCTGTTTAGAGGAGTGACAACAATGGGAAATATGTAAATTTGAGAACAATGTATGTGACTGTATCTTTTTATAAAATGTATTAGATTCTCTCTATCTCCAATTAACTGATTTAAGTCCATTTTGTGTTTTTCTGCAGATATCCTTATAGTTGTTGGTGCTGTTTTGGTTGGATATGCCACATGCATGCTTCAGCAGGGATTTGGATCCTCTTTCTTCTCAAAAACAGTATGTTTTGCATCCACAGAATTTGTAAATATACAAAATTTCAGAATTACATGAGTTGCATGATGTAACCTAAGTTATAATGGTGGGTACTGGGTAATGTTATTTTGGTATATGTAGCATTTCTCCGCTTCTTGATGTGCCAAAACATCTGGAGTTATTATAAACTGCAAGTAGTTCAAACTAAGTGGTTGGACTCAAGTAGTTATGAGTTTTAGTTAAATTTGAATTGATGGGAGTACCCAACCTTCATCCTTCACTAGAATAATCTTAGGTAAGATTTTACTTATTTTCCGGCCGAATTCCGGATTACTTGAGAACCAGAGGGTGGAGTTAAAAGAAACTGCAAGGAGTTCAATTCAAAGTCAAAACTTCAAAATTACTGTGTATTCATGTTTAAAAGGAGAAAAAATTCTTCATTTCGTCTTTTCCGTTATTGTCAAATTTTTGGGGTTGTGGGGAAGAAAAAAGGGAGAACTTTTACCCCTCATTTAACTTTTCATTCTTTTGTTATGAAATAGCATTTTCGTTGGGCCTTAATACTTATACTTTCATTGTTATATTATCTGATGTTCATATTTTGACCATGCTGGTTGCTAATTACACTGCATAAATGATACAGAGATCATCAGGACAAGAGTTTAAAGGGCAAGAAAGTAACGACAAACGCATGCCAATCCCGGAGAGCAGTAAAGAGGATCCTGGATGGCCATCTTTTGGACAACTTATTGCCGATCTTTCTAAGCTATCCCTTGAAGCTTTGGGTAGTGCATTCACTCAATTCATACCCTCACATTTCAAATTTAACAGCCGGAAGACCGAACTAACACCGCTGAAGGATCGTCTCGTGATGCCAGAAGACGAAGTCCAGCCTCCATTAGTCAAAAGGAAAACCACGCCTGTCACTGTTACCGAAAATAGGCAAATGCCACAGGTACATACTCCAACCACTGCTGAGAAATATTTAGAAGCAAAGCCTCCAAAGGTGAAATCGAGCAGTTTCAAGGACCCTAGTAAGCACCGATCTTCAAAACGATCCGAGTATGCTGAATTCTATGGATCTGGTGAGGTTCCATCATCATATGCTAAATCTAAAAGCCAAAAAGAACGGCCTAGACATCGGCACCGAGAAAAGAGCGGAGAAGTTGTTTTTCCAACAAACGGAGCTGAGGCTAAACCTGTTGAGCCGAGGGCAGCTGTTGATCATAGCAATTCAAAATTTGATCGTTATAGTATGAGGGCTGGTTATGTACCGGGAGAGTCCTTCCGATTCAACTCTCAGTAACAAGTTTTGCATCATATATTTTTCTCTAGTATTCTGTTTTCCATTATATAGAATATGTGCACTTGCCTCTGTTTGAAGTTAGTATGTAATTGTAGTTGTACAATCAAATGTTCTGTGCTTAATGTTGACCCATGCCGAAACACTTGTATCCCCACTTAGGAAGCTGGGTATGAGTTATGACCACAATGGACGGGAAAACTCTCCCTCATGAGTTTTAATGTTGTGTTCTTAGATTTGAATTTGAATCCAGGACCTTTGGTTAAGTTGAAAGAGACCCAAGTCATCTCATTCAAACGCTCTTGGAGTCGCAATTTCTGTTTGGCATGTGCATTAGTCAATATCACAGGTTTCTGTTTGCAATGGGAATTTTTATGAGATGTTTATAGCAGTGATTTTACTCCCAGCATGTTGTAACTAAATGCTTTTGTATTAACTGAGTTATTATATTATGAATATATTATGCAGGAGGACAATGACATATTTTAACTTTACCTTGTGACTTTCTCCTTGATAAGTGGTTGTTTTGAGACAATGTGACTAGTGCCCATTGGGTTAATAAGGGTTGCTAATTCTGACGTAATGAGAGGGAGCTTCTACAGTTCATTTTTTTTTTTTACAGTTGAACCGTAGAACTTTTTTTTTTTTTTTAGCATTGAACCGTAGAACTTGTCGTAACGAGATTACATGAAGTTGAGTTTGTTGACCTATTAAACTAGGGCGCCGTTTACGGTAGGAGAGGTGAATAGGTCTCCTACCGTAGGAGACTATGTAAAAGACAATTTTTTTTTTGTTTTTACTAAAATGACTTGTGTTTGCAGGTGGGTATACATTAGAAACATCATGTTGTTGGAGGTAAATTGTATTTAAGTTATTCATTTAACTGCAGGGCAATGTCGGGATTTCCTCGTAAATAAAAATTATTTTCCCACTTAGATCTGAATTACATCTTCGTTGCTCTTCCTTAAATACCATTATAGCATTATTTGCTCCACCGTTTGGATTGAAGAACACCACACATTCTCCATTATTTACATTTTTTTTTTATCTTAGGATCTTTTTTTTGTTTCAACATAACATTTCTTGATTTCTTTTGCTAATATGGACTACAATAGGTATTTGGAAGCAACCTTTCTAATATACATATTTGTTCCAATACATTTGTTATGTTCTTTGAAATGACTACAATCTATTTTATATTCTGTCTGAGTTTCGATCATATATATTGGTCGAAGTTATTGATCGAACAAGGTCAATAATAGACCTTATTCAATAGTCAAGTATTGTGAATTGGATTTCACATGAATAATTCATAGATCATAAATTCATATATTATGCCCATGCCTGCACTGAAATATTTTGTTAGTTTAATTCACGGATAGATTCTTGAAAAAAAAATTCAGTCTTGTGGGTGTATGTTACTACCAAATCTGATTGCACGTTACGAATATGAGTAATCGTAATGTGCAATGAATCTAAGAGTAGCCAAGCCTCGATGCCATCAATCTTAGTGGCGATGAGTTTATATTTGCACTTTTAATTTAATTTCTCTTTCACCCAAATTTAATTATAATACAAAAATATAACCCGATTTTTAAAATTAACTAAACACATTAGCAAGCATGCCCGACCATAAATTCGATGAACAAAAACATGAAATTTCCTTTATCAGTTTTTTTTTTTTGGTGATAATTTCCAAGATCGTTGAGTTGGTGAAGACCAAGAATTGTTAAATGTATGAGCTTGTTGGGAACATATGCAAAAGAAAAGAAATGCTTGCTGGGAAAAATGCTTGCTGTGATTTTCTCCTAGAGAATAAACAAGGCACGTGAGCTTGCATGAGCTTGCTGGGAATTTTTCCAATTTTACCAACAATGCCAAAAACACCCTTTTTTAAAATGAATATAGATGTTTAAATAATACAATTCTAATGGGTCATATAACCTGTAAATCTCAGTCATTCAAAAGTTTTCAATACATCCAATGGTTGACATCCATTTTGCAAAAAGAAAAAAAGTTCAAGTCTCCTATGATAAGAGACATAAAGAGGTCTCCCACCGTAGCCTTTGCCATTAAACTAGTATATACAAAATTATGATATCAATACACTCTTCTTAATATATAAGTACTCTTTAATCGATTGAAATAGAAATGACTCACTAAACTTATGTTGGGCCTACATTATTTAGTCTGACACATTTAAATTTTAATCAATTAAAGAGTATATATGAGAAATTATTTAGTGTCACGTTTAAATTTCAATCAATTAAAGAGTATATAATGCAAAGAGAGAGTGTTGATAATACTCCTGAAAAATCAATTGAGAAGCAAAAGGGATGGGGGCAGGAAAGGTGAGGCTTGAGTGTGACTTGGGCTTATATGATGGTGAAGGAAATAGCTTTTGGTAGAAAAATAACATCCAAAGACATATATATATATATAGGGAATGACCTATATGTATGCACTAAATGCTTCTAAATTGTAGTTTATGCTGATTCTAGGGCCTTGGCAAAGGAAAGCATGACCATCCAAAGACTTTTAGGGATTTGTAATCAGGATGGGAATTATGCAGGGCAAAGTAAGGTTTGATAAAGGAGGCAAGAGTTGTAGTTGGTAACATATTTATAAGATAAGATAAGCGACAGTGGTAAAAGCTATTATCCCAAAAGGTGAGTAATTGAAATGGACTAATAATGTGAGACCAGTTTCAACAATTTTTTTATGCTTCTTGTCTGCTGTTCCATTTTGATGTGACGTGTGTGGACATGTTACTCTGTTGAACTCCAAGTGTAGCTATGTCCTTAGTGAATGTTCTAAATTCTTCTCTCCAATCAGATTGTACAGACTTAATGATGGTATAAAATTGAGTTTTGATTAAAGATGTGAGCTGATTAAGTGCAGATAGTGCATGACAACAATAAATGCAGAATTGCACAAAATCTTTCTTGGAAAAATGTTTACTTACACAAGGAACTGTAATATTAGTAAAAGAGAAATAAGAGAGAAATATTATTATAATTAAAATAAAATGATATAAAAATATACTTTGGATTTAACACGGTTACTGCGTCTACGTAATAGCTGTTGTTGGTTGTCCGATAAAAAATGAAGGGTCGAGATTAAATACTATTTTAAACTGTCAAATTAACATTGAATAAACTTGAGCCATTAGATCACGAATCTACAATCGAGCTCGACTACTACTAGAACTGTGTGAAACCACTACAGCAGCAGATCTTGATCCATGTTAATACTCAGTTGTTTTTTTTTGTTGACAAAACTGTTGTTAATTATCTAGTCTATATACTAAGATACTGTTTCCATTTATTCACCTTAAAATGTAAATTTCTAGCCACCAGAAGACTACATGAAAAAATATTGTTAGAAACAATCATAGAATTATTATTATTTTATTTTTCCCCTAAAAAAGATTATTTTATTTTTGATATAATTAAGATTATTTCAGATTTTCTTTTTTAAGATTGATTTAATGGTTATATAAGATTTTATTTGAAATTTAAATTATGATTAGATTTGATTTGAAATTTAAAATATGATTAAATCAAACTTGATTTGATTCAAACTTAAAATTAGGATAAAGTTCAATTTTTTTTACGGAAGGATAAAGTTCAATTATTTAGTTAGATAAAAAGAAGAAGATAAGATTGTAAACAAGAGAGATTAGAAGAAGAGGAAAATTGAAAGAAAAATCTACAGTAAAAGTTGACATTTTTATTATTCGCCTTATGATCTCAATTATAAGTAAAAGTTTACTTTTTAAATTCATTCAATAATTAATGTTTTTGGTTCATAATATAGACAAAATGCATTGGTTATTGAGTAAATCTAAAATATAAACATTTACTTATAATTGAAATTGGAGGGAGTAAATAGACTAGTGGAAGGACGTGTTTGTCTATCTGTAATTTATCTTTTATAAAATTTATACATGCTGCTTAGTAAACATTGGTTCATAAAGAATTCGTTTGAATTGAATTATTTTTAATCTTAGGTAAAATAACTTATACAAATAAATAAACTTTTATGTATTATTTATAAACTTGTTAAAGTGATTTATGATAAGCTTTTATGTATTTTTAGTTCCTTAAATCATGGACTAGATTTATATTTGAAAAGTAATTTAATTTCTACTGATAAATTTATCTAGAAAAAGGTCCGACCAAAGCTAGATCATCAAATTATGGTGTGTGAAATTAGTTGATGATAATAACCATTTAATCATACGATTCATTCAAGAACCGTTGCTGTTTAAATTTAAAGATTAAACAAAGACATATTTATAACAACCAAATCATAATTAATGGATTTAAAAGTAAAACAATTTTAGGATAATTTAAGTATATTAAAAAGTCTAAAAAAATAATGTATCTCATTCATAATTTTTTTTGAAAAGGTCATTCATAACTAATATGTGTCCCATTTATCCGAGGGGTATAGAAATATCAATTCTATACCTATATATTAAAGAAATACATAATTTTGGGCAGAATTTTTGTCTTTTAATTATATCTTTCATTTAAACTATTCTAATATTTTAAAGTCCGTTTTGTCATATCTTTCGGTCTACTTTCCTTCCTTCTTCAAGGCTCCCTCATATATCATTTCTTCTCTTGAATTCATTTTTAATTGATTTTTTTTTGAGAAGTGAGGAAACTAGGAAATTTATTAGATTAATTGGGATACTATTTGCTTAAAAATGGAGAAAGGTGGTTTGGGGATTAGTAGGATTAGAGAGTTTTGTATACTATTATTTAAATTTTAATAAAGAAAATAAGTTAAATTTCATTATAATAAGAATCATTTTACTATTTATTTGATTGTGTTTTATTCCAAAATATTTATAATCAAATACGATAAAATAAACATATAGTTAATGAGAATAGAAAAGTGAAAAAACAAATTATAATATAAAATCATTAAATTTAGTTTGACCAAATAAAATATCACTAGATTAGACCCCTAAAAAAAAAGAATATCATTAGATTTTCCCTGAAAAAGAAAGAAGAGTATATATAAATATGAAATTTGTTTTTTTTATTTTTTTGAGAGGTAAATATAATTTAATTTGTATTGGGTGACGTGTATAATAATTTAATAATTAAGTAATGAATTAAGAGGTTCTCCATTCCACAGCAACAAAAAAGCGAGCTTGTAGAGTGTGTACAACCGATTTCTCCTTACGTCATTGACTCTCTCTCACTGAAACGAAAAACTCTCTCTCTCTCTCTCTCGAGCTTCTTCTTCTTCTTCTTCAATGGGTTGTGCTGGATCTTCTCAAGCTAAAGCTGATGGTCAGTTTATCTTCTCTCTTTCTCTATTTTACATTGTAATTTGCTTAATCTTCCCATATTTCATCTTGGTTTCTGTTCAAAATCTCTTCTTTCTCAACTTTCTTTCATAATTTCTTCTTTCTCAATGTTGGGTTGTCTTCAAAATCTCAATTTCATTTTTAACATCAAGGACAACTCAATTGTATATATAGATTCTTGTTTTTCTTGTATATTTACTTTATTGTATTCTTTTTTATTTTATTTTAAGAACCATTTTTTTTTATATATATTTAATAATATTGAAAATTATACCCTTTGTGACTATACTGATAACATTTCTTTTTAATGTTTATTTATTTGTTTATTCAATATAATTTTGTTTCTAATTTGTTTGGTTGCTGCTAATGGTTTTCTTTGATAGCTTGCAAATATTTGAATTTTATAATGTGCTGAAATTAAGTGTTTTGCTTTGTCTATTTCTCTTATTTGTTGTTTTGTAAAAGAAAAAAAAAATCTGATTGGTAAGTTTTTCGTTAATTGAGGATTGAAATTGGTTTATCTTGATTTTCATGTAAAGTAGGTATTCAAATTTCGATTTGTGTAATTGGAAAGGGTAAATATTATTGGAATTTTTCTGGATTGGATTTTTGATAGTATTTTTGTTGAATCGCAGTAGTTTGTTGTAAACATTTCGTAAGCAGAAGAATGACGACGATGATGATAAACAACTTTCACATTGTGTAAAATGTCTTTAGATAACGATGATGATGATGATAGCGATTGTCCTTGTCATTCATTATTTCAAATGCTTGTTCCTGATACAATGTTAGTTTTAAGAATAAAGTTTAATTTCAGCTTCCTTTAACATAAACTTGAAACAATTTTAACAGGGACTGTAAAGAAGATCCGAAAGCCTAAGCCATGGAAGCATCCTCAGCCAATAACAAAGACTCAGCTAATACAATTGCGCGATGAGTTTTGGGACACAGCTCCTCACTATGGTGGCCGGAAAGGTATTATCACAACTTGATAAATTACCTTATTTTCAGTTCCTATTTGTAATTAAATTGACTTAGAATATAAGGAAGGAGTTTAAATAGAAATGATTGCTTGCTATGAATTAGTTCACTTCTAATGATTGACTGCATTGCTCTGATTTCTTTGTTTAGATTACTTTTCCTGATTAAAATTCATAGCTTTCCGTTTCGCTTCAATCTCATCAAGTATGGTCATCTCTTAAGTTTCCTCTACCTTTATAGACCTGATTTTGTACAATAGGGCAGTGTTTTCAATTGGGGATTACAAAAAATAATGGTTTGTTCAAATTCTACTGGGCTACAGTGCTTAAAGCCGCTAATTGACGATACTTTGTACTAAATAGTATGTCAGAAGAACAATAGCAATTTCTTCAAATTGTTATTTGACAACTCTGCAATAGGGCTGGTAACTATTAAAGATATAAGTTAACATGTAATCTCAACCACAACTGGTAATTCTATTAGTTCATATTCCAATCAGATAATGCATAGAAAGCTGACCCTTAATCTTGAGTTATATTTAACCACCAACAAGAATTATATGTCAAAATGTAATTTTATTCGTAAGATTTTTATTTAGAGTCTTCACTATTGTCTGTTGTTCACACACATGATAGTGTCATGAATTTGGAATATGATTGAAGTGTTTTATTTGGTAAAATAAGTTGGACATGAAGCTTCAGCTTAAAGAGACTAAAGGGCTGGTTGTGTTAGAAGAGATTGAAGTTGAACTTTGTAGATTGATTAGTTTGAAGTTCTTCATGTTGCGTTTGAACTGGTTTTCAATATTTTTTTTTATGGCTTAGTTTTTTTTAGCAAAAGGGGTCCAAGTTCTTTTGTATTTATCAATTGCAAGAATTTGACTTGAGTTAAGTTGTTTTCACTACAAAGGTGAAGATTGGCTTCCATAGCCACGTTGGTGATGAGGAAGGAATGAAGGATTATTTCCTTTGGATCAGTGTTCCTTTTGAAGCCATAACTCTCACTTTTAAGATGAAAAAAAGAGAGAGAAAATCAAGAAACCAAGTAATCAGCCTTTGTCTTTGGTTTTCAAAAATTATTTTTTCAAATAATCAACTCTTCCTATAAATAATAAAGTTGCAGCCAGTGTATTTCCTGTAAATTATTTTGTGCGGCCAACCATTCCGCTTTGTTTCATTTCTACCATAATTACTGTAAGTAAATTGAAATCTGCATTTGATTTTCCGCACGCTAGAGATTTGGGATGCTCTACGAGCTGCTGCAGAAGCTGATCTATCTTTAGCACAAGCAATTGTGGATAGTGCTGGGGTCATTGTCCAGAGTTCTGATTTGACAGTATGCTATGATGAAAGAGGTAAGTAATTAGTTCATCTTGCATTCAACTATTTACCATGTTTTGAATAAAACTATAAATAAAAACAATATAACATGATTTGGTTTCTATAATCTAAATCTGTCTTTAATAAAAAGTTTAAGAACTCTGTTGATTCAATTTTCTTTGATTTTAAAAGTTATTAAGAAATTGGTAATTAAAATGAAAAGGCTGGAGCAACTTTTATGCCTTGCCTATGAATCATGTGGGATTCCAACAGCACTACCATACATTTCGCCTTAATTATCTGTGGTCCAGGTATGCTGGCTTGGTTGTATCATGTGACACCCTTCTTTATTGTGGATTATGGTGGTGGAGTACACTGCACTTTTTCAGAAACCTTGGTAGCCCGAGACTCAGATTCCCTACAGTCGGGATAACCACGCATTTATGCAATCACGCATCTGATCTCAAATGTCCGATCTTAATCATAAGGGTTGAATTCCTATTTTTGGAACATGGCTTGTCTGATGTTGATCAACATAATGTGATTGTGTACAATTCATTTCCCTGGAGCCCCACCATCACCTTTCTCACCTTAGCTGCCCTACCACATACAACATGTTTTCTCACCATCAGAACTGTTTCATTTTACACGTCTTGTCAGAATTTATTACCCAAAAATGTAAACCAACCATTTGGGGGTAAGGTTCTTTACAAATTCCAAACAGGCTTTTGAAAAGTATAATCAGGAGAAGTACAGTAAAAGTGGTAACACTAGCTTGGCATGAGACTAGTGAAACTACTAAAGCAAAATTCTTTGAAATTTGGAAATACATGTTATGATAGGGCTAGAAAAACATGTTAATTTCTTGCAGTATTTTCCTTCATCAATGTTTCCTTGTTCTGATTCTTGTTATAATATTTGCAGGTGCAAAGTACGAGCTACCCAAGTACGTTTTGAGCGAGCCAACTAACATGATTCAAGAAAGTTAATAACAAGGAATAACTATAGTAACATTCATGGGAAGCATATTGTAAATCATGTATATTTTTATCTCATTGATCTGGTAACATTCATAGAGTAGCAACTTTTTTTCATATCCAAATGTACTCACCCTTGACTTTATGTTTCCTTTATTAAACAAAAAATTATGTCTGTTCTGTATGAGATGATGATGATATAAGTATCATCACTCTTTGGCAAATACAAACTCCATTTTGTATCTTCCTTGATGAATGAAGTGAAATTTGACAATTATTCTAAACATTGATTTTAGAAAATTGTTCTTCACACTTAACACAATGCTAAGAAACATCAGGAAATGATCAAATTAACCCCATCGGTAGTTAACTACCGTCGGATGCTTTTCAGCGGCAGTTAACTACCGTCGGACACAATCATAGCGGCTGTAGCCATTTTCTGCTTATAATTTTCAGGACTTCACATTTTTTCATCTTAATGTGATGCAAAATCAATAAATGAGTAAACAAAAACGATAAAATGATATGTGATTAAAGTAAAAAGCTAAAAACAACAAAAAAAATAATTAGATTTGACACATAACTTATTTATGGATTTTTTTTTAGTTTTTAAGAGGAGTAGTGATGTTGGAGAAGGTTGTCATAACATTGTATGTTTGAACACCTTCTCTCCCATCACCACACATCCTATAAACTGTAGATGCGTTAAGTATGGATTGTGAAAATATTACTGCCTATATATAAAACTTTCTGTGGGTTTTGGACCACATAAAGTGTAGGTGGAACCCCATCCACACAAAAAAATTGCATTGACAGCTAACTGTCAACGGTTTCTTTTCTATCGGCAGTTAACTGTCGCCGGTTTCTTTTCCATCGGCAGTTAACTGCTGCTGTGCCCCTGATGCATCAGTAGAACAACAATTCTGCTGTTAAAACCTGTTTAACATAGAAAGTTCCCAACTTTTATTGTAAAAACCTGCACAATAACACTATAATATTTCCTGTTTTTTTCGTTGTATTTTCACATCAACAACAATAATAAATAACCAACATACGAATTATCAACATTTGATTCAAAATAACCGCAAATACCATAATGAAATATAAATGTACCAACATCAATTAAAATACAAAATGTCAACCAAATACGAAGAAATGTCATCAAAGCCTGAAAATGAAACTAACAAAGCCTAAAATGAACAATTCCTAAAACTAACAACATGGCACTACTCCTGCTCCTGCTGCTGCCTCCTCGGACACCTACGTCGCCTGGTCAATACCGGTGCCAACCTCTCCCTAACATCGCGCAGGGCCTAATACAACTGCTCAGTGCTCATCCCCTCCTGACCCAAGTGCTCATCAGCCTGGTAAACAGTGCCACTAACCATCTCAGGTATCAGGCGAGCCTCTCTCCTGGTGCTGCTGCTGCTGGTGTGCAACGATCTGCTCCTCATTTGCTGGCCTCGGAGGAGATCCCTCAATAGACGACAAAATCTTTGGGTGAGACATCCGTCCGTACCATACCATATATCCGCCCTCGTACCGCCATGGCACATCCACCTGCCTACCCCACTGATCCTCATGAATGGTGTGAACACGAAAGTCGAGAAAAGCTTGTACAACCTGAGCATCCTGTATAGCAAGCACATATGTCGGAGGTCTGGGGATGTCCTGCATGTACACATACTGCCTTTAACCCGCTCAGGCAAGTGACGGTACACCTTGTCACGACCGCACATCATCCAGCCTGAATACCAGCATATCTCCTCAAACTCCTAGTTCTCCCTATGCCCTTCGTACGACATCCAACATACATCATCCATCTCCAAATGATCAAGCGCCAAACGGTAGGGCTGCGCCTCTCCCATGACCCGTGTGTGGAATCCATCTGGCAGCGCAAGGATGGTTTGGGAGATAGTCTTCATTATCATCATGAGGGTAAACTTCTGTAAAATGTGCCAAAAACCATCCCTGCACAAACCAAACACATTTATAAGATATTACCAAACATAAGATAGAAATTAGGCCAAATACCTCTTTTGGTCCTTTAAGTTTGACAAAAATACCGGATTAGTCCTTTAAGTTCTTAAGTTTCAAATAGGTCCTTTAAGTTGTTAATTTATTACACCGTTACCCTTTTAAGGACCTATTTGAAACTTAAAAACTTAAAAAACTTCAAATAGGCGCATTAAATTAACAACTTAAAGGACCTATTTGAAACTTAAAAAACTTAAAGGACTAATCCAGTATTCTTGTTAAACTTAAAGGACCAAAAATGGTATTTGGCCCAGAAATTAAAATAAACACATTATATTCAGATACACAAGCATATGAAATTAAAATTATTACCTTCAAAAGTGTTAAGCTTCCCCCAATCGATTTGTTTCTAGGCAAAACGGCCTCAGATAGACTGTGGTAAATGTATGTCAATGCCATCCCTCCCCACGAGTACTGGTTCATCGAACCAAGGTCCTCCATCGCCTGCAGGTATATCAACTCGATGTGTTTGTTGCTTTTATCACCAAACAACGTACATCCAAGAAAATATAAGAGGAAACTCCTCACATAGGCAAGCCTACGCCTCTCGCTCTCCTCTCTCCTCCCTCGTCTGTGGATGCGCTAATCTGGTAGCAACAGTGAGGCGCTCGTCGTAAAGGTCCTTCAACGACTTATAACTAATGTAAGCACCATATTCATCCCTGCAATTTTTCACAGCAACATCATGTGTAACACCTAAGTATGCCACCATCAATTCCACTCCAACAACCTGAGACACCGTCTTTGCATGGCTCAACATCCGCCCTTCAATAGGAACATGCAGCAGACACGCCACATCATCTAAAGTGATGCTCATCTCCCCTATAGGCATGTGAAAACTGCTAGTCTCGGTATGCCACATCTCGCTAAGAGCCATAAGCAAAGCATGATTCACAGTAGGGTACCCCATAAACAACAAATCATGCAGACCACTCGCCCTTATCGGATTCCAAAACCATACTTGATTCGTTGCTGGACGTTGGAGATCTGTCACCTTAGCCCCATGATTAATGCATTTAAATTTACGGGACTTACGAATTTGAAATAATAAAAAACATCACATAATTACTTAATCCATAATAAAAACAAAACAGATAAATCAAAATCATAAAAACAATGTAAACACTTATAAAAATTAATTAAAACATAAATACTTCGCATAAAAAAAATCTATTTTATATATACGTCATATATAAAAAATGACGCGAACAATAATTGAAGACAAATAAAATTAACAGACAACGACATGTGTTGCTATCATTTTTTTTAAGTTTCGCATATAATTTTTTTTTTTAAAAAATATATACTTCATATATAAAAATGACGCGAACAATAATTGAAGACAAATAAAATTAACAGACATGGTCATGTGTTCATATCATTTTTTAAGTTTCGCAAATAAAAATTAAAAAAAATAACACTTACATTATTTGCATTATACCACAGCGGCAATGCAACATGAGAAGCAAATGAGGACAACACAGATATATCCTCAGACCCTCCAGGAAAGGGAGGCTCATCAAGTAACTGATGTGGGGCTGGCTCAGCCGCAAGGTCATCCTCATCTGGCTCAGCCACCTCCTCCTGCTCCTGATGCTGAACCTCGTCACCCTCAACCACATCATCAAACTGCTGGGTGTCATAACCACCATCCGTGACATCGGGTAGCTGATCCTGATAATTCAGGTACTGGGTCGGGTCATCCACCTGTGACTGTGTCGGCTGAGAACTTCCTTCACCCACATTGGGATCGGGCCTCTTGCCTCCTCCCCTCTTAGGCACATGAGGGTTTGCAACTGCCCTCTCCCGCCGTACGCTTCCAGTCATGGTCTGTTTACCAACTCTGGTCCTATTTGGGTCCTGCTCAGACATATCTACACAAACAAAAGAAAAAATCATGGTCATTTAGGCATTTTAGGCAAGAACATAAACAACATTCACAACACAATCTAAACAACATTCACAACATAATATAAACATCATTCCCATCAACATTCCCAAAACAATCTAACACCATAAACTAACTAAAAAATCTAAACTATTCTCATTTAGGCATTTTATCAAACACTTTGAGTGCAAAGTATGAAACAACTCTTCATTGTGTTAATTGAACTTCTACCCATTCACATTGAATTTAAACTACATGTACAACAACTACATTCATCTATAACATCATAAACTAACCAAAATTTTAATTTCTACATCAACCCTAATCACATGCATTCTACCAAAATTAACAAAAATGAATCTACACAAACTAACATTATCATTAAAAATGATTAATACTACTTACTTGTGGTTTTGTGGAGATGATTTGCCTGTTTTTCGTCAAAATGGAATTGGAGATGATTGGAGAAAATTTGAAGAGTTGTGGTGTTTTTTCTAACTGATGTAATTATGTTCTTGTTGTTTCTTTATAACTTCTGATCGCAGTGGCAGTTAACTGCCGATGGAACCGACGGTAGTTAACTATCGATGATGCAATCCGGCGGTAGTTAACTACCGACGAGGTTAAAATGGTCATTTCCTGATGTTTCTTAGCATTGTGTTAAATGTGAACAACAATTTTCTTGATTTTATTTGTATTTGATGAAAAGAGAATTGCCCAACAGTGTTTGGCCAACCCAATGTCCCAAATTGGGTTTGTTACCATAATCATTATTTATCAATAACTAGTTTAAAGACATTCTTTTTCTTTCCAAAATCATAATTAAACTTGAAAATTTGGTTTTAAAACCAGTTTTGTAAATTTTAAACCAAGTTTAAAAACTAAAAGAATGATTTCATGCACTTAATTATGATTCGAGCATTGTTATTGGTACAAAAGCCTAATACTATTATGTGAAACTTTGAATAATGGCAATAGTTGGACCCATAAACAATGCCAAAAATTTAATTTCAAAGGCATAAATTGTTACTGGTTACATACCCATTTTAAAAAACCTGATTGATTTAATAAATATATTTTATTTTTTAAGATAAAAAGGTTGAGTGAGATGGATCATGCTCACCCAAACTAGGGCATGACTCAAGGTTTAGAGAGTGCTGACGGATTATAGTAATCTATGAAGAACGGACACTCATCGGATTAGGCGTGTCTCGGCGTCCGACATGTGTCGTGTCTCGGTGTTGGACACATGTCATGTTCGATATCGACACGACACCGACACATATAATTACATTGAATTATGTGATTTTCTCAAATTATTAGCGGTGTTGGTATGTCAGTGTCAGTGTCATGTCTAGTGTTTGTGTCCGTATCCGTGTTTGATAGCAATTGACAAGTACAAATATTCTGGTAGACGATACATTGAATTTATAAACAAATGCATGTTTGGGAGCAACATATAATATGCATAAGAAAATACAATACAACAGAACTATACATATATAGGAATAATGGTGACTAAATCTTATGATTATGCAGTTGGATAAGATGGTTGCATTGCAATGCCACATAGTCCTTCTGAAGCATCCACACCCCTTTGCATCCTAATGTACCCTTCTTCACCCCATTGAGTTCCCCATGAATTCTTCACCAACCAATACTCAGTCTCACCTTCACCAACACCATAGCCCACAACAGCTACACCATGATCCAACTCAGTTCCACATGAACCAGTAAAGACACCACTTTTGTAAAATTGGAAGTCAGAGCCACTAGCATCAATGGCTACCGAAACCGGTTGATTGGCTACGGCTTTTTGCAATGCCTGCTCATCATTTGCGGGGACATTCTCGTACCCGGAAATGGTAAGCAGCAGAGCTGCCTTGTTCATTTTTATTGCATGTCCCATCAACACCTTGATAAGGGTATTCAGCTTCAGTGGTAAGTCCATTATTTTTTATAATGAATTCGAAAGCATCATCCATAAGACCACCCTCACAACCTTGGTCTTCACCACTTGTGTCACAATCAACAAGTTCTTGCTCTGATAAAGAGACCAAATTTCCTGTACTCAACTTATGAATTCCTTCGGTTGATGCAACCGCAGAAAACGCCCAACAACATCCTACAAATATAGTTATATGAAAATTCAATCTTAATACCATTTTTGCTCCATTTAGTTTGGACTACGTGCTATTGTGGTTCCTCAATAATTTTGGGATTGTTTTTAGTCTTCACATGTTCAGTTGTTACAATTAAGTCCCTCAATCCATCTTCATTTATTGAAAAATCACAATCTAGCTAATATTTTTAATAAATTGAATTGATTAAATAAAATTGCTATTTTTTCCACAAGTTCTAGTTCAATTACCGTCATAAATGTCAAAATTGTTAGATAGACAATGCTATTTTTTCCACTAGTTTGTGCAAGCCATTTTGTCTATCTACCCAAAAAAATTACTATTTTTTATCGAGAAACCAAAATCGCACATTGTATAAATTAAAAGGATACTCCCTCCGTTTCTTTTTAATTGTCACTTTTGAAGAAAAAATTTGTTCCTTTTTAACTGTCACTTTCAAAGTTCAATGCAACTTTAAATAATGTTTTACCAATTTTATCCTTAGCTATTTATTACGGAGAGAGAAATATATGAGATGATATATTAAATGAATAAGGTTATTATAGTAAAAGTATAAATTATTGTATCAAAAGTAGTGACATTTATTAATTGTCTTGGTTTGTGTAAAATGTCAAAAAGTGACAATTAAAAAGGAACGGAGGTAGTAAAATAAAGTAACCACATCTATTATTACTCTCTCTGGTCCTATATATTAAAGAAAATTGGATCAACAAAGTTTATGTATCTGATTCAAAATTTGAACAAAATACATCAACTTTTGTTGACTTAACTTTCTCTTACATATTAGATTTGAGAAAGTATTAAATAGACACTTACCACATTGGCCTTGATTTTTCACAGGTGTCACTGCTCCTTTCTGCCTCCAATCCACTTCAGATGGTACATTACTGACATTTTTGTACTTAAAAGTAGTTATGCTTGAGCCATGTAAATATCCATTGAATTTGTTTCTAGTTGCTATAAACTCATGGTTGCTAAGATCAGCAAAATGATTAAGTCCTAATTTATAAGATTTATTTCCAACATTGTTGAAAGATTCAATGTAATTCACATTTTCTTTGAATATTCCAAAATGTTTTTGCCTTTCATGTGAATCCTTATAGACTTTGCCATGTTGTCTCATCCATTGCTCATGCCTCTCATACATAGGGTCATTTTGAAGAGTGCGAGATGTTGCTTGAAAACTCAACAATCCCAAGCAAAGAAACAGTGTAAATGAAATATAATGCAATTGATTATTCATAACCATGGTAGCTAGTGCAATGTGACAATAATGGGAACAAACGAGGTTGAATAATTGGTAGATGAATATGAGAAAGAAGTGTTGTGTATTTACCAAGATTTTTTCATGTATTTATAGCCAAGTTAATGCTAAATTGTTTTAAGCACAATTTGTTTTAATCTTTTTTATTTTTTTGAGTAAACTATTAGTTAATCTTTTAGTGCTTAAAACAATTTTCTTTTCAACGTACATGTGATTTGAGAATGTTCTCAATAAGACCCTCTTGTGGCAAGCGTAACGCAAAGGCTTTTGTTTTTTTTGTTTTTATATAAAATTTGATGGTAAATCACAATCAACACAACGTCATTTACCTCAAAGATTTTTGTTGGGAAATATTTGAATTTTTTTAAAAAATAATTTCCTAATTTAAAATGCTTAAAGAGTGTTCGGTGACACTCGTTAACAAACTCATTTTTGTTTCATGTAACCAAACCAGTTGAATAAACAAATAAATTAAATAATTAAGGAGATAAAGTTAAGAGTTTAATTAATATGCCATTGCCCTCTCAATGTATAATTATTTTTGACATGCAATTAATAATGTGTTGTCACGTCAATTAATAAATATGACAACTTATGATAAAACATTATTGGATGTAACGGTGATAAACATGCACCAGAGGATTCTAATTAAATTCTGAACTTAATTGTATATCTGCTGGGGAAATGTATAAATAAACAAATTACTCCCTCCGTCCTTTTTTATAGGAGTATTTTATAAAAATCACGTGTATTTAGAAATGTTATTGAAGTAATAAAGTTGTCTTAAATTGGTGTGACTATTACTAGATTACCCTTAATTAAATATATATTTAATGTTAACTTTTCATATACCAAGACAAATTGATAATATTAATAAGGGGTATATTTGGAAAAAGAGTAATCAATGCATTTAGGAATTTGTATATGATCTTATATTTAGAGACAAAACTTTTTTGTAAACTACTCCTATAAATAGGGACGGAGGGAGTAGAACATTTTTAAATACGAATGGGAATTTTCCGTGTAACCAAAAAAAGAATGGGAATTTTCCTAAAAAAAAAAAATGAATGGGAATTATATAAATTAGTCTTAGTTGTGGACAGTGGACCCATGTCTTGTCTCAGCAAGGCTCATACATAATTAGAGTCAGAATAAGTTTTGTACACTTCTTAAGTGAGTGTATTTAGAGAAGACAAAAATAGAGTATATAATTTTGGAAAGTATTTTAATGGATTCTGAGGAATATGATCTCCCCATTAAAATTAATTGAACACCACATATATTTTTGAAGGTGTTAAATCCAATGAATTTTAATGATGAGATGATAGGCATTACCCTTTTACTATGTTTGATTCAAACATGAAATTAACTTTGAGACAAAAATTCTCTAAAAAAAATCGATGGTGTTGTGTGTACAAGGTTTATTCGGCACATATATCGAACACCACTTATATATTTTGGAATATTTAGTTCTTGTGGCCAGGGGTGTTATGCGGTTTGGATTGGTTTTGAGACAAAAACTTATCTAATTTAAAAATAAAATTATATGCGATTGGTTTGGTTTCGGATGACTAATTTTAAAAAACCGATCAAATCCAATCCAATTTAATGCGGTTTAATTTGAATCGGTTTTTGGATATCTAAATTACTAATTGTAACTATTTTTATTAATAATATTATAAAAATATGATAAAATAATAGGTTTGATACAAAATAAAACATATGATTTATTAAAAATTAATAGTACCGAATAACAATGATTGATTATCTTTGAAACATATAAAGTAGAAACAAAATGAATTAAATTAAACTAATATGTAGTATTAAAAGAATTAAAAAGAATAAAATAAAATAGCTTGATATAATATATCATATTTATAAAAAAATTGAAATATGTATGCAATTTGGTTCGGTTCAATTTTAAAAAATCAATCCAAATCCGATCCAATCCAATCAGTTTTCACAAAATGGCAGCCAAACACATCCAATAATATTCGATTTTATGCGGTTTTCAATTTTTTGGATCGTTTTGCGGTTTTTATTTGAATCGATTTGAATTTAAACACTCCTACTTATGGCTTCTTTTGAAGTCAAACTTATATTACTCCCTCCATCCCCTTTTTATAGGAGTAGTTTACAAAAAAGTTTCGTCCCTAAATATAAGATCATATACAAATTCCTAGATGCAATGATTATTCTTTTTCCAAATATATCCCTTATTAATACTACCAATTTGTCATGGTATATGAAAAGTTAACATTAAATATATATTTAATTAAGAGTAATCTAGTAATAGTCACACACATTCGAGACAATTTATTACTTCAACAACTTTTCTTAATACACGTGATTTTTGTAAAATACTTCTATAAAAAGTAACGGAGGGAGTATAACTTTTATATTTTGCCCATTCGATTCTACTGGAGTCACTTTTTATTTTGAAGGACTGCAATTTTATTTTAATGAATTTTGGAGTTTTCAGAACTAGTACAAACACATTAATGCAGACCTTCAAAGTGACTGCATTAATGTTTAAGAACTAGTACAAACTTATTAGTTTAATGCAGTAATTCAAAGAAAAAATCACTTGTTAAAGATAAATTTGTACTAGTAACAAACTTAAAACACTTCGAATGCAGTCGCTTATTAATGCAGTCGCTTCATAGCAATTTTATCCAATCTCAATTAACTGCTGAAATCACTTACTGCAGTGACTGTTTCCCTTTCTTCTCTAGACTTTACTACCATCACACCACAATTCGTTGTACATACAAGAAAAAAGAAATACACAACACATTTAAGGTATTTCAACTACTCAGAATACAGATTACAAGGTAACACCCAAACTAAAATAGAACTAGATCTACATAATGCAAAATCTTCACAATCACAAACGAAGTAACATTGATGAATTATCCTGCTAGAAGGACCGTCCCTTGAATATTGCAACTCTTTGGGAGGATAGCTTCATACTTTCTTTTTGAAAAATGAAAGAATATTGCCCTGTTTGGGATCCTTTATGTTTCCTGCTTTCTTGCTTCCTCCTCTTCCAGTGGTATTTGATGTAGCAGGTGGCTTCTTAGTTGCCGGTGCGCTGGAAATGCAATGAATACAGTTAGTCGTCAATCACTGTCAAGCTTTAAACTTACAATAAAACAGTAAACTTTTGTTTCAAAAATAAAATATTTGACTTTAAACCATAAAATCAGATTGAAAGTACAGTGGGGAAGTCTACAAACTTCAAAGTTTTAAAATGTTATTGCTGGCCAAAGTGGACAATCAGCTAGTAAGAATGAGCAATGAACTGCCTATATTCATGAATTGCTCATATCAATGTAAAACTCATTTTAATATCATGAAATCTGGAATTTTTTGTCAAACCTTGAAGCAACTTTAGAAATAAGACTGTGTAAGTAGCAAAGCAAACCTAATGAGAATCACTGTATACTTCAAGGGACACCTAACAAGGAGTCATGCAGCCTTTGAAGTATTGATTGCTTCCAAATATTCATTCATTCAATTCAAATGTAAGAATAACACTAACCCGTTAACAGCTTTGGTAGATATATTGTCTGCTTTCTTTGCAACCGTATCAGCTTTCTTAGTTGTATCCTTATCATCTTTCTTTGGCTCTGTCTCCTCCCCCTCCCAGACTACTTCAGTTACTGAAGAATAAACATAAGTAAGAGACAAATACAAATATATAATACAAAAGAACTTATAGTGAATGAAATTTTTGATAAGGATCATCCGATAATCATGCATATATAAGTGAAATTGTCATAAAGAACTAGGTTCAAAACATAAGTGCAAAATTAACATATTATAGTCACACATAAAGGTGACTTCTACTCTATAATATGGAAGAAAGAAACCGGTTTAAGGGTACCTTCTCTTCCTCGTTCATCAATCCTGGTCTTCATCACTTTTCTCCTCTTAGGTGAACCTGGAGAGACCTTTTTTGCACCATCCTTATTTACACGAATTTCCGGAGCACTGCTCTGCAATGTCTCAGTAGATGGTTTCCCAGTACTTGTGCACTTGGTGATAACTGATAAATCTTTTGGTGGTTGGAAAACTTTTTTCTCAGTTACTTTCTCATCCTTAACCAATGGTTTAATTTCTACCGGTAAATCAAAATTCAAAGCAACTTTCTCTAATGACTTTTTGTCATTTTGTTTGGAATCTTTAGATGACAGTTTACTAGGGACCTCAGGTGATGCTAAACTGATGACATCTTCATCTTCATCTGAGAAATCAAAGACAACCCTCCTTTTCCTGTTGGATGATCTTCTTAAGGCAACACCTTGATTATCATCGTCATCACTGTCACCCAGTACTGCTTCATGAGCACAAGTTTGGGCATTTTCAATAGCTTCTGAAAGATTTAATTATGTCAGTAAAAATATTGGAGATGCAATGTTACATAACTACTGCTATTATAACTATAATCATCGAGAAGGATTTGAAAAATCTTAAAAAAATATATTCAATAAACCGGAATGTAAACCAACCTGCAGGTTTTGAAATCATGTTACTATTTTCCTCTGGCACAGCGTAAGGCTTGGGTTTTGCAGATGGACGACCCCAGAAGCTTGCCAATGAACCTCCATTAACAGAGCCACTTTTATCAGCTTGTACTTTCTTTTTTCCTGCGGGCAAGGGAATAGACTTTTCTTTCTCTGCAATAGGTTTATTGATGTTATCATGAACTCCTGGATTTGCTGTACCATTGGTTTCACTCATGACATCTTTCACCACATTCTGTGTTTTGAGATCAACTTTAGCAATAGAATTGTGTGCTATGTTTTTCGGAGGTTGGTGAACAACATTACTCTTTGTTGGTCCCAAGCCTACTACAGATTTTACTTGTGGAGTGGCAGAAACTGCCGGTTGTCCATCCATGTTCCTTTGTACAAAAGAATTAGAGATCCCACAGAACCTGAAAAATATGCTAGTTAGCCACCAGGAATTAGGAAACCGTAAACACACATATAAGACAGCAATGCATGCGTGTCTGTTCAGAGTTTAAGCCTGAGCACCGAGCGGTAAAAGAAAATTCTTATATTCATTTTCAGTGACCACATCCTTCATTAATGAAGTTATTGTGGAAATTAAACCTTACAACAGTAAAAAGAAACTGCCAGAAGATTGAAATATTAGATTGATTATTTTGGTCAACTCATTGCACATACAACGAATTAAAAACTGCAAAATCAAACCACCACTTCTTTTTCTGGCTACAAAAATCAATTACACTTGAATGACACTGATTCAGAAGCTTTATTGGAAGCAATTTTTGTTGATCGAAACAAAACAAAAAAAAAATATTTCCCCTACTTTCCAAAGCAGCTTTCTCATCTTTTTAAAATGTTGTGCAATGACATGTCCTGGAGAGATGCATCACATATTCACATCATTCTATTTTTCACTCTTTCATATCAAAATAGAAACCAAAATCATATCATATTATATCCATTCAACATTTTAATATCAGAAGACTTTAACAAAACAAATATATGAGAAGAGAATAGCATAACAAGGGGTGAGAAAGAGGTCTTCCAGCGACCTGAAACCCACACAAAAGCAATGGAAAGACTTAATGCTAATATTTTTTTACGAACACTAAATTGACGCTCCATCATTCCAATAGTGGAGAGCATATTCCAAAAGCAGAAGATGGAAGGATCTTGGCTTGGTTTCTTGAATTTCTACCGACACTGAATCATTTTTTGGTCATATGAAAGAAACATTATTAGGGAGAGAAAAACCAAGTTTTGGAACATGTAACAGTGATAGTTTGTCACTGGCGACTAATTTAGTCAAATCATATAGTTCATGAAAAATAGTTTCATTTTTAATTATGGCCAAATATCATTTTTAGTCCTTTAAGTTTGACAAGAATTCCGGATTAGTCCTTTAAGTTTTTTAAGTTTCAAATAGGTCCTTTAAGTTGTTAATTTAATGCACATATTTGAAGTTTTTAAGTTTCAAATAGGTCCTTAAAAGGGGAACGGTGTAATAAATTAACAACTTAAAGGACCTATTTGAAACTTAAAAACTTAAAGGACTAATCCGGTATTTTTGTCAAACTTAAAGGACCAAAAGAGGTATTTGGCCTTTAATTATTGAATATTGTACCGTCATCTTATTCCACTCAGGACACGTGGCAGCCTTCCCTGGCAAGCTGGATCTCACTCCCCACGTGCCCGCCACGTGGGCGAGGTCAGGGCCCCGCTGCAACAATTCGGGAAGAGGAAGGGCCCCCATAGCGCATCCGAAGCGGGCTGCCCTCGTCGAAACCCGAGCTAACGGTCCTATTTTGACCCGTCTACTAGGTCTTCCCCCACGTTCTCATTGTGGGCCGAGATCCTCGGGGAGGAGGACCAAGTCACCGCTCCAGGTGGCTTGAGAATCCCGCAAAGATCGCCCCTACTCCCCTAGGTCAGGGGATGTATAAAAGGGGCCGGAACGTCTCATAATGGCAAGACATTCATTCTGCAGAGAAAAAACCCTAGCCAAGCTCTTGAGTACTAGCACCGCTCAGGGGATTGGTACTGTGATCCTCCTAGTAGGAACAAATATATATATTACGGTGACACTGAGTACTCCTACTAAAGCAATTCACAGAACGTTTCCCAAAAAATTTCTGGTCTCTTGTCAAGTGTACAAAAAATATTAGTGTTGTAATCCCCATTGGCAAAGAGAACCAAAAAGAAAATTTGTCAGTTCAGTATGAGTGGCATCAAGTCTGCTGGCATAAATTTTATAAAGCAATCAGACTAATTCACGTAGAAAACATTCCCACTAATATCATAACTTGCTTGGGGGACAACAAATGATAAAACCATATATTCTAATAGACTACATACTCGATATTCATTATCAAAAAACTAAAATACTATATACATATTATCAAAAAACTAAAATACTATATACATATTCTGAAGACATAGAACCTACCTATTGTCTCTCAAGCAATTATCAACTGAGGAAGGCTGCTTGAAGAGCTCTTCTGCTTGAATGAATTCTGCATTCCAAAGCACAGCTGCATCCTTTGGAATACTAGCTTGTACACTATATACCTGGACAGAGCATTTCCCATCAAACTCTTCCTGTGCTTCTGCATAAAAAATGAGAATCGGTTTCATGTTACTCCTACTTCCTAATGTGTGTAAGGCACTCCAGAGTGACAAGAATTTTTTTCTCAAAACTCATTCGACAACAATGTTTCCAATTTTTTTTAACTGAACATCTAAACTGAGTTTGTGGATAAGCATTTCTTCAAACAGAGACAAAATTGACCATACCAAAATGATGGGTCAGAAAACACCAAATTGGTTCATGTTATGGTTTCATACAGGAGAATTAATAAACACCAATTACTTCAGTTTCTGTACAAAAAGATGCTAAAGGACAATCAACAGTTTGCTTGAAAAATAACATCAATCACCATCAGTTATGTTTGTTTTCAACCTGACCCCAAAAGTTTGACACTCAAACCAAACAAACAAGCATAAACTCAACAGCCACAAAACTATGAAGAAAACACACCAAGTTTATGAGATAAAAATTAAAGATATAGCAAAAGCTAATGATATCACATCAAATCAAAACATCAAACAGTAAAGTATTAAGCAATAGGGAAAAAATACAATTAATGGAAAGTCAAAATCATTTTTCATGATCTATACAACACCAACCCTCCTAATTGAAGGCATGTCTAATGTCCGACAATAATACAACACTGACACATGTGATAATTACATTCAATCACTTTAATTTTCTCAAATGATTATGAGTGTTGACATAGCAGTGTCAGTATTGTGTCTCTGTCTGACATGTCCAGTACCTATATAGCACTGATACTTCAAATTTAAGACATGCCCGATATCTGACACCGATACGACACCAAGACATTTACTCAAATTATCATCAGTGTCGATGGATCAGTGTCAGTTTTGTGTCTAGTGTCCGTGTCTAACCTTCATAACTCATAATTACTACCACTACTATAATTATTATACATAAAAAAGATCATAGTACCTGCAAGCATTGTCCCAGTAACAAGCCTTACATGGTAGCTAGGAATACTACTCTTTAACCAACCAGACAAAGCATACACCACTTCCAACCCATCCTCATGTTTTTCAACAAACTCCTTAAGCAACCTACATATAACAAAATTTGCAACTTTTCACATACTCATACCACAGTATAAAAAAAACCCATCATTTTCACAAGTAACAAACCTTTTTACCCATAAAAAACCCATTGATTTTACGAGTAACAAAATTTTATACCAATTGCAGAAAACTAAAACCCTACCTTTTTGCTTCATTTGATGATATCTGATAACTGCGACTTAGCCACTTGTATGAAACCTGAAATCAAACAAATATTCATGAAATCAAAGAAATTTAGGATAAAAAAGGGGAATTTGATAAAAAGCCTTTGCAATTGAATTTTAGGGGAAATTGAAGAGATTTGATTGGAGAGAGAGAGATGAATACCACTTGAAGTTGATCTGAGACGAGAGATTCAATTTCGTGAATTAGGGATAGGGTTTCGATGTTCGACATCGGAATAGAACGAAACGACGGTAAAAAGGCGCGTTTGGGGTTTTCTTATGCTTTCATTCGCTTTCTTTTCCCGCCCAATATATTGTGGAGGAATGGAGATGATGGTTCTATTTATACTTGGGGCAATATGCAATTTTTTTTTATCGTTAAATATGTTTTTGGTCCCTATAAATATACAAATTTTTCGTTTTAATCCATCTAAAATTTTCCTTCAACATTTAGTCCTTATAAAATTTTCAACCACTACCTTTAGTCTCTATTTTTAAGTCAACTTTTGTATTTTTTTAATGAAATTGTGAAGAAATGTGTATAATATTGTAAAATCTCAAAAAAAAGATTTTTTTTAAAGAAAACATAAATTAAATAAGAATTTTTAACCGCTAAGAATATAAAAATTCATATTTAATTCATAATTTGTTAAAAAATTCTAATTTTTTCTGGGAGAAGTCGAGTATGATTCGACCCCTGAATCTGAAGACGAAGAGGTGTGTGTGGCTGAACTTGTGCAAGGGAAGCCCTATGAGTGCCCAGCGTTAACCAAACCCAAGGAGAAGAGTGATCGGCCATTCTTATAATATTATAAATTTTTCTGCAAAATTTTATTCAAAAATATGAATTCTACCTATAAGTTTACTTGAAATGAGTGACCAAACGTGAAGATGAAAATTTGTTGGGGACTAAAAGTCAATTTTTTTTAGAGGAACTAAAACGAAAAGTTGACATATTTATAGGGACCAAAAATATATTTAACCCTTTTTTTAACCCTCCAATTTACAAGTGAAAAAAGCTCTGCTAATCTGAAATTCGACTTAGAGGTAAATTAAGTCTGATCAAATAATATTTATTAAAAATGTCATCCGATCTAAAATAAAAATCACATGCGGTTCAGTTTAGATAACTATTTTAAAAAATTGGACGAATCTGATTCAAATATATGCAGTTTAATTTGGTTCGGTTTTTGGATATCCAAAATGCAAAATATTTTTTTTATTTACTTTTTTTTTTAGGAATATAATTTTTTGATTAATATTAATATTACACAAACACAGTAAAATAATAGGTTTGATGCAATATATATTAAAAAATTAAAATTACAGTATGAAAATTATCGATAATTTTTGAAACATATGAAGTAGTAATAATAATAATAATAGGGTTTGTCTAACATGTGCAATATTGCACACGTTAAAACCACTAAAAATAGTAAATTTTTATTGAAAAACAACAATAATTTATTAAAAAGTTACATATTTAATATAAAATGAACAAGTTTCAAGAAAAAGTTATTATCTTAAACTTCTTAACATGTGCAAATTTGCACATGATAGAAA
This sequence comes from Medicago ruthenica, assembly GCA_018208015.1. Classification (NCBI taxonomy): domain Eukaryota; kingdom Viridiplantae; phylum Streptophyta; class Magnoliopsida; order Fabales; family Fabaceae; genus Medicago; species Medicago ruthenica. Next base: position 80,870,800 of record CM031372.1, on the reverse strand, counting down.
AACTCATAATAATATAGATTAAATTAGTGTAATATATAAGATAAAAAACCAACAAACAACATAATAATGCAATATATAATCCTAATAAAAGAATAAATAAGTATTAATATTTACTTTTGCGGTTCAATTCAGTTTGGTTCGGTTTTGAAAAAGTGATCTGAAATTCGATTCTAGCGGTTTTGACAAAACAACATCCAAACACATCCAAAAATATTCGATTTTTTTACAATTTTCGGTTTTTTGGACCGGTTTGCGGTTTTATTTTGGATCAGTTTGAATATGAACACCCCTATAATAATAATATTAACTTGATTGGTCTCATAAGCGTAACTCAATTGATAAAGATATTGCAATGCAATGACCACAATTCGAATTCAAGATTCCCACTTATTCATCAAGATTTTGGTCACTATACTACTTGATCACACAAAATTAATAAGTAGATGAGATACGTGAGAAATGACAAGTTATATCACTATGTTATTCGGACACACAATTTTTTATATCATATCTCAACATGGTATACCATCGAATTCTGATATCATGTGGCGAAGTTAGTCAATTATTTTACGAGGCGACAAAATAGTGAAATACAATGAAATAAAATATATTTTTCTAAAAAATTAATATTAAATTTAATCTATAAAAATTGCAATATTTTTATCTGAAATCTAAATTAAAGTAACACCAAAAATATAAAAAAATAGTTATTTATTAAAAAAATTGAGTTTGACAACACTTCAAAGAGTCAAATTTATGTTTATCATAACCAAACAATTGAACTCAAGTGGTTAGTGAGTTCTACCAAAGTATAAATTGTTCAGAAGAACCATTCAATTTCTGAGTGAAACAATTTTTGACCATACTTTATTTACCTCCCAAACAAACTTCAGATTACTAGGATCCCTATTCCCTAAGAGCCAGAGGGTTACATCAAAAGAAATATCATGTTTATAATAAAGTCAAATTCATCTATAATTTTTTAATATAAACGAAGCTCATTGCTGATTTTATTTTTGAGTTTTGTATTTACAATATTTTTTTGATTGTTTTTGTTTTTTTTAGAAATTTTAATCCTAACAAAACTCTCTTTGAAGTTTTGATGGGCTTCTTTTTGCAATTTTTATTACTAGGAAAATCTCTTTGTAGTTGTTTACGATATACATGGTATGTCAAAATAAAACGAAATAAATCTATCACACAAGTGGTAATCTTTTGTGTATCTTTTTTCTCGTAACTTTTAACAAATAAACTTATTTGGAGTAGATAAACATATTTAATTGAATACTTAAACATAAGTCGAGTTAAAAGTATGAACAAAAGTGGTGATAAATTAGACATACTCTAGCAAATAAAAAAGTGATTTTGGGGTAGTTAAAACTATCCCATCCTTACCCATAGTTGTGCCCCTGCAAACACCAGTCCAAGGAAAAGAATAGAACAAGATCTTAAAAAGAAGACAAATGTACTTTTCAAGTTTTCTATTTTTGTTCTATTTTTCATTTGAATTACTTTTTTCCATTGATGCCTCTGTCATGCACCAAACCATTGTATCCAAGTTTCTATAATCTTCCAATAAATAACCACCAGTACTTTTTTCTTTCATGTTTAAGTAGTCTTAAAAAATGAACATTTACCAAAATAGTAAACAGTCCTAAAAAAATATACCTTGTTATTAAAAAGTTACTTATTTTCCTACAAGCAGTCATGCCTTGATTATGCAGTTGTACAACATAGGCAATAACAGGATATAAAATGTTAATAATTAAGCATATACTTTGGTACAATGTATCATATACATATAACATAATCGTGTATACAACAATGTGACTTACAACTTTTCAGGAAAGCTACAAATTGGTATTGGAGCTTTCCATACACAATCAAAACCAACACACATATGCCTAACTATCAGCTTTATACCGTTATCGGTTGATTTCTCCAGCATTTAGATTTATACAAATATATAGACTTCATCATATGCTTTCCTACAAGTAGAATAATTAAACATCAACATTAGCAAGTTAGTAACTTGACATGCAAACCATATATACCAATATCAAAATCATAAACACATCTCAGGCTTACCCTTCCTTCGCATAAAAAATGGGACTATTATGGTAAATGAGACTGTCGAACAACTCTTGAGCATCTGGCCTGTTTAAGGATTTCCTCGCTTCACTGGAGCCGGATCGGTGAAAGTAGAAAAACGTCAAGTTAGTCATGATAAATGCGAGAAAATATGATACACTATAAACTGAAATGATACAAGTAGCGTATCAAAAAACACTATAAGATCGTGAAAAAAATACTACAGGCTGTTGTGAGATGAAATCACTACCAAATAACTCTACTTTGATCATACAAGTTTATATGGTATACATTACCCGCTATAAGCTAACGGTTTGACCTTGACACAAAGCCTAGTTATCAGTGGTACCGCTTCACATAGTTGTAAACGGTAAAAATAAATTTCATCGTTTTTATCTTATTTTCATTGCAATTGGATTACTGTGAAGAATACTGTTACGTAACTATTCAGATACGCTGATGGTTCCACGGAATCATCAACTAGTTCTGCTGCATGACAAGGAAGCATTGGATGGATAATTTTTTATTTTTTTTATCAAATTCTTGATTTCTGACCTGACCAAATAATTCGCAACATACTGAGTTGTCTGAATGGCATCCTCTGTGTGTGGAATTCTTGGTGAGCCCCATCCAAAGGCATTTTTCTATGGCATCAGTTATAAATGTTAGATAGCTAAAACAAACATGAAAAAAGTGTTGCATGCCTTTAATTCTCTGGGATCCGGTTTCCCTGCAATAATACTACTACACAGTTACACATATAATAAATCTCGGCTATTGAGTTGAGATCGGACGACTCAAATTACATATTCACTAAATCAATTTTGCAACAGAATTGTCAAGATTAACAACTATGGCACTGAGTTATTGCAGGGAATCTGTTTCAAGTAGCCTTGGAGCTTTATTGAATAGTATTTGCGAATGGAAATTAATGATACTACAATCACAAATTATGAACATAATGTTTTTAATTACCTCTGGATGCCATTGGAAGCCGGTGATCGGATATTTTCGTGAATTTACCGTGGAAACATAAACCTAAAACAGTTACAAATGCTATTAGTTTTATTTATTTATTAAGCAATCCTATTAGTTACAAATGCTATTAGTTTATGAATATGTAACAAGATGAATATACAAACCATATCATCTCATAAGAAAACATATCAATAAATACCTTATCTTCTTCGTCGTTGCAAGTTGTAAAAATCTCGAAAAAACTAGATAAGTTTTTATTATGGAGAAACTTTGCCGGAGATATACCATACTGTCATTAAATCAGATATAAAAAAACATAGTACCAATTTAAAACATGTATATCAATGATGTGAATCTGGTATCAAAATAGTCCAATTTGTGACAATAAGAGCTTCATGTTGAAAAATAACTTATTGACGATATATACTCACTGCATGATTTTGCATGACTAGAAAATCTGTACTCAACTTCTTTAACAAGTCTGGAGGAAATCTGCAGAAAGAGATATCAGCCTCTTACATAGATCTCAATTATCTCAGAGGTTTAGTCTCCGCAGTTGCACGGAGATACCTTGCTTTACAAAAAATTGGACAAAACAAAATCACTAGCTTAGATAGTATCAGCCTTTATTTTGTATTTGGCTATTCATATCGATGTTAAACCGAAAATAGCCCGTGATAAGGAGATAACAGTTCAGTTTTTTCTCTTCTCTTTCAAGTAAAACAAAAGTGGAAATTCATTTAAGATGAAGAAATGAAGTACAAGCCATTTGGTGGATTGAGGATTATCAGTTGCAAAAAACGCGTAAATCAAACACCAGAAACATAACCAAATAAAGTTGGTCAATTTCTCTGCACTAAATGGAAGAGAGGGATGATAGTATAAGTTCTTTCTATATGTACATATATTGTTTACCTTTGAAATACAGTTCCTTCTATATGTGCATTCTCCACAAATTGAAGAGTACTTGCCTGATTTTTTGCTTTAAATTCTTCAAGAATATTTTTGTCCTATCATCATGAAAAAGAACAGGCAAACTTGTAAACAATCAATAGAAAAAAGAAACTGGAATGTGTTGTACTTGTCAGAAGTCTTCAACTTTTTCTCAAAATTTCATGAATATCTTCAAAATGTTTAACATATGCATATAATAAAATCTGCCTAGTCGATATAATAGTGACTCTTTTTATAGCACAGAATAAATTTGACACTGACACATCGGCAACGGTAATAATTTAACACAAACACGTGTCAGACACCAGACACATCTTTAATATGAAGTATCGGTGTTACATAGATTACTAACAAGTGAAGTATTGTAGCTACTATACGCATTTATTTAACTCATTTGAAAACCTCTCCTCTCGAGAAAAAGATATTTTACAAAGAAAATTATAAGAAAACTAACTCACCTCGCTTATGATCATTGATATAAGTTGAAAACCTAAGCATATGGCATATAGTGGGAAATGGTCTCCAACCTCATTTTTCTCTAATGCTTTCTGCACCAACAAATGCAAATAAACCAAGAATTAACTATTATTTCATCAGAAACAATTCATGTAATTTTGTATGCAGATTGTGGAGCGGTTTTTCACATCTTATACTAGTTTGCTCATCATCAATGAATTTTTTCTTACCAAAAAAAATCAAAAACAAGTTCCTACATAATCACATATTTTTGGAGACTCAGTATATCCTTGGTGCAAAAAGATTTTTTTGCAACAAATACAAGTCCTCTGAAATCTACATGTATATGACTGGAGAATTAGAATAACAAACATGTACCTTAAATATTCTTCCAACAGTTTCAAAATACAAACCACTGTTAGCCCATCCACCAGTTAAGAGAACCCCATTTACCAATTCAAGCTTCTGCAATTAGTTCAAAAATGCTGACAATAGTATCCCATTAGTCCCAAATATAGGCTCTGCTTTGCAAGGCAAAGTTTTAAGCTTATAGCATATAACATAGTTTGTAAGTTTATATATATATGACGAAAATAGAACTGTTCGGTAACAATTTTTTTCTCACAAGCTTATAGTTTTTTTATTAGCTTATAGCATTTTTTTGTTAAGCTACTTCAAATAGCTTATAACTTAAAACTTATTGCTTATCTTATTTTCTCTAAATTTTATCCATACAATTTTTATGTCCTTTCACATTTATTAGCAAATTGAAACGTAAGTTTTAACAAACACTACAAATTTCACCAACACTAGTTTATCATTTCATCCACTATCAAGTACCCTAACTGCCATCATAAGCTAACTTATCACCTATCCACCAGTTTTAGCAAAGAGAGCTTATAAGTCGTTTTACAAGGAGCGATTACTTGGGAATTTTCTTTAACATTTCCTTTGAAAAGCGGTAACAGTGATCGATACCTTCAGAAGTTTCTCTGGTGGCTCGTTATAAATGAGGGGAACAACTCTAGCGCCGGCAGCTTCCACAAATTTAACATATGAGGCATGAATGAAGGAAGCGCCAGTAGCATTACCAAGGCGGCCAGAGACGCCATGGCCAGGGTGGCTAAGAATTCCAATGACCGGCGATGAGATAAGCGAGTCAGTGGAGAGAAAGCAATGGAAAATTGCAATGAGGAAGAGAAACAAAACGGCGTTCTTTAACATGTTGGAGAAGTAAAATGAAGAGTGTTATGGAAATAGAGTTAACTAACCATATTACTACCACTTTATTATGTATTAGATATTAGAAATCATTGTCTTTTTGCACCCTACGAGAAGACAGTGAAGGTGAACAAACAACACTTAACTGACCCTTCCAAAATCATCACAGCTGCAAAGTACATTCCAACTCATTCCATTCCTTTAAGGGCGTTTCAGTCTAAATCAGAAATGATAAAAAAATAAAATTAATATTAAAAATTTCTATAGGTTAAAAATGTGCCAGCAAAAATTGGAGTATGGTTTCCTTTTGCAACTAAAAATGGACAATGTGTGTATAACTTGACTATTGCAGAAGGAGAAGCTTGGAAATGAATTTGAAAATGTGGCTTTTTGAGTTGGGTACTAAATTGATCAAATGGGATTCAATTACATAATAGATTCAAGCAGGTTCATCAAATTTTTAGCTACTCATATTTGAGAAAATGGAAACTATGATAAAAGAATAATTACACATATGGAGAACCATTGGTTCTTCAATTCTTTGTTTCCAATGTTGAATCTTTAATTTCAGGTGTTTTCTAGCCAAAACCTCACTTTATAGTGAAAACCCTCGAATCAGCAATTTCCTTCGGTTTGAACGGCCTTACATGCCTGCTGCATGGTCGTGCAAGACATCAATATAGAAAAAAACCACCAGGCAAGCTCCTTGCACTTGTATTTTGTGCGTTTTTTTGTAAAATCAACACTCGCTCGGCAAGCGAGCCAGTCTCTTTGCCAGACAAAAATGAGCAGAATGAAAGGTATATTTTTGTACTTCATAGCCAGGCGAGCCATCGTGCCAGATGAAAATGGCTGAACAAAAGTACAATGTAGACCATTTCCATTATTATGCCTCAGCAACTCCATAACTTCAGTAGCAATATTTTACCTCAAAGGATCAACATGGTTAGCTTAAACAGATGAGATATATAAGAAAACTACAATTATTGTCTGGTTTGTGGAGAACAGTCTAACTAAGTGGTTGAGGAGTCTAACTAACTACAAATAATAAGAAAATTGATGAGTTTAAGATGCAGTTAGCTTTTGATTTACATTACCGGTTGCTAAACCTCGCTGTTTGTCTCGATTTTGTCAACTAGTTTATGATGTCTTTTCTATTGTTTTCTAGTTTTTGTAACATTGTGGATACTACTTAAATCTTCTCCTTGCTGCCGGTTAAGATGTCAAATAGGAAAATAATTAGTTAGCAATTCAAGCTTGAAAATCAGAAAATCCTAATATAAAAGAAAACATATCCTAATCCAACCAATGGAAGTCCATATCCCATGATTAAGTTATACATTAAATTCCTAAACTATTGATAAGTAATCTGTAAATTCTCAATAAAAAAACCCTATTAGAATTTGGGTTGGACCTAATTCAATCCTACAAAATCAGCTTGTAAGGTGCCTTATTTCATAGATATGGAACTTGATCATTCTGTATGTCTGACCAAGAAACCGATTTAACACAACCTTGTGTATAAACCGACAAGGAAGCCAGGGAAGGTTTAATCTGAAAGGAAAAGTACAAAATCATTACCTTTTCATACATCTTGATGGCTGGTACATTTGATGCTCTCACAAATAGATCAACAAAGTATGCTTTGTCACTGCAAAATTCAATTCTAAATTATATCAAGACCTCCATACAGACACAAACACACACATACATATGCCTTACAAATTGTCACTGATGTCTTCGAGAAGATTCATTAGTTTCTTTGCTAACTGTTGTCTGCGATACTCCGGAGCAACGGTTACTGCAGTTACATCACCATGCCAAGATTCTCCTTGCCCCTCTACTTTACTCATAACTACATTAATGACATTGGTGTTAATATCCCATAATCTTTTATTTACACAAAAAAGATGAAGAAAAAGGGGAAAGAAAGACTTACTGTAAGCCATGATTCGATTTCTGGGGCCTTGGGCGACGTGGAAATAGTCAGGCCATCGTGCTAGATAGGTCATGTAGAATGACATGTTAAACTGAAACAAAGAAGGAACGCACAAAGTGAATTTAGTTGAGGGATTGTAAAGAAGAAAGAAAAACCTACGTACATACAGTTTCGAGTGAGATGATCAAGATTGACATTTGTAAAACGAAGAAGGTCGTTGCAGCAAAACCTATGTATCGTCGTCATCTTCAAGGACCTTCAAAGAAATTGTCAAAACAAATCAGGGTTTGAAATTTGGAATTGAGAGAGACAGAGAGAGATGAACTGACCAAGGAGAAGGAGTATGCTCAAAGAGACCTCTTTTGTAGGTTATGTTCTTAGGCACATGTTAACCCAAATATAGAAATATAATTTTGAGAATTGCTGTATTTTATTTAATAACAATATAATCTAAAATAATTATTTTAACTACAATATATTTTTTTTGGATCTTAGGCCCTTGTCATTCTAGAAAAAAAGTACTAATACATATTTTAACTTCTTTGCATACACTTCTTTGATTTCAATAACATGAACAATTGCAAAACCTACTAGATAATATGAAATACAATAATGATTCAATACAATTAACACTTCAACAGTTTATAGCAATTTCAGGTTTACAAAATTTCTCCTGCAATTTTCTTATATCAGTTCCCATTATTTATTTGAATTAATTTTTCTGTGCCAAACCACTGTATGTGAGTTTCTAGAATCTTCACATCAATAAGTATTAGTACTTTTTTCTCTCATGTGCAAAATAGTCTAACCAAGTGGTTAAACTCAAGTGGTTAATAATCTTTAGTTAAGGACCGTAAAGACCAACAAAGTTCCACATAATAGTCAAATGCTACAAAATAGTCTCCAACACGAAACAATCCTAAAAAATACATCATATTATCAACAAGTTACTTATTTCCCTACAAGCCATCTTCAGTCATGCATTGATTCTAAAAATGTACAGCATTGACCAAAGAATAGGCAATAACATGATACAAAGTGATCATAAGCATATCTTTTGGTACAATGCTATCATATAGAACAACTATTTGTGCATAATAATGGATACATTATACGGACTGGTGTATACAACAGATACATGCCTATTTATTATAAACTATACTCTTATCAGTTGATTTCTCCAGAATTTATATTTATACAAATATATAAACTTCATCATATGCAATCCTACAAGTAGAAAAATGAACATCAACATTAGTAAGTTAGTAACTTGACATGCAAAACATACAAATATTGAAGTCGTTAAGAAATCTTGGGCTTACCCTTCTTTTGCATAAAAAGTTGGACTGTGATTGTAAATGAGATTGTCAAACAATTCTTGAGCAACTGGTCTGTTTAAGGATTTCCTAGCTTCCCTGGAGCCGCATTAGTGAAAGTAGAAAAACATCATGTAGGATTGATAAGTGTGTTGAAAATAAGGTACACTACAAACTCAAACGGCACTTGAAGTAGCATATCAAAAAATGCTATAAGCTCGTGATAAAACACTACAAGCTCTTTTGATCATGAGTTTCTGTGCTGTAAGTTATCCGCTATAAGTTAGCATTTAGACTTAACAAATAGTCCTTAACTATCAATAGTGCTTCACAATTACTCTGAATAAAGTTGTTAATTAAATATTTAGACAGCCTAATGGTTTCAGAAAATCATCAACCAGTTATACTACACGACTAGGAAGCAATGGATGAATAATTTATCAAATTCTTGAGTCCTTACCTGACCAAAAAATTTGCAACAAATTGAGTTGTTTGAATGGCATCCTCTGTGTGTGGAATTCTTGGTGAACCCCATCCAAAAGGATTTTTCTATGACATCATTAATAAATACTGTTAGATATCTAAAATAAAGATGAACAAAATTAAGGGTTGCCTGCCTTTAGTTTTATGGGATCTGGACTCCCTGCAGTAATAATATCTAACAATTACACACAATAATCAATCTCGACCATTGATTTAAGACTAAGACCGCTCAAATTAAGCATTCAACTAATCAATTTTAAATAATCTCAACCATGGATTTAGATTGAACAGTCGAGATCAATAACTGCAGTCACAGAATACTGAAGGGAATATATTTCTAGTTCTCTATTGGAGCTTAATTTTGGGAATTGAAATTCACATTACTGCAATAACACATTGTGTATTAAGTATTTTTAATCACCTCTGGATGCCATTGGAAGCCGGTCACCGGATATTTTCGTGAACGTATCGTGGAAACATAAACCTAAAACATTAATGATGTTATTAGATTTTATTTATGAAGCGAGCACTTACACAAGTTATGAATATGTAACAAGATGAATTTATGAACCATATCACCTCATAAAATAAATATCATTGATACCTTGTCTTCTTCGTCGTTGCACGTTGTCAAGATCTCGAAAAAACTAGATAACTTTTTGTTACCAAGAAACTTTGTTGGCGATATGCCTTGCTGTTATATGAAAACATATTACCTAGTTGATTATAAATGATGTGGATCTAGTAGATAATTACTCCAATTTGTGACAATATAAGAGGTTCAAATTGAAGAATAATTTATTGATTATATATACTCACAACATGATTTTGCATGACTAGACAATCTGTACTCAACTTCTTTAACAAGTCTGGAGGAAATCTGCAGGAAAAAAAGTGATTAATAACTTGCATATAAAATTCAGTGACAAAAGAACCTATAAATTAAATACTGTTGAATGACTAAAAGTTTCAGAACATAAATTGCATGGTAGAGGAGGAATTTTTTTGTATAAATATAAACTCCTCATACTATATTACATTATCCCGTTCATGGTCAAGAATCCTGATCATTATCTTGTTGTTACTCCCGATGCTCTCTGGAATCCCCAATACTCTGACCTCATTTTATGTCCATTAAGTTATCTCTGCAACTTCCGAAAAATATTATTTACATAGATTGTTTACCTTTGAAATACAGTTCCTTCTATGTTTGCATTCTCCACAAATTGAAGAGAACTAGCCTGATTTTTCGCTTTAAATTCTTCAAGAATATTTTTCTCCTATAAAAAACAGGCAAACTTATAAACAATCCAAAGAAAAAAGAAACCGGAATGTGTTATACCTGTCAGAAGTCTTCAATTTTTCACAAAATTTCAGGAATATTGTTCAAAATGTTCAACATACGCATACAATAAAATTTTCCTAGTCGATATAATGGCTAATCTTTCTATAGCATAGAATAAAATTTGACAGTGACATTAATAATTGAACACTATGTGTCAATGTCCGACCCTAACACGTGTAAAACACCAAACATGCCGTTAATCGGAATTGTCAGTGCTACATAGACCGTGGAAGATAATACTTTTAGACATAAGACTAACTAGTTAAGTATTGTAGGTACTATGCATTTATCTGACTCATCTGGAAACATCTCTTCTTGGAAAATACATTTTACAACGCAAATCGTGAGTGATAAAATTATAATAAGAAAGCTTACTCACCTCGCTTATGATAATTGATATAAGCTCAAAACCTAAGCAGATGGCATATAATGGGAAATGGTCACCGGCGTCATTTTTATCCAAAGCTTTCTGCAGGAACAAATACAACTTCATATGTAAAATTCTAAATTACAAGTCAAATAATTGCTAGAACTTAGCACAAAAACTAACTATCATTTCATCAACAACAATTCCAGCACAGTTACATATTTTAAGAGCATCTGTATAGCCGTGGTGCAAAAAGATTTTCCAACAAATACAAGTCCTCTGTAATCAACATCTATTTGACTAAGGAAGTATTACTCTATTAGAATAATGATAGAACAAGTTGTCTAACTACCATATTAACTAACTTTGAAATACATTCACTAATAAATAATACTAAAAGAAATAACCAGATGAATTTAATTCATATGCACCGACAGTGTAAAGAGTTTTTACATTGTCAATCGATCATAACTCAGATTATTAGAAACATTTGACCTTTATAATAACCAACTCCAAAGTCATATACATGATTGGTTGTGATGTGTTGACAATGTAAAATCGTTTACACTAACGGTGCATGAAAATTAAACTTTGATCACATACCTTAAATATTCTTCCAACAGTTTCAAAATATAAACCAGATGTCAACCCATCCACCAGTGAAGAGAACTCCATTTACCAATTCAAGCTTCTGCAATTAGTGAGAAAATGTACTCAATACCATCACAAACATTTCTAAATCACGTTAAGTGAAAAAAGAATAGCTAAGATTACTGCTGTATATACCAAAAGATTTCTGTCTTCTCCATTTTTTGCAACAGAAAATGTTTTTTGGACAACAAAAAGTTATCTAACAACGTATATATACAGTTTAGTAATCGTGTTGGATTTTCTATTACTTTTTTCTTATTCCTCTCTTAATCACAGAAATTATAAGTGATGTAATGTACTTTTATATGATGATAGTAGAGATTCGATGAATGTCTCGGCTATATTTTTCTAGAATAATCAATCAAGAAATTACTAATTATATGAGCGCCAAAATTGAGGTGATCTTAATAGTTGGAAGCCGCCAAGGCATGGATGGTTCCTCACGTGGTATCAACAAAGAATGTTAGCAATGAGATTTTTTTATTATTCCATCCAAACAAAAACATTTAGAAATGAAGACAATTCAATTAAATTGACTATAATTCTAAATTCTCAAAAATTTCCAATTACCTCATTCAAACACACTCTAAAGATTGATTCATAAAAAATGTTACGAAGTTATGAAAATTGCTGTTGGTGGCCTTTTTCAAATTACTGGCCTTTTCTCATACCTTGAGAAGCTTCTCCTCCGGTTCGTTATAAATGAAAGGAACTACTCTAGCGCCAGCAGCCTCCACGAATTTAACATAAGAGGCGTGAATGAAGGAAGCTCCCGTAGCATTACTGTGGCGGCCTGAAGTGCCATCGCCAGGGTGGCTTAGAATTCCAATGACCGGCTGGTAGTAGAGGTTCGGATTAGGCGGTGGACAACTAATGGTGAAGAGAAAGAATTGGAATATTGCAATAAAGAAGAGAAACAAAACAACATAGTTTAACATATTGGAGAAGTAAAGTGTGAAAATGGAGGTAACTATTTTATCGCTTTATGTATTAGAAAATCATTGTCTTTTTGGACCCTATAGAAAGACGACGAAGCACAAGAACATCACTTTCACTTGACACATTTAACCGAACCTTCCAAAACCATCAATGTCCCAAAGTATATTCCAACCCCTTCCAGTCTTTTAAGGGTCGTTTCAAACAAAAACAAAAATGATAAAAAGAAAAATTAATATTAAAACTTATCAAAAGTTCTATAGGTTAAAAACATGCAAGCAAAAAATGGAATTTACTTTAGCGACAGCCATAGTTCGTAGACAAAAAAAAAAAAGACAACCATAGTTTCTTTTTGCGAGCAAAAACCGAGAGTGTGGTTGGTTTATAACTTAATATCGTTTAGAGACAGCTTCATGCATTTGGTTGGAATGAAATAATGTTTTTTTAACAGGAAAGTTTCTAATCCTTTAGAGATAGTTGAGCAGTGTTTAGTATTTATCTTGGTCTTAGTTTATTTAGGATTGGTGGTTTTTTAGGAAATGGTCAAATAATGTTTTTCTTTTTCATGGTGAAACCAATCAACAATTTTTAGTAGCATATCTTTTTTTTGATAGCATATCTTGGTCATGGTTTATTAATAGCTGAGAAGTCACACAGGCCAAAGACTAGGTAATAACAGATACAATACAAAGGGCTAATAATAAGAAAATTTGTTTGTTTATTAATAGCATATCTTTTGGTACAATGTTATCATACAACATTTATTGTGCCTAGTAATGAATACATATTCATCTATACAACAATGTCATTTACAAGTTTTCATGCATTCGGATGCACGTTCAACTGGAAAGCAAACAATTTGAGGTCGGGTTTTACGCGCCTCCAAACACGTTCAACCACCAATACAATACAAACACATGCTGAATTGACATGTGCAATGATATCTCCAGCATTTAGAGTTATTCAAATATATAAACTTCGTCGAATCCTTTCCTGCAAGAAGCATAAACATCTACTAAGTAACTTCACAACATGCAAAACAAAAAAATTAGCAAAGTTGTAAAGAAACCTTGGGCTTACCCCTCCTTCCCACCATAAGTGGGTCTGTAATTGTAAATGAGATTGTCTAACAATTCCTGAGAAACTGGTCTGTTTAAGGATTTCCTCGCTTCACTGGAACCGGGATCCATGAAAGTAGAAAAATGTCAAGTTAGGTATTGATAAGTACGAGACAAAAAAAACATAGCAAATGGAACTCAATCATTCATAGCTAGCAATAGTGTCTCAAAGAAAAGCATAAAAGGTCAATAATACTTCTCATCACTGTAAAATGGTAAGCATAAATTTAGTAAGTAATGGATGAAGATGTTATAAATTCTTGAGTCCTGACCTGACCAAAAAATTTGCAACATACTGAGTTGTCCGAATGGCATCCTCTGTGTGTGGAATGCTTGGTGTTCCCCATTCGAAGGCATTTTTCTGTAAGCATCATTTAACAAGGATGTTACATAGCTAAAATTATGATGAACTAAAAGTTGTGCATGACTGTAGTTCTGAGCTTAACTAAATAAGATTTGGGAATCAAAATTAACAATACTGCAATCACAGAGTCTGCGCAGGAAAAATCATTATTCACCTCAGGATGCCATTGGAAGCCAGTAATCGGATAGTTACGTGAACGTACTGTAGAAACATAAACCTAAAACAAGTACCATCGGTATTAGACTTTATTCATGAAAGAAGCTAGTTAAAGGCTGTGGTATGAAAAGGATCGATTTACAAACCATATCACCTCATAAAGGGAACATATCATTGATTACCTTATCATCTTGATCGTTGGAAGTAGTCAAGATCTCGAAAAAAGTAGATAACTTTTGATTTCCAAGGAGCTTTGCAGGGGATATGCCATACTGTCATGACAAAAACTAGATATAAAAACATAGTACTAAATTTCAAACATGTATATATGGTAAAGTTCATTAAACTTTGTTTTTCAAGAACTAAGATAGAGTCAATAATGACAACTTTGGAAACATAAAGCATCCAGGTAACTGATGGATGGAAGAGATGCCATGAACTATCTATAAAACCTTGTCATGCATTAAGTTAAATAACAGGTCATTTACATATGAATCTCTCTCAACACTTTGGCATATGGTTTTCCTTGGTCTCCCTTTACCTCTAACTATTGCACTATCATCTATATAGCCAACGGCTCTCCTCACTAGTGCCTTTACGACTCTAACCTCACGTACGCCCAAACAACCTAAGAGACGTGGATTCTGTTATAGGAGGTTGGAGGGAGAGAAAAGGTATCAAGAAGAATACTACAGTTTGTTCGAGGCAGAGAGCATTGGTTCTCTGAAGGAGCTTAGCTCTTGGATAATAGGATCTCATTTATTGTATTTTCCATTTGATTTTCAGAAACAATACACTCTTTATCTTCCATTATTGCTTTGTTTTCTTCCATTTGCATGTTAATTTCATCTTTTTTGCATTTTATGATGCTTGATTCGCATCATTTCAAGACTATATCATTTTCCTAAAGCATGTACGGTGGCACCATTTTGGATATGTTCAATAAACACAACGTAAATGTAAACAATTAAACTCCTTTCTTCTTTAGACCCTTTCACATTACCTTTCTAGACACTCTATCATATACCTAGTTTTCGTAGTAAGTGTATAACTTCAACGGTTGATCTACCCAAAATAAAACCAAATTGATTATCAGTAGTGTGGATCTAGAAGATGAATACTCTAACTTATGACAAATTATCATGTTGAGGAATAACTTATTGACTATGTATATATATACTCACTTGATGATTTTGCATGACAATACAATCTGTACTCAACTTCTTTAACAAGTCTGGAGGAAATCTGCAGGAAAGGAGATGTGGTTAATAACTTGCACATTAAACTCAGTGACAACATGCTAAAGAACGTATAAATTAAAGACTTTTGAATGATTGGAATTTTTAGAACATAAACCACATTGTTTGTTGTCTAAACACCGACTTAACATGTCTGAATGAAATCTATATGTTTGATTGCGAGAAGTTCTTGTATAGTGGCAATGCTCATATTCCGGCTTCTCTTTATGTGTCTCACACTCCCTCTTTTCTGTCTTACCTCTTGGTCATCTTTCTCTAAATATGCTTACATTTTACATTTATTTTATTTTTCTACTCTCTTACTTCATTCACGTGCTACATTGAAGCCATTTCTTTTGTCACCAACTAAATCAGTAAACAAGTGCACTTAGCTAATATGGTATGTTTTATTGGAATCATGTTTTGACTAACTAATCGTCGAGTCTCAATGCTACATGTCAGGTCTACGTCGATACAATGAAATTCGCTCGTAGATGAATACTATTTCATTGATAATTAATAGTTGAATAATAAGGACAAGGAGAGAAGAGTTCTGTTTCTTTTAAAGCAAAACAAATGAAAAAATTCAATAAGATGAAGAAATGAAAACTAGAAGGAATTTACTGGACACAGGATTATCTGTTGCAAAAAAATAAAATAAAAAGGTAATTGATATAGAGAAAACATCTACGGAATAAAGTTGGCCAATTGATTACTTTATGTTCATTGAGGGATTCCAGTGCAACATCAGAAAAATACAATATACATACATAAGTTGTTTACCTTTGAAATACAGATTCTTCTATATTCGCGTTCTCCACAAATTGAAGGCTGCTAGCCTGATTTTGTGCTTCAAAATCTTCAAGAATATTGTTGTCCTATCATCGAGAAAAGGAACAGCCGAACTTGTAAGCGTACAAAAAATTGACTGGAATATGTTGTAAACTTGTAATTTGTCGATATAATAGCTAATCTTTCTACTCTCTGTGTTGGGAATTTTATTTTTGTGATATCTGTGCTGGGAATTTTTAATCCAAAAGAAATTATGAATAGCAATGTTCACAGTGCAAAGTAATATAATAAGATATCATATACGCTGCATCCACTCAGAAATGATAAAACTATAAGAAAGCGAACTCACCTCGCTTATAATCATTGTTATAAGTTCGAAGCCCAAGCAGGTGGCGTATAATGGGAAGTGGTCTCCAGCATCATTTTTCTCTAAAACTTTCTGCACCAACAAACAAATACAACTTATATGAAATAAAAAAAAAATGCATAAATCAGCACATCAACAAAACTCAGCTAACAAAATTACAAATCATCAATAACAACTCTTCGACCCTCTATTCGTATTTGTATCTAAAAGCCTCGGTACACCCCAGACGCAAAAATAAAATAAAAAATGCACTGGGGTATGTTACGAGGCTTTCTAACAAAGGCATGTATATATGACTATGGGAGTATTAGAGTAGTAATAACAATAATAATAGATACCTTAAATATTCTTCCAACAATTTCAAAATATAAACCATCATTAGCCCATCCACCAGTGAAGAGAACTCCATTTACCAATTCGAGCTTCTGCAGTGAGTGCAAAAATGTACTCAATATCATCACAAATATTTCTAAGAATTAAAATATAACAGTAAGGCTAACAAAGCATATATGAAAGATTGTTAATCAGTTACTAAAAATACTGGATTTTTTTTTTCAATTTCTTAGAAGTTTCAATTTCATGTGACATGGAATGGTTCCGCCACGACAAAACTAGACTGTTGCATGTTTTGTTGCAGCAAAGAGAGAATCATTTGTCCGTTGTTTCTTAATGGAATCATTAACAAACTTAAGGTTTAATATCGCGATCATATTGCAATCGATCATTGATGACATGGCAACTAAGTTCCATATGGCAAGGTCCAGTCATCAAAATTCCTTCTTCAGCAAATCTAGTGTGACTAGATTAATATACGGGGAGCAAAAGTGATGGGGCGAAATCAATTCTATAATCAAATCAATTATCCTCGTTAATATTTAAACATGTCAAATAATCAATAAAAGTGGAAGAAAACATCTTAAAAAAATGATGTTTTATTGTAAGAGTGATGCCTTGTGAAGTATCTCCCATGTCTCAGTATAGATAAGTGGAACAACTCTAGCACCGGCTGTCTCAACAAATTTAACGTATGACGCAGTGATGTAGGAAGCGTCCGTAGCATTACTGAGGCGACCAGAGGCACCATCACCAGGATGGCTGAGAATTCCGATAACCGGCTGGTAGTATAGGCTAGAGTCCGGTGCAGGACAACTGACTGGCGATGAGATACAACGGAGTTGAGTTGGGAGAAGAATTTCCAAGTGAGAGTCAGAGAAGAGAAAACAATGGAAGATTGTGATAAGGAAGAGATACAAAACGAGGTGGCTTGACATGTTGGAGAAGTGAAGAGTGTGACAACTGAAATGAGAGTCACCACTCACCAATCACCACACTACTACATAACAAATAAGTGACCTATACGTTTCTACTAATGCAACTAGATATAAAAGATCTTTTTTTAATATAACTAGTAGAAGATCACGTATACAAAAAAAGATCACGTATTCTATTAAAATATATAAAAATTCCCTTCCATTGAATTTTTTTGATTAATTTTAAAAAGCATCACGTTAACTAATGTTTCCGAAGCATTTGTTAAGAAAAAAAAATATTGTTTTACACTTTTAAAAGGTTGAATACACAAGTTTTAAAATAATTTTACTATATCTAGTTTCTTAACACATGCTCTAGAGACCGTTGTTCACATTTTCCCATTAAGCTAACAACTCTATAAAGATAAGGTAAATGTTAAGAAACTTCTTGACTTATGATTAATATTTTAAGCAAAATGCTAATTTGTATGAATTGGACACAATACAAAGAGCTAATAATCAGCACATATTTTGGTACAATGTTATCATACAACAATTATTGTGCATAATAATGGATACATAGTACAGTACATACTAATCACATCCTTTCCTACAAGAAGCATAATAACTGGATGCAAGTTCAACCAGAAAGCTACAAATTTCTGGTTTAACGTGGTCCCAAATTCGCACAACACCAATACAATTATTATTATTATACAAACATACATCAACTTAGCATGTGCAATGACATCTCCAGCATTTAGACTTATTCAAATATATAAACTTCATCATATCCTTTCCTACAAGAAGCATAAACATCTACATAAGCAACTTCACATGTAGAACTAAAAAATAGGAAAGTTGTAAAGAAATTTTAAGGCTTACCCTGCATACCCACAATAAGTGGGTCTGTAATTGTAAATGAGATTGTCTAACACATCTTGAGCAACTGGTCTGTTTAAGGATTTCCTCGCTTCACTGGAGAACGATCCGTGAAAGAAGGAAAATGTCAAGTTAGCGATTGATAAGTACGAGAGAAAAAAAAAGAAAACAAAAAAGTAAATGGAACTCAATCATGCATAGCATGCAAGAGCGTTTCACAGAAGTTTTTGCAAACTTTGTTTTGGATTTACAATTTAGTGGTTATATAGGTATCAAGATCATAAAAGGTGAATAATACTTCTCATCATTGCAAACAGTAAGCATAAATTCAATAAATGGATGAAGATATATTTAAACACTTTGAGTCCTTACCTGACCAAAAAGTTTGCAATATACTGAGTTGTCCGAATGGCATCCTCCGTGTGTGGAATACTTTTTGGCCCCCATTCGAAGGCATTTTTCTATAAGCATCATTTGGCAAGGATGTTACATAGCTAAAATAAAGATGTACTAAAAGTGGTGCATGACTGCAGTTCTGATCTTAGTTAAAAAAGATTCGGAAATCAAAATTAACCTCTGGATGCCATTGGAAGCCGGTCACGGGATAGTTACGTGAACGTACTGTGGAAACATAAACCTAAAACAAGTATAATTGGTATTAGATTTTATTCATGAAGGAAGCTTATTAAAGGTTATAATATGAAAAAGATTGATTTACAAACCATATAACCTCATAAAGATTGATTACCTTATCGTCTTCATCGGAACAAATTGTCAAGATCTCGAAAAAACTAGATAACTTTTGATTGCTCAGGAGCTTTCCTGGGGATATGCCATACTGTCATGAGTCATGACCAAAGTTAGATGTCAAGACATGATACTAAAATTCAATCATGTATATATATGATAAACTTCATTAAACTTTGTTTTCCAAGAACTAAGATAGAGTCGATAATGACAACTTTGGAAACCTAAAAACAGCTGAGTAACTAAAGAATGGAAGACGTGCCACGGACTAGCTATAAAACCTTCATGCATTAAGTTACAAAATAGACCATTTGATTTACCTAAAAACCTCTCTCAACAGTTTGACATGTGGTTTTCCTTGGTCTCCACTATCATCTATATAGTCAATAGCCCTCCTTAATAGTGCATTTAAGACTCTTCCTCACCATGCCCAAACCACCTAAGTTGAGACTTTACCGTATTGTTGTTCGTAGGCCTCCTATTAATAAAGTTTGTGTAAGGCGCATACTGCCAATGCGCTGGCCAACCTAGTCTATAATAATGTTGTAATTGAAATCGGCACTTATTCAAAGATTTCAACCTTCAATACTTCAAAGTCCTGACGTATTATTGTCGAGTCTCAATAAAACTGGCTCAGTAGAGGAATACTGTGCACGGTTTAAATTATATATTGGACCACTCATGGGGGGATGAACCAAAGTATCTCAAATTAATTTTCCATAATGGTTTCAAGGATTTGTGAAGGCTAAATTGAAATTACATCCTGTGACTTCATTAGCGGAAACGGTGGATTATGCCCAGCGAAGTGACGAAAAGAATTTGTTGTTGAATAAAAACAATTCGGGAACCAATAGAAGTGGGAATGTCCCCAAGAGTTATCCATCTTCTAAGTTGTGAGTTGGGAATCAAGAAATAAGGGAGATCACTCCAAATCAGTGAGTAGAAGTTCGAATGGAGACTGTAATAGTATGAAGACTACTGGTTCTTATCAAGGCAAGACATTTAAAAAACCGACTGATGTTTTGATACTAGAGGAGAAGAAGAAAAAACGGAACAGGGACTGACAACAGCAGAAGATGTAGAGGAGAGCCTAAACAATTTGCATTTATCCATGTATAGCATTATAGGATTAACATCCAAGAAATCCATCAAGTTATGGTGAGAAATTGCAAGGAATAAGGGAAATTGTGGGGCATCTAATGTTTTGTATCTTCTAAGTTGGTTCAAGATAAAGGAATCCAGGTGACTGCAACGCCTCCTCACACGGTAGAGGAGTGTGATGGAAGAAAATCAGATGTGAAGGAGTTTCAAAAAGCCTTGTGTTTTCAAAGAATGTCTCCATTCCTACAGTTTTAAATTAATTTCTTATTTTGACACTGCAACTAAGACTATCATTTTCAAAAAGCATGAGCATTGGCACCATTTGGACATTTCAATAAACACAAATTTAAATGAAAGCAATAAACTCCTTTATTCTCTATAGCCTTTCACATAAGCTCTCTAGATACTCTATCATACACCGTTTTTTTTCTTTCAAGATCAATGAAAACCATGCATATGTATTAACCCCAATATCTCTCCATTAGTCTCCATATCAAGTGTGTAACTTAGGTTGATCTACCCAACATAAAACGGTTTTATTCTCAATGATGTGGATCTAGTAGGTTAATACTCCAATTTATCAGGTCTAAGATCATGTGAAATTGTGATACTCAGTAAGAGCCACGTGTTGTGGAATAACTAATTGACTATGGCTAAATATGTACTCACACGATGATTTTGCATGACAAGACAATCTGTACTCAACTTCTTTAACAAGTCTGGAGGAAATCTGCAGGAAAAGAAAAGTGGTTAATAACTTGCATGCTAAACTCAGTTGCGAAATGTTAATGAACCTCTAAATTAAAGACTTTTGAATGATTAAAACCATTTCTTTTGTCACCATCTTCTAATGTTTCATTGCTTGTAAAGGCTAAGGAATCTGATAATGCCTTATAGGTAGGAACTAGTTGAGCTTTTCACTTATGCTAAAAGTAAAAATTTGAATCTGGACAACAAAAACATACTTCCTAAGGTAGTTTCAGCCGTTATCTAAATAGCTTTTGCATTTGACTGTTCATATGGAAATCCAATAGAAAATAGAATGTCTTACACTTTGGAAGAGTTTGATGTGGTACACATGGCAAACAATTAAGAAGGGAATGCAACAAGTAGATTTCAACACGCGATAAAAATGACAGATGGCTCACATCAGCGATAGCAAATCAACCCATTGAGGGATCAAAGTGCAACTTCAGAAAAATACAATTACCTTTGAAATACAGATCCTTCTATTTTTGTATTCTCCACAAATTGAAGGCTACTTGCCTGACTTCTTGCACTAAATTCTTCAAGAATATCATTGTCCTATCATTAAAAAAAAAAAATTCAGCCAAACTTGTAAACGTAGAAGCCTTCAACTTTTTGCAACATTCAAATCATAAAATATTGTTCAAGGTGTTCAATATATGCACAGAATAAATAAAATATATTAAGTCAACATAATAGCTAAATCTTTCTACTTTCTCCGTGTTAAGAATTTGAAATCCAAATGAAACTACGACATCAATGTTCACAGCACAACGAAACATAATAAGGGATTTGGATTGTATGCAGTGTGACTGCACACACTAAACCACATTTGTACCGTATGGTCTTTGATCGGACAGTCTAGATTTCAATGCAGATTTTGATCGGACGGTTCAGATGTGGCTGACTGCAGGGTTGTGACTGCACACAACCCAGATCTCATAATTAGATATATCATATAAACTGTATCCACTCAGAAGCAAAATGGGGGGTAAAACACTTCTTATACACAAGATTAATTAGTAAAGCTGTGGACACTAGGCATGTATCTGACTTATCGGTTAACTTTCCCTCTTGGGATTTTTTTTTTTTTATAAAGAAAGTCAGACATGATAAAATCTATAAGAAAGCTAACTCACCTCGCTTACGATCATTGATATAAGTTCGAAGCCTAAGCAGATGCCATATACTGGGAAATAGTCTCCAGCGTCATTTTTCTCTAAAGCTATCTGCACCAACAAACAAATACAACTCATGTGAAATTCCTAAATGCATAAATCAATTCATCAACAAAACATTCCTTGACATCTTGAAAAAAAACTCATCTAACAAAACTACAAGTAATACTGTATTCTAGAAGCCTCAGAGAAGTAAAAAGACTCTTTGCACTGAGGTGTAGTGAGGCTTCTAACAAATGCATGTATATCACTGTTTGAGTATTAGAATAAAATAATAATAACAATAATAAATCAATACCTTAAATATTCTTTCAACGGTTTCAAAATATAAACCATCTTTAGCCCATCCACCAGTGAAGAGAACCCCATTTACCAACTCGAGCTTCTGCAGTCAGTGAAAAAATGTACTCAATATCGTCACGGGACTAAAAGATATAACAGTTAAGGTTAACATGGATTGGAGTATAAAAAAGATATTTTTTTCTTCGTTTTTTGCAATCCAATACTTTTATTTTGAAACGGCAAACGTTAGTTGTTATTTTTTTCGTCGGGGGAATGACCTCCTTATATACGCCAACCCCTATATCCCTCCCTCTAACCACCAAGCTATCTTATCACTACTAGGTAGTACAAACTTGACAGAATATAAGTAAAATCAAATTGCAGAAGATACACACACCAGTTCAAAATTTTATCTTTATAATGTCTTCCTATTCTCATTGTGGAATTTATCTATTGATGTTGCTAATGAAAGATGAATGAGCAATGGTCATTATTAAATTAAATATTAAATAAATTTATATTTTTAACATAATAAGTACTCTTATTTTCATTAAAGGCTTTTCTATATTCATTTTCATGATAAGAATCCAATTCTCTTTTAACCAATTAATACAAATGCTGAATTTTTTTCTTCAACTCCCTTGAAAAAGTATTAAATCTGGTGAAGTCTTTGTCTATGAAGCACGGACTCCGACACAGACACCACAACACAACACGGACACCGCGACACTGCTAACTTAAAAAATACAAGACACCGACACCGCTAGGTATATTTATTACAATATATCAAAATACTATTAATTAACTATTTTAAAAAAAAATACTAGCCGGTGGCTTTCTTTCTTGTAGTCAAACTAAAAAAAAAATACTAGCCAGTGACTTTCTTTCTTGTAGAAAGACGACTTGTAATCAAACTTTAGCCACTAGAATCTAAACTCCACCACTTAAAGTTGCTTTCTTTCTTATACTATCTCTACCTAAGTTTAAATATTATAATAAGTAGCCGGTCAGGTGGTGTAAGAAAACAAACCAAAGAATATGTATATAATAATAACAATAGTACAACACCAAGCTGTAAACATATTTTATATCGAGGAAAATAATAGCATAAAGAAATAGAAAGGTTACTTAAGGAGGTAGAATATCATAGCTGTTGCTGTCCAGATACAGAAAAAAGCTCTATGAAGGCAGAGTGAAAACCGATGGGAGGTAGAGTGGAAAACCGGTTGCTATTCTAGGTTTTGTTTCTTTTTATATTAAACATTTTTTTTGGGCTTTTAAATCCAGAAAAAGCCCAGTTGTACTGTTTTTTTTTCTTTCAGTTTTGTTTCTCCCGTGTCTCCAAACAGTGTCGCCGCCGTGTCTTCTACTTTTTTTTTTCGGGACACCGCCACCTGCCTTCTGACACGTGTCGTACCGGTGTTTGACGCGTTTCCGACACCGACACGTGTACGACACCGGGACACGCCCACCAATAGCAGTGTCCGTGCTTCAGAGGTCTTTATACACAATAAGAAGCTTGACTTGAAACACAAGAGTAGAAAATATAAACCCAAGCTAACAGAAAATAATAACTAACAAACTAATTAACTTTTTGAATAAATCACCAATTTAGTCTTAAAGTATTACTCTCTCCAATTCAGTCGTATAACATATCAAATCCTTCCCCTCTATTAAGAGTTAAATTTTTTTGTGACTAACATATTGATTCCATACACTAGAATAACAGCTTAGGAACTATTTATTATTTGCATATATATTTTTTGTCATAACCTTCTCGTGAGGAGAAGGAACTCTAATAATCCGAAGTTCAACCCCAAAGTTAAGTAAGTCTAAACCAAGAGCAAGGATTATTTCAGTTGGGATTCGAAATTAGGTTCTCTGAAACATTTTGTCCTTAACTGAACTTCAGCCAAATCACTTTTGGAAACTAAAATAGAGAGTGTTATATGTTTGGTTCTGCGTTGACAAAATTTAATTGTGAAATAAAATTGATTTTGACTGAAAGTTAGTTGAATGTAAATACAAATATGCTAAAATCAATTATAACTTAAAGTTAGAATCAATTCTAGACATGAAATCTCCAAAACATATTTTACCTCCTCCTAAAATAGAACAAAATATACATCAGTGTCCATTTGGTTTCACAGTAGACTACTAGACTTGCCAAAATCAAAGTGAACCGCTGCAATTTTGCAAAAGCTACAAAGTGTAGGCTCAACAGTGGTGATTATGACAAATCCAATGTGATACCAAACATGAACTAAATAACTTATTAATTGATACCTTGTGAAGTATCTCCCATGGCTCAGTATATATAAGTGGAACAACTCTAGCACCACCAGCCTCCACAAATTTAACGTACGAAGCAGCGATGTAGTTAGCTCCGGTAGCATTACTGAGGCGACCAGAGGCTCCATCACCAGGGTGACTGACAATTCCGATAACCGGACGGTAGTAAAGACTAGGGTCTGGTGCTGGACAACTCACCGACGATGAATCACGGTGGAATTGACTCGGGAGAAGGATGCCAGAGTGAGAGTTAGTGGAGTGGATGCATTGGAAGATTGAGATAAGGAAGAGAAACAAAACAACTACGTTTGACATGTTGGAGAAGTGATTGATTTTCATTACTACATCACTGTTTTGTTTTTATATTAACTAATCAGTGTCGTTGTTTAGACTTCATGATGAAGCTGAAAAACATGTTTATTTATTTATGTGAGAAAAGCTGAAAAACACGTTAAGAGATCACTGTCACAGGACCCACTTCACTCTTTGGAGTACATAATCGTTTTCGTTTTTCAAAATATCAAAATTTGTGGATCGTGTGATACTCGAGTTTAGAGAGTAATATTTTATATTTGAAAGTGTTCATTTTTTCATAAAAATATAAATGTATTGCATATTTTGAAACACAAACCGTATATAAAATGAATGATATATAATTGCAAAAAATGTAGTTTGCTGTCAAAACAACATGGTAAATCCACCTCAAGGATCATCTTAATGTTGCTTCATGTTTGGTCCCACTTTTAAAGAGGACAAAATTAAGTGTAGGGTTTGTTATTATATGTTAAGTTGTTTTCAAGTATAATTAATTTTACCTTCAGATTTTATTCTATTTAAGTTAGATACGGTAGTTTTTTATTTTAAAATTGACTTTTACATACAAATTTATAGTTCAATTTATTATTACATAAATGCATTCAAACACAATCACTTTACATCCACTCCTTTTTAGTCATAATCAATTCACTCAAAATAAATTTGTCACCATAAAACCAAACAAACACTTAATATAACAACTTAAAAAAGATGATGTTTCAGTCCACTCATATGTATGCTCAAATCTGTTATAATACAGTCCAAGTATTATTTGATGAAATACATTAACCGAACCACTTCTTCTCGTAAAATGCTCCAGTTCAGGGGGGTTGAGCAATCATCCTCAATAAATGGATATCTTGTAAATGTGCAACCTACCTAAGAAATGACCAGGATTCAACAAATTCTGTAATATCCCGCTTAGACGCAACCTTTATCAGTATCAGATAAGTTTCTAGTAAGTACGGGCATAATCGTAAATTTCACTAGAGGGACTATATATAGGTGGCCAAGACCATTTCCATTCATTTGTTCCTTTCCCTTCTCTCACTAGAATTAGAAAATCCTCTCTCTCTCTACACTCACATCCCTCCTCCCTCATCTCTCCAATATTCATCAAACTTCCATCTCAATCTCTCAATCCATATGCAAGCTCACTTTTGGGAAACTTTGGAATAAGAGAAACTAAAGGAATCAAGAAAGGAAGGAGGAATCAAAGCTAGGGTTTTGAGTAGAAAGCTTGGCAAAGACCAAATCAAGAGATAAGGTGAGTTCCTTATAGATTAGATCCCTCCTTGGGTAGTTGTTGATGTGTTTATGTGGTGAGAAAACTTGGATTAATAGGTTTAATTCTTGTATTGTTAGTTTCCCCTTGTTAATACATGCTGTATTTATGACCTTTCTAGCCAAAAGCCCTAATTTTTTAGATATATGAACTTGCTGGTGCTGAGAATTGGTCATGGGTCGTTTTGGGAATTCTAGAAAACTTACAGGGTCCTGTCAACGCTGGAATTTTCGTGCCACGATCATACTGCATCGTGCCACGATCATCATTTTCTGGGCTTCATCGTGGCACGATGGAAGCCTCTCGTGCCACGAGAATTCCAGTGTGGCACCCCATATGAAAATGTTGTTTTTATGGCCAAGAACCATTCTCGCAGCGCCAGAATGTCTATGTACATACAGTAATGGAAGGAAGGGTCATAAATTTACTTTTGTATTAACACTGTTGGAACAAAATGTGTTTAACAAGTCTCACATAAAATAAGGGGGAGATTGTTGAAACATTTATGTGTAAACATATCTCTCTTTAAGGTTTTGATGATAACAAAGTATTAAAGAGAAAATTGGTTGTTTGCTAATGCTTTGTTCAAGTGTTTCAGAACCACATGCTTAAATTAGTATTGATTGATAATGGTTATGAAGAACAAGCTAAAGAGCAAGAAGGAAAGCCAAGAAGGAAGGTTGCAAGGCTAGAAAGAAACTGGTCCTGAAGAAGTGCTCCTGAAGTAAGAGCTTCTGAAGAGGTCCTGAAGAAGTGCAGCTTCTGAAGTCTGGATGCCTCTGAAGAAGTCAACGCAAGTCAACTCCTGAAGCAAGCTTCTGATCCGTACAACTAAGTCAGCTTCTGATCCGTACAAAGAGAGCTTCTGATCACTGTTCAGTGAGAAGCTTCTGAAGCTGATATGGCATGGAAAAACAACCAGTACTGTGCGCATTTAATGCCTGGAAGTGTCAGAACAACTCAATGGAACAGTTGTTCCCCTGACCCAAACATTCTCCAGTTCTTATGGTGGGCCAATTCAAATATAGCACCTGCCCTGTTCTGACAAAAAAAAAGTGCAGCACACATTTGCAGCAACTTAGTCCAATTTCAACGGCTAATTTCCTGATATCAAGCAAATCTTCAACAGCTCTATTTTTGTCTATAAAAGGAGGAAGATTTGAAGAAGAAAAGTGAAGACTCTTTGAAACGCATTGCTGAAACTCTGCCCTGTTTTCTGTGTAAAAACTGTCATAGTTCAAATCTCTTAGAAATTCTTCAGTCTTTGTAACTTAGGAATTTCTTAAGGTTAAGAGTCTTAACCTGTGTTGTATTAATAGAACACCTCTGATATTTGATCAAGTGTTCATCCCAAACTCCTTTACTTGTAAACCAGTTTGGTCCCTCAAAGTCTTAGTCTGAATACTAAGCAATTGTAAACTCATTCCTTTGTGGTCTGAGTCAGAAGCCTCTTGTCTTAGTGACTTGAGCATTGAGAAGTCTCTTGTCTTAGTGACTTGAGCATTGGAAGCCTCTTCCTTGGTGGTTGAGCATAGAAGTCTCTTTCTTAGTGATTGAACAATTGTAATCAGAACTTGATTATAGTGAAACTCTCTTGTTGGACACAAGGGGACAGGACTACTTCTCACATTGAGAAGGAACCTGTATAATTTGCTGTGTCTTCTCTTTTCCCTTCTCTTTTCATTATTGTATCCGCTGCATAACTTCTGATAGCAGTTCAGAACTGATTCATATCAGCTTCTGAACTTGACTTAAGTTTTGAAAAGAAAAGATAACAAGTTTTTAGAGTCACACAATTCAACCCCCCCCTTCTTGTGTGTTTGTTTTTCTCACCTTCAGTTGGTATCAGAGCTCCGGTTCTGATATTAACACTTAACAGTGTGTCAGTAGGATCCTGAGAAAAACATGGCCTCAACTAGTGGTTCACCTCCACCATCTCCCAGAAATCAAAGAAATGTCCAATATGACTATAATACTGAAGAAAAGAAGTCTAGGTCACACAATAAACCTCCTATGTTTACTGGTGACCCAGAAAAATTCTCTTGGTGGAAGAGCAAAATGTATAGTCACATTATTGGGATTGATGATACTCTATGGGATATCATTGAAGATGGAATCACTATCCCAGTAGATGAAGAAGGTGTTGCTGTCAACAGAAGAACTCTGAGTGATGCAGAAAGAAAGATCTATAGGAAGCATCATCATGTGAGAGGAATCATTGTAGATTCATTACCTCATACTGAGTATCAGAAGCTGAGTGACAAGTCAACAGCCAAAGCAATATTCACATCCCTCTGCTCTAACTATGAAGGTAATCAGAAGGTTAGAGAAGCTAAGGCAAACATACTTGTTCAGCAATATGAATTGTTCAGAATGAAAGAGGATGAAAATATTGAGACTATGTTCTCAAGATTTCAGACTCTGGTTTCTGGACTTCAGATTCTGAAGAAGAGTTATACCACAGCTGATCATGTGAATAAAATCCTTAGAAGTCTGCCATCCAAATGGAGACCTAAAGTGACTGCCATTGAGGAAGCTAAAGATCTAAATACTTTAAGTATTGAAGACCTTATAAGCTCACTCAAGGTGCATGAACTAGGACTCAATGAGGATGAGCCTGTTAGAGAACCAAAAACATTGGCTCTGAAGTCTAAAAGAAAACCTGCTAAAGCTTTGAAAGTAATTGAATCTGAAGAAGAGTTTCCTGAGGGAAATTCTGATGAAGATTCAGATGCTGATGAGCTTGCAATGATTTCTAAAAGACTTCAGTATCTGATGAATAGAAAGAAAAAATTCTCTAACAGAAGCAGTAACTTCAGAGGATCTGGTTCTGGCTCAAAAAGGGATGTCCAGAAAGAAAGCTGCTACAACTGCAAAAAGCCTGGCCACTTCATTGCTGATTGTCCTGATCTTCAGAAGGAAAAATCAAAAGAAAAAGCAAAGAAGTCCAGCTCAAAGTCCAGCAACTTCAGAAATAAGCTCAAGAAGAGTCTCATGGCTACATGGGATGATCTGGATAATGAGTCAGAATCTGATGAGGAAGAAGCAAACTTGGCTCTGATGGCAATTGCATCTTCTGATGCAGAATCAGGTTCAGATTCTGATAAAGAAGATGAGGTATATTCTGAACTCTCTAGATCTGATTTAATTGAAACAGTTAATGATCTTATGAGTCATCTCAAAAGCAAGTTAAAAGAAATTAAGTCTTTGAAAAATCAAACAAACTTGCTGTCTGAGGAAAACCTTAAACTTCAGAATCAAATTTTTGAATATGATGAGGAAGTTGAGGAACTCAGAAAAGAGGCTCATAAGAAATCTGAAGAGGTTCCTAATGATCAGGAAATAGCTCTTCAGGATTTTATGTTAACTGGGTTCAACAGAACAAAAATTGCCTCCATGATGTATAATATGATCAGAAACAAAGGTGAAGGCATTGGCTATGATTTATTCAAACCTTCAAATGATTTAAACTCACCTTCATGTTCTGGAAATATTTTAAAAGGCAATGGTATTTGCTTTGTGCCTGCCTCTGATAATTCTGAGAAGTTGAAAGTATCAGAATCTGAGACTAAGTCAGAAGTTCTGAACAACTCAGACTCTGAAGCTTCTGAGCCTAAGGGTAAGATGAAGGCAACTGTTAAAACCTTGCCTAAATCTAAGTCAAAAGGTCCTAAGCCTAAGAGTAAGAGGAAATCAGACTCTGAATCTGAAAAGGTTCAGAATCTGAAATGTTCAGAACCTGAAACAAGCAAGTCTCAGAATCTGAATAAATCTGATTCAAACTTTTCTAAGACTGGGTTTATTAAAACTTCAAAATCTGTTAAACCAGTCAATACTAAAAATTCTCAAACTCAGAATGTTAGGCAAAGCAAGCCAAAGCAAACCAATCAGTTTTCTGCTTCAAACTGTTTTAAGAAAGGCAAAACTGAAGCTTGCCTTGTGCCTGAAGTAAACAAAGTCAGAATTCTGAAGAGATCAGAATCAAAGTACTCAAAAGGTCAGACTCTAAACAAATCAGAACCAAAGACCTCCAAGTCTCAGGTTCTGAAGAAGTCTGAGTCCAAACCTTTGAGAACTCAGGTTCTGAAGCACTCAGGTTCTGAAACTCAGACTTATTCTAAATACAAGGATTTATGTCCAAAGTATCAGAACAAGTCTGAATACCATAACTTCAGACACAAGAAGCCAAAACCTTTCAAGACTAACCCCAAAGGACCCATGAAAATCTGGGTACCTAAGTCTGAAATTATTTCAATTGCAGATATGCTTGTCATCCAAAGAAAAGGAAAGGTCCTGGTACCTGGACAGTGGATGCTCGCATCATATGACAGGGGACAAGTCTATGTTCCAAACCCTAACTCTGAAAGAGGGAGGAACTGTGGGATTTGGAGGAAGTCAGAAAGGAAAGATCATTGGTACTGGTAAGATAGGTAATTCTTCCCTGTACATTGATAATGTTTGGCTGGTAGATGGACTTAGGCATAACTTACTTAGCATAAGTCAATTATGTGATAGTAATTATGAAGTCCTGTTTAATAAGAACACTTGCACTGTAATCAGTAGCAAAGACAAGTCTGTAGTGTTCAGAGGCAGCAGGAAAAACAATGTTTACAAAATTAATTTTTCTGAATTGGTTCAGCAGAAGGTAGTTTGCCTTCTGTCTGTGAGTGATGAGAAGTGGGTCTGGCACAAAAGGCTGGGACATGCTAACTGGAGACTCATCTCCAAGCTTAGCAAGTTACAGCTGGTCAGAGGCTTGCCCCAAATTGATTATCACTCAGATGCACTGTGCAGTGCATGCCAAATTGGAAAGTTTTCTAAAACTTCTTTTAAACCAAAGAACATTGTTTCCACCTCTAAACCTCTTGAACTACTTCACATTGATTTGTTTGGACCTGTTGGAACAGCTTCAATCAATAAGAAGAAGTATGGACTTGTTATTGTTGATGATTATAGTAGGTGGACTTGGGTTAAATTCCTTAGAACCAAAAATGAAACATATGATGTGTTTTTCAAATTCTGCAAACAAGTACAAATAGAAACTGATTTGAAAATTTTGAAAATCAGAAGTGATCATGGTGGTGAATTTGAAAATGAACCTTTTGAAAACTTTTGTGAAGATCATGGAATTTTCCATGAGTTCTCATCTCCTAGAACTCCACAACAAAATGGAGTTGTAGAGAGAAAGAACAGGTCTTTACAAGAAATGGCCAGAACCATGATCCATGAGTCAAAAATTGCTAAGTACTTTTGGGCAGAAGCTGTAAACACAGCATGTTATATTCAGAACAGGATTTACATCAGACCCATTCTGAATAAAACTTCATATGAATTATTTAAAGGAAGAAAACCAAGTATTTCTTATTTTCATCAGTTTGGTTGTACATGTTACATACTGAACAATAAGGTCTACCTAAAGAAATTTGATGCCAAGGCTCAAAAGGGTACCTTTTTAGGATACTCAGAGAGATCCAAGGCATACAGAGTGTATAATTCTGAAACACATGTTGTTGAAGAAGCTATACACATTAGATTTGATGATAAGAAGCCTGGTAGTGAAATACCAGAGCTGGTTGAGAGTTTTGCAGATGTCAGAATCTCAGAAGAACCTTCAGAAGCTGAACCCAGTTCAGGTTCTGATGAAGGTTCAGAAGCTGAAAACAATGAAGACTCTGAGAAACTCTCCAGCAATGACACTACTCCTGATGCTAATCAAGACCAGCATGGTTCTGGACAAATCCCTGGTGGCCCTTCAGAAGCTAATCCACCCAGAACCTCATTCAAATACAAGTCTTCACATCCTGAGGAGTTAATCATTGGAAACAAGAACAGTCCAAGGAAGACAAGATCAGCATTCACTCAGAATGAGTCCATGCTTGGCCTGCTATCCATGATTGAGCCCACAACTACTGATGAAGCACTTGCTGATGATGGTTGGATTGTAGCAATGCAAGAAGAGCTGAACCAGTTCCAAAGGAATGATGTATGGGATCTTGTGGCAAGACCTGATCAGAAGAACATCATTGGAACAAAATGGGTGTTCAGGAACAAGCTCAATGAACAAGGAGAAGTGATCAGAAACAAAGCTAGATTAGTAGCTCAAGGGTACAGCCAGCAAGAAGGAATAGACTACACTGAGACATTTGCTCCAGTAGCAAGACTGGAAGCAATCAGGTTACTTCTTTCTTATGCTATTAATCATGATATCATCTTGTATCAAATGGATGTTAAGAGTGCTTTCTTAAATGGTGTGATTTCTGAAGAAGTATATGTCAAACAACCTCCTGGTTTTGAAGATGTAAAATATCCAAACCATGTTTTTAAACTTAAGAAGTCCTTGTATGGTCTGAAACAAGCTCCCAGAGCTTGGTATGAAAGACTAAGCAACTTCTTAACTCAAAATGGTTTTGTAAGAGGTCAAGTTGACAATACACTCTTTAGAAAAACTGTTAAGAAAGAAATCTTAATTGTACAAATCTATGTTGATGATATCATATTTGGTTCTACTAATGCCTCCCTTTGCAAGGAATTCTCTAAGTTAATGCAGGATGAATTTGAAATGAGCATGATGGGTGAGCTGAAATTCTTTTTGGGAATTCAAATCAACCAATGCAAAGAAGGTGTGTATGTTCATCAGTCCAAATACACCAAGGAGCTTCTGAAGAAGTTCCAGTTGGATGATTGCAAGCTGATGTCAACACCAATGCATCCCACCTGCACTTTGTGCAAAGAGGACAATGGCACTAAGGTAGATCAGAAGCTGTACAGAGGTATGATAGGTTCTCTCCTATACTTAACTGCTTCTAGGCCAGATATTCTATTTAGTGTATGTCTGTGTGCTAGATTCCAATCAGATCCTAGAGAATCTCACATGACTGCTGTCAAGAGAATCTTCAGGTATCTGAAAGGAACAACTAATTTGGGACTTCTGTATAAGAAATCTCTAAATTATAAGCTAGTTGGATTCTGTGATGCTGACTATGCTGGGGACAGGATTGAAAGAAAATCCACCAGTGGAAACTGTCAGTTTCTTGGTGAGAATCTGATATCCTGGGCCAGCAAGAGACAAGCAACCATTGCTCTGTCAACAGCAGAAGCAGAATACATCTCAGCTGCAAGTTGTAGCACACAACTGCTCTGGATGAAACATCAACTAGAGGATTATCAGATTCATGCAGATAATATTCCAATTTATTGTGATAATACTGCTGCTATATGTCTGTCTAAAAATCCAATTCTGCATTCTAGAGCCAAGCACATAGAAATAAAACATCATTTTATAAGAGACTATGTTCAGAAGGGTGTGTTAGATATTCAGTTCATTGATACTGATCATCAATGGGCTGACATATTCACAAAACCCCTAACAGAAGATAGATTCAATTTTATTAAAAAGAATCTGAACATGCATTTTATCTCTTGAAAATGTGCTTGAATCTGAATGTATTCCTTGATTCTAAGTTTATCATAAGCTAAGACTTATCAAACACTCATCTTCTGAGAGTTTGACTAAAGTTAAGCCTGAAAAACTTCAGAGTCTGAAGGATCAGAACCTGGATTTTCTGACCTCTGAATCTGATAAAAATCTAATGTTGGTCAGAATCTGATAAGTATAGTTATGGGCAATGATGATTAAAGCTTTGAAAGTTTATGCTATAATCCTCCCAAAGTCATCAAGTAAAAATGTGTTTTTATGCTCTGATACTCATTGATTAAAATTGCCTAACAAACAATTTTCAGTTGATATCAGTTTATTTTCAAAATGTTTAGCACAGACACATTTTAAAAGCCCAAAGTGTTTCAGACATGTTCAATTTCAAGAACTCCTTTCATCTTGGTATCAGTCTTTAGAAATGTTTTATTTGGTATCAGATTCTGAATTAAAACTTTTTAACTGGTATCAGACTCTGAGATAAATCCTCAATTGGTATCAGACTCTGATATACTTCTTTAAAAGCAAACTCAGAATTGCTCTGATACTGAACACTTCTCAAGAAGTATTGCTCTGATACTGAACATAACTGGTTGCTTTGCTCTGATGCTGAACCAGTTTGTACTGAACAAGTAATGTCTGAACACAGAATGACCTGATCAGAAGCTCCAAACTTTTTCAGCTTCTGAACAGCATTCTATTTTTATTACAGTCATATACTCATTGTAAATCAAGTAGGCTCTGATGACTATCATTGCTACTTGGTCATCCATATGATTGCACAAATATCTCACAATCTTGGTTAGTTCAACCCCCCCAAGTTCTGAATCCTTTTGAAATTCTTTTAAACTTGGTGTCAGAACTGCTTTCAAACTCTTTCAAAAAGGGGGAAACTGAACTGATTTGATACCTGCTTTCAAACTCTTTTCAAATCCTTTTCTGCTCTGATACAGATACTTTCAAACTCTTTTGACAAAGAGGGAGAAATTTTTCTGTCTTAAGGAGAGAAAGTAGCACTTTTTGTTGATGACAAAAGGGGGAGAAAAGTAAAACAAGTATTAAAGCACCTGAGCTCAAATAAGTTAAAATTGTCAGAAGTTAAGCCTATTAAAGCTCTGATACAATTGTTAGGATTAAGTTCTGATACAATTGTTAAGCTAGCTCTGATACTGATCAGTTAAGCTAAGTTAAGCTCTGATACATTGTTTGACTAGCTCTGATACATTTCTGACAATATTTAACTTATGAGAACTGCTTTTTAATTCTTAGCCTCTGAAGTGAAATTCTGGCTCTGATATATTCTGTGAGATATATATAACTCTTAGTGAGTTAAGATGAATTTAAAATAACTTGGATAAGACTCAGGGAGCTTACAAAACTCATCCTGTGGATTATCAGACTTAGGGGGAGAGCTTACAAACCTCTGAACCTGAAGTCAACAAGTAATTTTTAAATTCTGAGTGCAAATTTCACCATATTGTCTTAAGTTAAGCTTAATTAACATGGATAAGAATCAAGGGGAGCTTACAAACCTAACCTTGAGGACTGTCAGACCTAGGGGGAGCTTACAAACCTCTCCTGAAGTCAGATTGTTAATTAAACTTAAATAACAATTCTGAAATTTCCACATTTATGTTTTTAACTGAACTTAATTAACTTGGATCAGACTCAGGGGGAGCTTACAAACCTCACACCCTGTAGTTAACTTGTTAATTAAGTTAACAACAATTTTCTGTTTTAATACTTATGTTTGTCATCATCAAAAAGGGGGAGATTGTTGGAACAAAATGTGTTTAACAAGTCTCACATAAAATAAGGGGGAGATTGTTGAAACATTTATGTGTAAACATATCTC
Source organism: Medicago ruthenica (assembly GCA_018208015.1). Classification (NCBI taxonomy): domain Eukaryota; kingdom Viridiplantae; phylum Streptophyta; class Magnoliopsida; order Fabales; family Fabaceae; genus Medicago; species Medicago ruthenica. The sequence continues at coordinate 80,834,662 of CM031372.1, read as the reverse complement.
TCTTTAAGGTTTTGATGATAACAAAGTATTAAAGAGAAAATTGGTTGTTTGCTAATGCTTTGTTCAAGTGTTTCAGAACCACATGCTTAAATTAGTATTGATTGATAATGGTTATGAAGAACAAGCTAAAGAGCAAGAAGGAAAGCCAAGAAGGAAGGTTGCAAGGCTAGAAAGAAACTGGTCCTGAAGAAGTGCTCCTGAAGTAAGAGCTTCTGAAGAGGTCCTGAAGAAGTGCAGCTTCTGAAGTCTGGATGCCTCTGAAGAAGTCAACGCAAGTCAACTCCTGAAGCAAGCTTCTGATCCGTACAACTAAGTCAGCTTCTGATCCGTACAAAGAGAGCTTCTGATCACTGTTCAGTGAGAAGCTTCTGAAGCTGATATGGCATGGAAAAACAACCAGTACTGTGCGCATTTAATGCCTGGAAGTGTCAGAACAACTCAATGGAACAGTTGTTCCCCTGACCCAAACATTCTCCAGTTCTTATGGTGGGCCAATTCAAATATAGCACCTGCCCTGTTCTGACAAAAAAAAAGTGCAGCACACATTTGCAGCAACTTAGTCCAATTTCAACGGCTAATTTCCTGATATCAAGCAAATCTTCAACAGCTCTATTTTTGTCTATAAAAGGAGGAAGATTTGAAGAAGAAAAGTGAAGACTCTTTGAAACGCATTGCTGAAACTCTGCCCTGTTTTCTGTGTAAAAACTGTCATAGTTCAAATCTCTTAGAAATTCTTCAGTCTTTGTAACTTAGGAATTTCTTAAGGTTAAGAGTCTTAACCTGTGTTGTATTAATAGAACACCTCTGATATTTGATCAAGTGTTCATCCCAAACTCCTTTACTTGTAAACCAGTTTGGTCCCTCAAAGTCTTAGTCTGAATACTAAGCAATTGTAAACTCATTCCTTTGTGGTCTGAGTCAGAAGCCTCTTGTCTTAGTGACTTGAGCATTGAGAAGTCTCTTGTCTTAGTGACTTGAGCATTGGAAGCCTCTTCCTTGGTGGTTGAGCATAGAAGTCTCTTTCTTAGTGATTGAGCAATTGTAATCAGAACTTGATTATAGTGAAACTCTCTTGTTGGACACAAGGGGACAGGACTACTTCTCACATTGAGAAGGAACCTGTATAATTTGCTGTGTCTTCTCTTTTCCCTTCTCTTTTCATTATTGTATTCGCTGCATAACTTCTGATAGCAGTTCAGAACTGATTCATATCAGCTTCTGAACTTGACTTAAGTTTTGAAAAGAAAAGATAACAAGTTTTTAGAGTCACACAATTCAACCCCCCCCTTCTTGTGTGTTTGTTTTTCTCACCTTCAAACACATGAATGTTATACGATGTTTAAAACACCATCAAGGATTAACCTAAGTTGAACGCATGCGTCATATATGAGTGATGGGTAGATTTATCCATATGTATCAAATAAGTTTAAGGGTTTAGATATTCAGACAACCCTCGACCAGACAGAACAGAGTGTACCTTAGACAGTGGTACAAGAAGTTCCCAGTTATAGGTATAGATTACATGTACATCAGAACATGCCTCAGATGCTCACGTCAGTGTGACACTGATGATACACGTAGCAGTTCAGATAATTAATCAGAATTAATTAAAAGTTAAACTGTGTCTTCGATGTTCTCGCCAGTTAGAGCACGAGGGTTCCGGATACAGCTGGAACGGTTTAGTTACCATCCGCGAGGATAGCCGCACAAAGCAAGAGGAGTCCGGTGATTAGCCTCAGATAGGAATTTTCACCAGTTAGCAGCAGGGAATGTACTCCGGGGTTACTCCACTCGGACGCATTACATAAAATGAACCTAGATAATAATTGTTTGTTACACGCTAACCCACTAACTTAATATTATCAGTAAGACACTTTAAAATGACAGGGCAAATATCAGTTACCAGATGGTGATCATAGTTTCCCCTTGATCACTAAGTTAGCAGATTGTAGTCTAGTTTTCACGACTACTCAGTATAACAGACACAAACACGTATAAACCCGAAATTGCTTGAGATGGAGCATGGCAATCATAGGTTTCCCCGAGGTTACCAACAACCTAGGATAGGTGGAGCTCACTGAGACATTATGTCTCATCCCGATCCTTTTGTTTTCAGGTACTCAGGTAGCTCGCAACAAGGGTAAGGAGAAGGCTACCAACTGATCATGCTACTTGTATGTTTTGATCCTTGTTGTACTAGAATGTTATGTACTCGGATATTGTGTTCTGTTGTACTATATTTCAGATATGTTTGTACTATGTGACTGTTGTAATGACATCGTTATGCATATGTACTTTTCAGACTTACTTTCTGTATTGTAAATTAATGTATCTAGTACGAAATTTAACGCTTGTATGAAATCCTAGGCAATCTCATTATGGGTGTTACAAATTCTCTCATGCACTAAAATGAAATCAAACTCCAGTCCACACTTGATGTGAAGCTTGAATAGACACTTGAGACCCAATTTTAAGAGTTGAAAATTTGTTTCAAGAATAAAGAACGAGGCTTGGGCACATGACATGCTGCTAATTTGCTTTTTGCTTAATTAGGCCAAACACTTAGGCTTATTTTATTTATTTTTAGAGAATTTTTTCCTCCATTCAAATTATATAATATAATCCGGATCATGTTTTCCTTTCCCACCTTCGGATTATATAATACGAAATACGCTTACATATATGTTTTCCAGAATCAGACATCACCTCACCACCTTTCTCACCTTCCACTCCAAACCCCTAAAAAAACAAACCCTCATTATACCTTGGCCTACATATAGAAAATAAGTAATCACATGCTACAAAATATTCTTCAACACAAAAACAGTCCTAAAAAATACACCATGTTATTTAAAAGTTACTTAATCCCCTACAAGCTATCTTCAGCCATGCATTAACAGAGGCCAAAAACTAAGGCAATAACAGGACACAAAGGGGTAATGATGAACCTATATGGTACAATGTTATCATACAACAATTATTGTACAAAGTAATGGATACAGACTTGTGTATACAATACTGTCATTTACCAGTTTTCATGTGTTCGGATGCACGCTCAACTGGAAAACAACAAATTTGAGCTCCGGTTTGATGTGCGCCCAAACTCACTCAACACCAATACAATCATACGCCAGATTATCGAGCACAATGACATCTCAGCATCTAGACTTATTCAAATATATAAACTACATCGAAGCCTTTCCTACAAGAAGCACAAACATATACATAAGCCAACTTCACATGCAAAACATAAAAATGGCAAAGTTTCAAAGAAATCTTGTGCTTACCCTGCCTTCCCACAATAAGTGGGTCTGTAATTGTAAATGAGATTGTCTCGCAATTCCTGAGCTACTGGTCTATTTGAGGATTTCCTCGCTTCACTGGAACCAGATCCGTGGAAGTAGAAAATTGTCAAGTTAGTCATTGATAAGTATGAGAAGAAAAACATAGAAAATGGAACTGAATCGTTCATAGCTAGTAAGTGTGTCTCAAAGATAAGCATAAATGGTCAATACTACTTCAGATCACTGTAAACGGTAAGCATAAATTTAATGAGTAACGGATGACTGATACAATCAAATTCTGGGGTCCTGACCTGACCAAAAAATTTGCTACATACTGAGTTGTCCGAATGGCATCCTCTGTGTGTGGAATACTTGGTGTGCCCCATTCGAAAGCATTTTTCTATTGCATCATTTAACAAGGATGTTACATAGCTATAATAAAGATGAACTAAAAGTAGTGCATGACTGTAGTTATGAGCTTGACTAAAACTATTATTCACCTCTGGATGCCATTGGAAGCCAGTCACCGGATAGTTACGTGAACGTACTGTAGAAACATAAACCTAAAACAATTACAATTGGTATTAGATTTTATTCGTGAAGGAAGCTCATTAAAGCTTATGATATTAAAAAGATCGATTTACGAACCATATCAACTCATATGAGAACATAACATTGAATACCTTGTTATCTTCATCATTGCAAGTTGTCAAGATCTCGAAAAAACTGGATAATTTTTTACTGCCCAGGAGCTTTGCTGGGGATATGCCATACTGTCATCACCAAAATTAGATATAAAAACATAGCACTAAATTTCAAACATGTACATATGATAAACTTCATTGAACTTTGTTTTTCAAGAACAAAGATAGTCAATAATGACAACTTTGGAAACATAAAAGCATCCTTGACATAAGACCTTGTCATGTATTAAATTTAAAAATAGACTATTTACCCATAAATCTCTCAATAATTTGGCATATGGTTTTCCTTGGTCTCCCTATACCTCTAACTATTGCACTATTATCTATATACTAAACCCTCCTTATTATTGCCTTTACAACTCTTCCTCACACATGCCCAAACCATCTAAGTTGAGACTTTACCATATTGTTCAAAATGAAAGCTGCCCCAAATTTCTCTAGTGATTGCATTTCTAATCCTATCTTGTCTTGTATAACATTAATCCATCGTAACATTCTCATCTCCCTTGTACATTGACAGTGTAACTAAACTAAGACTAAATCATTTTCATAAAGCATATACAGAGGCACCATTTTGGATATGTTCAATAAACACAATCTAAATGCAGACAATTACACTCCTTTCTTCTCTGGAGTCTTTCACATAACCTTTCTAGATACTCTATCATACACCTTTTTCTAAATCAATGAAAACCATGCATATGCCTCCACCCCTCCCATACCCAATATCTCTCCATTAGTCTCCGTACCAAGTGTATAACTTCAATGGTTGATCTACCCAACATAAAACCAAATTGATTATCAACGATATGGATCTAGTAGATGAATACTCCAATTTATGACAATTTATCATTTTGAAGAATAACTTATTCACTATGTCTATGTATACTCACACGATGATTTTGCATGATAAGACAATCTGTACTCAACTTCTTTAACAAGTCTGGAGGAAATCTGCAGGAAAAGAGAAGTGGTCCATAACTTGAATATTAAACTCGGTGACAAAATGTTAAAGAATGTGTAAATTAAAGACTTTCGAATGATCGAATTTTTTAGAAAAAAACCCGCATGGCTTGTTATATAAACACGGACTTAACACGTCTGAATGAATTCTTCAAAAAAAATAAAATAAAATGTCTGAATGAAATTTACAGGTTTGACTGAGAGAATTTCTTGTATAATGACATTGTTAATCTTCAGACTCCTCTTTATGTGTGTCACACTCTATCTTTTCTGTCGTATCTCTTGATCATCTTTCTCTAAATATGCTTATATTTTTCATCTATTTCTTTTTACTCTCTTACTTCATCCAGTGGCTAAATGAAAGCACCATTTGTCACCGATTATGTCAGAAATCAAGTGTATCTAACTAATATAATGTTTTATAGGAATCATCTTCAAGCTAATGAATTGTTGAGTCCTAATGCTGTGTGTTAGGTCTATGTCAACACAAGAAATTCTCTCTTAGATGAATGCTACGTCATTGATAATAGTGGTATAACAAGATAACAAAATAAGAGCTCTGTATTTTTTTAAAGTAAAACAAAAGAAGAAAGTCATCAAAATGAAGAAATGAAAACTAGAAGGAATTTAGTGGATAGGGGATTATCTGTTGCAAAAGGAGGGTAAATCAAACACCAGAATTGATATAGAGAAAACATCAACAAAAAAAAGTTGGCCAATTCTTTAGCATATCTGTTGAAGGGAAGATTGAGACAACAATTTAAGTTTAAAGCCCACCTTCCAACCTCATTTTATGTAAATGAGAGATCCAAGTGCAACTTCATAAAAATACTATTTACATAGATTGTTTACCTCTGAAATACAGATCCTTCTATATTGGCATTCTTCACAAATTGAAGGCTACTTGCCTGATTTCTTGCACTAAATTCTTCAAGAATATTATTGTCCTATGATCAAGAAAAAAAAACCAAACTTGTAAATGTAGAAAGAGAAGGACTGCAATGTGCTGTAAATTGTAACAAGTCTTCAACTTTTCTCAACATTTCAAATCATGAATATTGTTCAACATATGCATAAAATAAATAAACAATACCAATTCAACATAATAGCTAATTTTTCTACTTTCTCTGTGTTGGGAATTTGAAATCCAAACGAAATTATAAACAGCAATGTTAACAGCACGTGGCAACATGATAAGACATATAAACTGTATTCACTTAGAAGCAAAATGGTGGGTAAAAGGTATCTTAAACACAATACTAACTAGTCAAATTGTGGCCACTGCGCATGTATCTGACTATTGTGCAAACTTTTCCTCTTGGGAGATTTTTTTATTAAGTCAGAAATGATACAACTAAAAGAAGGCGAACTCACCTCGCTTATGATCATTGCTATAAGTTCAAAGCCTAAACAGGTGGCATATAATGGGAAGTAGTCTCCAGCATCATTTTTCTCTAAAACTTTCTGCACCAACAAACAATACAACTTATGTGAAAATCAAAAGAGCATAAAGTAATCCATACATCAACAATGCAGTCCTTGATATCTTTGAAACAAACACATCTACCAAAATTACAAGTAATACAAGTCATTGATAACAACTCTTCCACCCTCTATTCATACTTTGTATTCTAGAAGCATCAATACACCCCAGGCTCAAAAAGAACCTTTGCACTGGGGGGGGGGGTACTGAGGCTCTGACAAATGCATGTATATGACTATGGGAGTATTAGAATACTAATATTAACAGTAATAAACAAATACCTTAAATATTTTTCTAACAGTTTCAAAATATAACCCATCTTTAGCCCATCCACCAGTGAAGAGAACCCCATTTACCAATTCGAGCTTCTGCAGAGAGTGCAAAAATGTACTCAATATCATCACAAACATTACTAAGAATAAAAAATAATACAAGTTTATGTTACCACAGAATGTAAAAGATTTTTTCTTCTCCATTTTTTGCAATCCAACACAAAGTAGTACAGACTTGCCAGAACTTCTATAAGTAAAATTAATTGAATATAAACTGTTTTCTTAAAATTTTATCCTCATAATATATACCTTTTCTCATTTCAGATTTATCTACTGGTGCTGCTAATGAACGATAAAAGAACAATGATGATTAAGTAAATCAGATAGAGAATATTCTTGCAGCAAAGAGAGTTATTTGAGCGATGTTTCTTAATGGAACCATAAACAAACTCAATCATTCTTCCTTTGTAACGCTAGTCCGATTGTGCTATTTGCTGGGAGTGAATTGAAGTTTAAAATTGTGGTCATGTTGCAATCATTGATATTGTAGAAAATTACAGTAAAATATGGATAAAGCAATCGGGAGGATGGTTAAGGAAAGACGAAAATGATGAGACTAAGTGAGTACTCCCTCCGTCTCAAAATATAAGCAAAAATTGGTCAACAAAAGTTAATGTATTTGGTTCAAAATTTGTACTAAATACATCAACTTATGTTGACTCATTTTTGCTTATATTTTGGGACAAAGTAGTACCTTCTAATACCTTATTTTGAAATTGGAAACATTCTCCTGAAAACGTATTAAATCTGGTGAAGTCATTACACACAATCACAAGCTTGACTTGAAGCAAGGAGTAGAAAACAGAAACTCAAGCTAACTGAAAATGATAACTAACTAACTAACCGTTTTACTTTTTTTTTGGATAACTCATCATCTTAGTCTAAGTATTACTCTCTCCAATTTAAACTCTAAAATATATAAAAATATTAAATATGAATTCCGTCACTTTAATTCCTACTCTTAAAATGTTAGAGACTAACATACGTATTTTCATATATTTACCAGTAAATTAACAGAGTTCGTATACTTTACAGATTACTTATTACTTGTAAATAAATTGGTAACTAAATTGGAGAGAGAGTTATATTCTAGGTACTAATGTGTGTTTTGTTCAGACAAAAATTGATTTTGACTAAAAGTGAGTTAAATAATAAATCTGAGACTGATAATGAATGAGATTAAAACTCCTAACTTAAAGTTGAAATCAATTCTAAAGGTAAATCAATTATTCTTGGTAACATTGAAACATGTTAAAATCAATTCAACACCTATTAATAATTTTTTGTTCCCCATAGGTGTTCACCACTAAAACTGTTGAGAATGACAAATAGGCAATGTCAAGTGGGGATGGTCCAAAAGACCCTGCCCTTTGCGTTGTCCCAAAAGTGTTTTTGGCCCAAATGTCCCCCCAGTACGGTTTAAATGTATATTTGTTTATTGGACCTTAATATTTATAGTTAGAGATCTAGTGTATGTTTGATTAAACTTCTGGAAAGATCACAATTGATTCGGAACGTGTAGAATTGATTCTAACATGTTTAATTGCTGTTGAGTAGAATTGATTTTGTCTCTAAAATTGATTTTACTTGAAGCTAGGATTTTTAGCTTCTGATTCTAGAATTGATTTTCAACACAAATTAATAGTTCAACTCACTTCTACGTTAATGTATTAAAACACAAATTATCTTTAGTGATAATCACTTTTAACCAAAATTAATTCTACAAAATCAATTCTCCCCACCGCACAATCAAACAAACGCTGGTCATACCACTTTGGAAAGAGTGTTAAAATGAAAGTTGGTAGCATTTGTGCGTAATCCTTTCGTTAATGCTCTAACACAAAGCAGTAATTTTATCTCCCCAGAATTAGAGGCAAGCATACACTAAGAGTGAATTGAGATTGATACCTTGAGAAGAGTCTCCGGTGACTCGGTATAGATAAGTGGAACAACTCTAGCACCGGCGGCTTCTACGAATTTAACATACGAAGCAGCGATGTAAGAAGCACCAGTAGCATTACTGAGTCGACCGGAGGCGCCGTCACCGGGGTGACTGAGAATTCCAATGACAGGCTGGTAGTAGAGGTTGGGGTCCGGCGCGGGACAACTGACCGGCGATGAGATACGGTGGAGTTGAGTTGGGAGAAGGATTTCGGAGTAGGAGTTGGTGGAGAGAAAGCAGTTGAAGAAGATTGTGATGAGGAAGAGAAACGAAACGGCGTCGTTTGACATGATGTTGGTGATGTGAAGAAACTAACTATTTAAAAATTCTCAAATAATTTATGTATCTATAGATTAATTGATGTTTTGATATGTGTAAATAAACTAACTAGTTTTATTACTCTAACCAAGGTAATTATTTAAGTTTAAAAGTGTGTAACTTTTTCTTTTATTTAGGACTTCCAAACATTTTCTTATACATGGGCGTTCGCGGTGCGGTTTGGTTCGGTTTTGAGACTAAAAGTCATCCGAACCGCAAGATAAAAACACATGCGGTTTGGTTTGGTTCGGTTGACTTTTAAATAAAATCTGAACCAAACCAAACCAAACTAATGCCGTTTGGTTTGAATCGGTTGATGCGGTTTTTTCGAGACAATACAATTTTTTTCCAACATTAAAATCAAGTTAAAAATATATTTTCAACAATGTTTTAAATTTCATCCAACATTACAATTTCATTTTCAATTAAAATTTTTCTAACTACATAGACCAAATTTAAAACGTGAACAAAAGGTAATCATATTTTGTAAGAAATACAAAAGACTACGATTTTAACATTCACAAAAAGTTCAAGTAACATATGAATACACTTTTGAAATAAAATGCAAAGAAGAAACTTATCAAGAGAAAAAATATGTCATTTTATAAAAGTTTCCATTGAGTTTCTATAAGTATGGGTCTGGGTGACATATGTTTAATTAGTGTTTTTCTTATGTTGCGGTTTGGTTTGGTTTGGTTTGGTTCGGTTGGTAAAATAAAAACCGCAAACCAAATCATGCGGTTTGGTAGAAAAATGATCCGAATACATCCGAACCAAATGCAGTTTTTTGTGGTTTCGGTTTGGGTTGGTTCGGTTTGCGATTTTTCTATTGGATTGGTTCGGTTTTGAACACCCTATATATATATATAAAAGAAAACAGGAGATAATTTTTTTTTAGGCAAAAGAAACATAACAGATCTTGGATGATTTTGTTTGAGGTGGCATAGTTTCATTAGTTGGTGCAGAGATTGGTTTTGCTTGAATATTTTTTTCACCTATTCAAGGGTTCGATTCTCGACATGACCTTTTTTTTGGAGTAAAAATAGTAATACAAAATAAATACGGAAAAATGGTTCCCCGTGACTTGAACTAAAAACGCTTTCGACAACAACAAATGTAAGTTCTACATCTTTCTACACCCAATATAACAAAATAGAGGACATTTCTAGGAGAGCCTCAAACAAGAAAGAAAAACTATCACTGCGCCTAATTAATCCCTAACATAGCATAGTGAATAAACAGCGGAAGATTTTCCTCTTGATAGCACAAATTGAACTCCAGTAGCGATGACTTCTTGAGCAAGAAGCCGTAATAGCAAATATATTAATGTGGTTTTCGAGAGAATTTATTTTATCATTTAGAAAGGACTAGCGGCGTGTAATGATCCAAGATAGACCAAAAAGAAAAGAATAGTCCAATTAGATAAAGATTATGATGAGTTGGTTGTTAGATATTTTAGAGGTGAGTCATCATGTTCTACAAGGGTCTAGAGAGACTCATTATGATGAGTCATTGGTTTAGTTGTTAGAATGTCAATGCTATAAATAATGGAGGTCATTGTAATCATTATCAAATGAATGAATGAAGAAATTAGTTTGTTAGAATAGTGTAGTTGTAGTTTTTAGTTCCTTTTAGAGTAATTTTCCTCAATTAATGAACAACCTCAAAAGTTGGTCATAACACGGCGCACCTTGTTGTCTGCTTACATTTCACTTTTGTGTAATTTTCTCTATAAATACTCCCTCCGGTCCTTAATATAAGAAAAAAAATCAAAAAACATGAAAACCAAAACAATCATTAATTATTGGAACTTTTTAAATGTTTTTTACAAATATACCCTCATAAAAATTTGTGAAGTATTAAATATACCCACTAACATTAAAAAGACAAGCATTAAATGAGGGTTAAAAAGGTCTTTTACACAATAAATACACCTTAAAAATTGTGACATTTTCTTATAAATAGGTCCAAAGATTTTTTTGAAAAGTTTCTTATAATAAGGACCGGAGGGAGTATAAATTAAATACTCCCTCCGTCCCAAATTGTATGACGTTTTGGGCATTTCACACGTATTAAGAAATATAATTAATTTTGTGCGGGAAAGAGATATTAGGAGTTGTTTTACAAAATTGTCCTTAATAAAATGATATGGGAAAGATAAATTAAAGAATTGAAAAAATATAGAGTAATAAATAGTTAAGGATATAATAGGAAAAATAACATTAATGTTTCATTGGTATTGTAAAGCGACATATAATTTGGGACAAATTTTTTTTCCAACACGACATACAATTTGGGACGGAGGGAGTATAACTTACTGAATTTGTCAAATAATAGTAAATAATACTCCTGAATTTCAGAGACCAACACAACAGCTATAATAATTTTTTTTTATGAAGCAGAATAATTTATCTTTAAATTACAAGGCATTAATTAACTTTTTACATAATCAAATTCAAATGTAATTGAAAGACAACTTTAGAGAATAAATTGCATATTTTCTTAACAATTGACAGTATTCCTTAAATCACCATACACGACTTACCTAATTTAGGTAACTAAAATCCATCCTTAAATGGAACCGATTTGGTGGATGATAGCATAGTAGCATGCCTGACATAATCAAATTCAAGCTTATAGTCACACGTGAGAGGGTAATCTGATGATGTTAATTGGTCCTGAGCAATTTGATTATGATAGGGATTAATAACATCTATTGGCTCTTGTTTTGTTGATAATAAAGAAAGTGGTGATGAAAATGCAGGGTATTGTTCTTTGATTTGGAAGCTAAGGAACATAGAAGAAGTATTATTAGGTTCCAATAAAGTGATCTCAGAATTTGATAAAGTGCTTTTGCAACTATGATAGCCATAATATATGGTTCTGTATAATGGAGGGTCCTCTTGAATTCTCTGCACATGTTTCATAGCTTCACATTCTTCATCACTTTTGTAACTACATCTGTAGTAGCTCCTATAATATGAATCACATATTGAATTATGATTATTCATTAAGAACTAATAGTGTCATAGAAGAAAAAAAAAAGAGAGAGATTTTGAGTAAGTTATTATAAGTTGAAATTGAAGATATATATATACCTGAGGTATTTTGCATTGATTATCTTCTTTTGTCCATACTTTCTCCATTCATAGCCATCTTCAAACAAAATTGAGCTATCCTTCTTCCAAGTAAGTGCTTTGGATCTTATAAAAGTGAAATAATTTACCAATAAATATGATATTTCTTTGTACAACTAACTCATAATCTGCTGAGTTTAATAAATGTTTTTAGGAAATCTATAGCATTACATCACAGTTATAATCCAATGATTTTATGATTATGGTAAATCTTTTTAGTTAACCAGGTCAGTTTGCTAATTGAAACATAATGAAATTAATAGACTAAAAGTATTGATATCATTCATTTGACAATGCAACAACTATAAAAGGAAAGTAGGACCATCGAAAGTTAGAAACAAAACGGAAATCAAAATCAAAGGGATATAGTTTAATAAGCAGAAAAGTAATTACGCGCAAAAAAGGAAAAATAGAGATGTTTGAACATGTTTAGTTGAGCTATATATAATACCCATACCAACAAGATGATGTGACACAAGTAGTAGATACTTTGATTCTCAACAGTGTGTATGAAAAAACATCAAGTTGGGAGAAGTCAACTCTTAAATGTGTTCCTCTTAGGCTCTTACCTCGATGAGTTACCCTCCGCAATTGTGTTGTGATAGTACATTGGTAAAAAAAAATTGTATACTTTCACTAGTCCTAAACTTTTTGTTTCCTTTCTCTCACTTGTTTGGTATCTTACATGTTAGTCCATGTTGCTAATTGTTAAAGATAGTTTGAGATTTGTTATAATTAGTTGAAATATTGTGTAAAGTAGTTATAAGTTGGTTATGATTGGTTGGAAATTGGTTATAGTTAGCTAGCTTAATTAGGATCCCTATATAAAGTGATACACACATTATAATCAAAAAAATTCAATAAATTTCAATTAATCAACCTTTCTGTCAAATTTATTTTTCTAAGCTTCTCAAAACTAATTGTTGTGTCTTACACGATGATATACGACTAACAAAACAAACACATAACTGTACCACATAACTGTGTCTTACAAAGAATAAAAGAACAATAGATGTAGCATAATCAAAATCACATGATGTGTGGAGAACACAATGATTATGAATGGTGCAGTTTTCTCTGTTATGTTAGATGAGGACTGATATGGTCTATTGTTAAATCAAGTGTTAATTAAGGAGCATCTCCTTTTTTTGTTGTTGTATAGTATAATAACATTGTGGTCAGCATGAATGTGGCTTTGGGTAGTGGATCAGAAGTTATATGAGTATCAGTGGATACCACTGATCCATGTTAGGATGGGGCTGTGAATAGTATAGATGTTGAATCAAAAAGTTTTGAATGTGCCATGAAGGACTCAAGATGGATTAATTTATGAAGGAGTTACTTAATTTAATTGCGAAAAATCAAACATGGAAGCTAGTTGATTTACCAGCTGAAAAGAAAGTAATAAGTGTGAAGTGTATGTATAAAGTGAAGCAAAACCAAAGTAAAAAATTGATTAAACATTCTTGAATGGACCTATTGATGGGGGGAGTATATATTGAAAATCCACCAATATTTGAGATAAGAAATCAAGAGGGAAATGTGTACAAATGGTAGAAGGCTCTATGTGGGCTTAAACATTCCCGTAGAGCATGGAACAAGAATATTGATTCCTCTTTATTTTAACTTAGTTTTTTCAAAATGCGCATAAGAACACGGTGTTTATGTGAAGAAGAATCAAAAAGCACGATTGATAATTGTAAGCTTGGGGACAATGGATTCAAGATTCAAGAATTTAAGATAAGCATGGTGAATGAATTTGATATTACTGATATGGGTCAACTTTCCTATTTTTTGGAAATTGAGTCCCAAAAGACAAAGGGTGGAATGCTAGTCCATCAATCCATATATGTGACTGAGATACTAAAGAAACTTGAGATGAGCAATCGTAACTCCGTTGTGACTGCAGTTGAAACATGCATACACTTCATGAAGCAAACATATTGACACACATTTCCATTACTTGAGAGAGAAAGTTAGTAATTTAGTAAAGGAAGACTAGGGTTGGAGCACTCCAAAAGTGAAAATCAAGTGGCATACATTCTAAAGAAAGATACTTTCAAGCATTTGAGAGATGAACTTGGTGTTTTGGCTTGACCTAATATGAATTACGGAGGATTATTGAATTCATTAATTCAGTTAGGATACTTAGTTGTTTTGTAACAAACTAAATGTGTAGCAAATGTTTGTATAAATAGCTTGCACAAACAAGAAAGTGTTTATGTGTGTGCATTCAATTCAAAACAAAATTTCTCCCTTCAAATTTTGGCTAATTCTTTTGTTGTCTTATATTGTTATCCCCCCAAATTGTAACTCGTGGAATTTGACACTGACCTCCAAATTCATTAGATCATCACTAATTGATGTGAAGCCCTAAATATGATATTGATAAAGGCAAAGACTATTTATTAATCTCTTCATGGCAGGTCTAAGGGGGCTGCCACTAAAGTCAGGACTTTAGGCCTCGCATTTTTTAGGCCTTGTATTAGGCCCCAAATCAATTTAGTTTTAAATATGAGTATGTAAGTTGAATGGAGAGTCGTAGTTTATATTGTAAGTTCCACCACAAGGCTAGTTAAATGGAGAATCGTAGTTCATATTGCAAGTTCGATGCTAGTTTTTTATTGGTTATCCATAACTTAAATTCTTTTTCTCATCAGATTTCTATTAATTTAATGTTATTTCTTGGAAATACATTGTGTGTGATCAAAGTTTGCAAAAGTAAAAATGTAATTTAGATTTGTGTCAGAATTCTATATTATTTTTCTATTTTAAGGCCCAATAATTTGTAAATAATCTCTATATAAAATAGTTATGGCACTAAAGGGGTTAAATCTAGACAAAGAGGTTAGATTCTCAAGATGTGAAGAACTAAAATTAGAGAGATATTCACATTTTTGTCTGACTCACCTCAAATAAAATTACTTTCAATATTGAAAAAATTTATAGAAAAAATTCTTACTTTTTATATTAATCTCTCTTAACGCACTTATAAGACCTCAATTTAAAACTCGCTTTAGACCCAAAAATGTAGCCAGCCCTTAATCTCTTTATCTCACAATATAAGTCAATCTAATTAAAATAATGTATCATACTTTATATGTCGTTTTACAATATCAATTAAGTATTAATTTTTTTTCCAGTTATACCCTTTACCATTTTCTTACTCTCTATTTTTTCAAGTCTTGAAATTTTGTTCACGAGCTGTGAGGTTTTTGGTAACATATTAATATGTGATTGCATAGGTTCCTTACGATGTGTTCTTTAAATGTTGTTTTGATGATTTTCAAACATATGCATTAGAATGTTTAATTGTATAGCTTTGGTGGTTTGTTCATACTTATATATAATTTTCTCAAGATTCACAAAAGTTTGAATGCCCGTTAAAATTGGTTAAAATCATCCATAAGGATAAATGTATATTAGGGTTGCACTTAAAATCCTAAACATATTTTGAAAAAGTTTTTGTTCGATTTTAAAGTTCTGGAGTCGATTAATGAAAAAGTATGAAACAATTCATGTGTGGTCTAATAATTAAATCAAACTACAAAAACCATGAATCGATTCATGATCAGCTAAAAAAACAACTCCTCTTTGAATCGATTCATATAAAATAAGTGAATTTATTCATGCATAAATCTAAAGAACATGAACCAATTCTTGTCCTAGAAGGAAATTACTTCTCAGGTTTGTTGAAACTGCATGAATCTGTTTATGCTTAAGTATGAATTCATTCATTCGAACCATCTGTCATAGTTTCTTTGTTTTTACATAAAACCTATATCATATAAATAACATTCATTGAGGGGTTTTAATTCATTCACATTCTAAAAAATCATCAAGATTAAAAAATTTCTCCCACTCCAATTTCTTAGTGCGATATTGAGAGAAAAAAGTGAGGGATCCTTTCCAAATGTGTTCTTGAGAGAAAAGTGATGATCTTCTACGATGAGGGATCCTTAGATTGTTGATTGAATTTGTATCGAATAAGGTATTCTTGATATTTTAATTGTTCGCCTAACGATTTTGTATATTCATATTCAATTTTAGTGAAAGAAAATCTCATGTTTTTTTCATTACCGTTAGATGTAAGTCATGAGAGAGGATATGCATGATTGTACCAATATAAATTATGTTGTCATCTTCTTTACTTTCAACTCTTTTGATTTTTGCAATTTAGTTTTGATTGATATTGTTTTGAATTTCATGATAAATTGTTGGCCTTCAAATATGTTTCCTATGGGGAGGGTCTAATAGGGCGAACAAAATCCCTCGAGTCCAGTGGTTGGATGTTTGCAGACCTAAGACATGCATCACGTCAACCTAACTCTTCTAAGGAATGGCACTGGAGACTCGTCGTAGGTGGAACATGCCTTTGGAGGGATATACTTTATGCGAGGTACGATGATAGTCAGGTGCTTTCCACTCAGGTATGAGGGGAGGTAGTTTGAGATATGCCTCCCCCTAGTGGAAGGAGGTTTCGTTACTCGATGAGAATGTGGAGTCCACCTAAAATTGGTTTACATAGGGTGTGGTTAAGATTACCAGAAATGGTCTCGCTACGTCCTTTTGGGAAGATGTTTAGGTGGCCTAGACCTTCTTTAGGATGAAGTTTCCTTGACTTTATCAGGTTTCGACCCAACAAACTTTCTTGGTGGAAAACATGGCTTTATGTGAATGCCCACATTCTCTCTAGGGTCTAGAAGGGGTGGGTGCTCTTTAAGGTTCAAGTTTTTTCTTGGAAGCTCTCCAGGACAGGGTTCCTACTTGCCAAAATCTTTTTAGGCAAAAAGTGATTGTTGAGCCTAGCTGGTACATCACGTGCTTTATCTGGGGAGGTCATTGATTTTTTTAGTCATATGTTTTCACATGTGTTGTTTCTTCTAGGGTGTGATATATAATCTTTATGTGGTTATGTTGGGTGTTGGTTCTTCCGAGGGATCTGGTATGTCTAATTGAAGGTTTCAGGGTTTTAGCAGGTAGAGATAAGATTAGGCGAGAATTTTTTTTGTTGGTCTAACATTTGGTTATGTGGTCCATATGGACGATTTGTATTGATCTCGTTTTTTGAGGTAAGATAGTAGATTTTGAGCAATTGGTTGACATAATCTAGTTCACCTCATGACACCGGTTCTTTTAGAGGCACCCTGGTCAACCGTACTCTCATTATAAATGGGTGGTGGAACTAGTTCTCTATAGGTGTTGATAGTCTCGTTGTGTAGCTGACATGATTGGGTGATTTTGAGCGGGGCTTGGACTCATTCCCAATTTCTTGTGATGCTTTTCTTTGTTGAATTTCGCTCGGCCCGCCGTCTCCGCAGGTTTCGTCCTTGAGGTGTTTTGTTCATCGGTGGTTCTCCCAGAGAGGTTCTTATCTGGTGTTGCTTTTTGATTTTTTTTTTTTTTGTGCTATTGTTGGTGGTGTAGGGCTTCATATATGGGAGTATTTCTTTAGCTTTATTTTGTTTGATCAAGGTGTATCTCTTCTATTTTTGTTTCTATTTGGGTGTTTCAGGGTACCTCTGATGCTCTTTTGAACTATGTACGTGTACCTTTTTTAGGGTTCTTTATGTATAGATCTTTTTGCCATAAAAAAAAAGTTTTTTTTATTGATTAGTTTTTTAGACTGCCAAATTGATTAAAGATTGATTGAACAATAGTTTATCTTTGTTTGATTAATTTGACATAGTGTTAATTCAACTTGTGTCAAATCAAGTCTATGTAAATATTGATTTTATTCATATTAATGGAAAATTTTTCATAGAAAGTTGACAATGACGCGATTTATTTACAAGTTTCATATGACTCTATTCAAACCCTCTTGTAGAGTCCTTTGAGGCCATTTGAATAACATGATACTGTAACCTCAAGGGGCAAAGTTCAAAATAAAATAATATAATTTTCCCTTCCTCAATTTTAAATATTAAAATATGTTTGTAATTTCTCTTTGACATACCATTGATAAATGATAATGTTATAAAGTAAATAATAATTTCTCTTTTTCATACAAGTTAAATTAACTATGTTTAGCATAGTCATTTAATAAAGTGACATATAGTTTGAAATAATGTTTGATGGACACTTGAATAGGTGTATACACTTAGAAAGAGAAAGAGATAAGAAAGAGTTAAGTAATAGATATGATAGATTCATGATGTGACATGATGAGAGACATAGAAATAAAATGAAGTGTTGAATGAATATTTGAGAAATTCGGGGGTCTAAATATTATTGTTGATTTTGGGAAGGAGGGACACATATTTAGAGGAGAAATGTTGTCCAACAATGTATATACATACCATATAATAGTAGATACTATTTAATTTTTTAATTAGTTGTTTCTCTTTATAATGACATCAATAATTATAAATGATGTATTTTTATGTGATCAAATACTTGTTGATTTTCGGTTGTTCAAATAACATTATTCTATCTACGGTTGTGTAATATCCCGCTTCAGACTCAGGTATTTATCAGTGGAGAGACGATGCATCCGAGATAATTAAGGAAGGGCAATTTGGTAATTGCCACGCTAGGATTTTTATAAAAAGGGCTAAAGCCCATTTCTCCTTCATTTTCCATTTCCTTTCTCTCTCTAGAAAGAAAATCAGATTCTCCTCTCCTCTCTCTACTTCCTTCCACGCCAATCTCCCTCTCCCTACTCCAATCATCACTTAAACATCATTCTTTTGATATAGCCACTTACAAGCAAAACTTTGAGAACCTTGGACCATTTGGGAGCTATAGAAAACAAGAAAGAAGAGGAATTGAAGCTAGGGTTTTGAGGCATAAGCTTGGCAAGGATCATCATCAGTACTAGGTGAGCTCCCTAGGGTTTTATAACCCACTTTGAGTGAGTTTGTATATGTGTAATTCATTTTATGCTAAAATATGGTTTTTGTACCCTAATCCTGTTTGTTGCCAATTCCTTGCTAATCCATGTTTTAATCAGTCAATTTATAATAGAAAATCATTCCTAACATCATTGGGATGCTTGGGTAAGTTGGATTGAGCTAAAATGGTGAAAAATGCAATTTTGAGCAATTTCTGTACTGATAAGCTCGCTACAGCGAGCTGGAGCTCGCTGCAAGCGAGCAGGCTTTTTCTGCTATGGCACAGGGTCGCTATAGCGACCATCCCATCGCTATAGCGAGCTCACCAGAAACATCTTGGTCAGCTGAGCTATTTCGGGTGATCCGGTGCGTGTAAGTGGGGATTTTCACAACCGTTTTCTCCAGAAACTTTATAGAATCAATGGACACCATTTTAACTCATCCTAAGGGCCTTTAACGAGCAAAAATCATAAAGGAGCAAGGAATAGGTAAAGCGAAGGAAGTACAAAAACAAAGATCCGAGGAACAAGAAATTAATGCTAGTGAGGTAGTAACCTCTTAAGGATGACATATGATAACGATATGTCTAGATCCTTTGATAGGATAACAAGTTGATGTACTCAATTAAGTGTACGAAAGTACAAGGAATGTTTCAACATTCAGGGCTTCAGATAAGCCTAAGGGGGCTTCAGATACCCAACATGATTAGGTGGCTTATGAGAACGATAAGCTTAGAACCTTATACTATAGGTTAAGTATCACATGATTAATTACGTGATGAATGCATCAGATATGCATAGGTTCAGATGATGTATCAGATATACATATGTCAAGTTAAGATTATATTATAAGATTATGTTAATGTGTTCATCAGACTCCAGGATTATGCCGGATGAGATTTCTCCGAAAGGGCTATCCACACGTAAGTTTTTAAGATTATGTTAGCATGTTCTGCAAACTCCGGATTATGCCGGATGAGACTTCTCCGAGAGGGTTGTCTACATGCAAGTTAAGTTGTGTTCAGCAGACTCCGGATCAGGCCGGATGGGACTTCTTTGAGAGAGTCGTCCACACAACGATAAGAGGAGTCCAGGTGATTAGCCTTAGATAGGAATTTTCACCGGTTATCAGGGGAATGTGCTTCGGGGTTACTCCACTCGGGGGCATTCCATAAAATGAACTTAGATAATAATGTTTGTTCAACGCTAACTTTCTAACTTTATGTTAAGCAATATGTATATGTATTTATTACATAAGTTTATGTCAAGTACTGTTCAGATAACAGTTATCAGAAAGTGATCATAGGATGTCCCCAGATCACTAGGTATGAGATTAAGTTATTAGGCAGAATTACCTATCAGGCAGGTATCAGGTGGTGATCTTAGGAGTCCCCTCGATCACCAAGTTATCAGGTTATAGTCTAGATTTCATGACTATTCAGTTATCAGACTCAGATAGTGATCCTAGGTTTCCCCTTGATCACTAGTTTAGCAGGATGTAGTTTAGTTATTATGACTACACAGGATAGCAGGAACATGCAGGTATACCCTATATGAGAAAGGTTAAAGCTTGGCGATCATAGGAATCCCCGAGATTGCCAAAAGTAGGCATGGCAACCCTAAGTTCCCCGAGGTTGCCAACAGTAGGTTGAGTGGAGTTCACTGAGACATTATGTCTCATCCCAATCCTTCTGGTGCAGGTTTACAGGTTAGCACGAGGATCGTGTTGAGGATCATCAGGGAGATGCTGGATGGAGTGCAGTTGCTTCGTCATGTACCAGCTCAGGAGCTTATTGGACTTTTGTATATGTATATATTATGGTACTTGATGGTCTTATAAACGAGCAATTTGTATTCATTCAGTTGTGTTGTATTATTATTATTATTATTATTATTGAAGATTTTGATGTATTCAGTATCAGTTTAATACACATGCTAATATTCTAGATAAAATTAGTATGTAGTGTTACAGGTTGTGCATTTGATCATTTGGCAGGGGTAGTCCTAGCTCTGGGCTCATTTTTTTTTTTTTTAGGTTTGAGTGTCTTTTGGGTACAAAGGTGTGGTCGTTTTATTTGTGGTATTGGCTTTTTGTTCATAATGAATTTTCTCTTACAAGTCTACGACATTGACCCCAATTAGGCTACTTTTGTGTATTGGGTTTGAAGTATCTTTATACTCCTTTGTAATCCCTTTTATATTAAAAATAAATTAATTTAGACTTTCATGGTTCTTTCTCTATGAATAAAATTTGCATCTTTATATTTCATAATATATTTTATATACTATTTAATATGATAACAAAAATAATAATTATAAAACATGACTTTCATATATGACTTCTAAATCTTACTTTCTTTTGTAGCACCCTCTTTGAGTTTTATTAAAACTCTTGCAAGCTTTATCTGTATCTTCAGGCTTTGGGCAATCTGCTGGTGACAAATCTTTGATAGTAACAGGCAAAACCTCCTCATCAATGAAGACATCATCATTACTGTTCAATAGAAAAATAGTATTTGTGAATGATCTAAGTACCTTCTTAGCAAGATCTTGAGCAAAGTGTAATATTAACCCTTCTAAATCTCCATGAATATTCACTCTGTGAACATTAATTACTTCAAGTAACTGATTTGCTGTGTCACGTCCTCTAATTAGCTCCTGTTCCATTTCCTTTCTACAATTTGAAGGATCTTGATTCTCCATTAGAGTTTAATTAAGCAGTTTTGAAACCTAGTGTAAAGGGGTAGAGAGAAAGAGAGACTCAGTTTTTATAGTTGAAAATGGCATTCACCAACAACCAACATAAAAAATTGTTGCATAAAGTAGAGACAAAATTTCCAAATAATTAGGGTTAGTTTAGGAATCAACTAGATAATTGAATACCACAAGATAAAAAAACCTTATAGTACTTCCTTAATAAAAACCTTAGTTCTTCCCCTCACAAAAAAAAAAAAAAAAACCTTAGTTATTTTTTTCACAAGATAAAAACTTAGTTCTTTTTTTTTGTTAACAAGACAAAAACTTATGGTTCTGAACTTTAATAAATGTAGATACAGATGAAGAAAGTTTAGAAAATGAATATTATCCGTATCTTAAAAAATTAAAATATGGGCGTTTCTGACAATAAATATTTTTATGTTTAATTTTTAAACATACAAGTGATGATTCACAATATTATTAATTATTTTTTATTTTTTGACAGGTATTATTATTATTTAAAAACAAGAAAGACACATAAAAAAATCGTAACTAAGATTCAGTCAAAATACAAGAAAAACTATATGACGAATTACCTGTCTTTAGTAGCACCATTGATTCACGTTGATACAGAGACATCGTTGTTGAACGAGAAAGAAAATGCTTCTTTTTCTTTTCCTGCATATCTTGTGCTGGGTTTAGAGAAAAAGCTATTAATTCCAAAACTATACTCTTACTAGTGATAGTGATATATCGAACGACTTGACTCTTCTCCTTGATTTTTTTTTTGTACTCTTTTACGTTTCTATGTTAGAAAAAATGCGCTATGCCGCCTTCATCACCTGCAATTAGCAAATAGTATTCCAAGTATTTGGTATTTTAAATCCACGAGTCAAAGAAAATACAAATTAACTATTATATAAAAAAAATCAACTTGTACCCGATAATACTTGGATGAGATGGTAAAAAATTTCTTCTTATTTAATTAGAGGTCATGGGTTCGAAAGCTTTATTATCCATTGTGATTCTACCTGACTTGATGGATTAGTTTTTGCAGTTGTATGCAGATAATATCTGATTAAAAAAACTTGTTAAGAAATAATTATATTAAACCAACCACTTTAATCTCTGAAGTGTGAGACATCGTCGATATAGTTTCAAGAACAAATCTTGTATGATCACAAGACCAAAACCATAGTGCTTAAGGATACATGATTTACTCTAATCTATGAATGTATCGAAAATCAACTCCATTAAAGATTATAGTGATAGTGATAGCACATAATATATTATAATTAAAATACACTCAAATATTAAATTATTTTTTTCGTATCAAATATAAATAAAATTGGATAAAGAAAAAGTAGATTATTTGAGCATAACTATTTTTAAACAACTTTTGGGATAATCATCTCATTTATACTCTCGTTGTATTCATACTCTTTTTCAATATTAATTTAGTTTTTATATCAATATCTACATTTTTTTAGGGAATATCAATATCTACATTGATTGGTATATCTTTTTAGTTGTTTCATAACTTTTTTAAAATGATTATTCAAATAAAATACACCTTAAAAAGAATTGATGAATTTGAATAATTTGTCTACTCTTAAAATTAACCAGAAGACATGGGCAACTGCTAAAACTAACTTTTGAACGCTCCAAGGTGTCATGTGCAAGACCCGACCAAAAAATGCAAAGGAATATGCTGCTGAATGATGTCACCAGGATTGCTTAAGTGCCTCAGCCCTCAGGTAAGGTTATACCGTCACCAACCTTCAAACGGCAATTAACAATTGAAAATAAATGTACTATTATGTCCTTATTTAATTAATTAATAATTCAAGTGATAAGATAGGATAGGGCTAGCCAGACAAAGTTCATGAGTTGTTGCATTTGTCTCATTTTACACTAGTTGTACGTGTGACATGTGACATTAATGTATTTTAAATGAGAGAAAAAGATGGATGAATGATTAAATTATTTTTTTAGATGAGAGAGAATAGTTGATTAAGAGAAAGATAAGAATAATGTCATCAATGTCGTCAAAAGCTAAAGTCACCCAAGTGCAATCCATCGCATCGACGGTGCAATATCGAAATTGTTTGTGTACCAAATGCACATCGACTCAATAGCATTAGAAAATAGAAACGAAAAAAAAAATAACATTTGTAAAACAAAATTCTCTACATAACATAGAAACTTCAAAACCATTTTACGGAAAAACCGGCAAGAAAAAAAATTAAATCAACATAAACACATAACATGAAAACTTTAAAATTGGATAAAAAAAAAAAACCATAGCCGTTCTAGAATAACAACCAGAAAATAACATCATATGCAAATTTTAACAACATATATAATATTTTCAATCACCTATCGGGCCACCTTTCAAAGCAAATACCTAAATACATTCAACCTCATCTATTGCAGTCCTAATGCGAGTGTTGGATGAACGACCCTTTTTTGGTCTTCCCATTGACAAATTCGGGCAGACCTTTTTGGTCTTCCTTAATCATATCCATGCATTTTTCTACAAATTGTGCACCGGAACCTACCGTTGCTCCTGCCTCATGTCCTCTTAATGCAAACATGGCTGCCAACCTATAGTAGGTTGCTTTAACCAAAGTTGTGATCGAAATGAGGTGAATACCTTTATATATATTGTTCATTGAATCGACAAGGTTAGATGTCATGTGACCCCATCTTCGAATTTGTCGATGTGAAGACCAAAAAAGGTTCGTCAATCCAGCACTCGCATTAGGACCAAAATAGATGAGGTTGAAAAGTGATGTTAGTCAAAAGCAAGTATATTTTTATATCGATTCCACAGGGATTATTGCGATATCATAAACCGTTCAACGTCGATTATCATTTTAAGTTAAGGGTTTCATCTTTTTGTTTACTAAACACTACTCGACTTTAAAAACATTATAAATAAAACGTAGAGTAATAGGGCATAAAAAGTGTTAGGATTAAAGTACGTCAATCAAACGTCGATTGTATTCGAATGATCATAAATATGGATTCTAGCTTTTCTTATATACTACATTATCATGTATCACTCGACAACGTCATTCGTGTCCAAATGACGTCGTGAGATCGATCGTATCGTTTAATCGACGATTTCTCAATCTATTAAACGATTCGAAAGCTTTACGTTCCGACACTTTTGGTGATTATCAAAACCAAATCCCATGTCTAGAATTTCTTATTTTGATAGAATATTATTCTAAACTAGATTCAAAAGTATTTTTCAATATCATTTAAATCAAACATAAGAATGGAAAACAAGAATAAATTCAATGATATATAAAAGACTAGAATCATATATTTAAAATATCAAAAGTTTACAACTAAGAGTGATTGATTACCCAATAATCCCAACAAAGGAGATTAGTTGTTCATTCTCATGACAACAGTACAAAAGTAGTAAGGAAGATGGAGATTAAATGCTAAGGCTTGATTTCTCAAAGTTGCTTAGTTTAATCTTCACTTGAATCACTTTTGCTCAATGAAGTAAACCTCTTCTTAGCCCTATTCTCTTTCTTGAAGTTAAAATTATCAAGCTCTAAAAGTTCTAAAAACTGATTATCAGATAATTATCCAGAAAAAATGAGCTAAAAAGCTTTTATACAACTGAAATTTACTACGCTCGCTACAAGCGATGAGCTGGTCGCTGTAGCGACGGCAGATTTCTTGGCCAGTGGGAAGGCTCCACGTCATCAAATAGCATTAAACCGCCCTTGGTCGCTATAGCGACGAGATCTGTCGCTATAGCGATGGAACCTTCAATTTTCCCTGCCTAAGGTCGCTTGAAGCGACCGATCCATCGCTTGTAGCGATGAATTCTCTAATTTTCCCTGCCTAGGCTCGCTTGTAGCGATGAAGCTTGCGCTTGTAGCGATGAAGCTCTGATTTTCCCTGCCTACGCTCGCTTGTAGCGATGAAGCTTGCGCTTGTAGCGATGAAGCTTGATCAAAACTTCATGTTTCTTTGCTCAGTTCAGGTCCAAGCATGAAATTCCTGCATAAATAGATGGGGTAAGACATAGGATCACAAATTTGACATTTAATCATAAGTTATGAGCTTATCCTATGATAACTTGTAAAACAAGTAACATAAGTGCCTAAAAATATATCAAAAGATAACTACTTTTAAGCACTTATCAAAAAGGTTCCAAGAAAATATGGAGTATGTCGAGCAACATGTCATTATCGCAAAGATTGTCCTAATGTTGCACGCAGTAGTAATTTTCAATAATTTTCTTTGTAATATTTATAAATCTCTATTATTATGTTATTTCAAAGTTTTCTATTAATTATTTATGTTGATCAATTTTTATTATTAGTTATTTATATTTTATATAATTAATTTTTTAAAAAAAATAGACAAAAACAAAAATAAAAGAACACAATAAGATGACTCCGTCTTAGTTTGAGTCATGATGAAGGATGTATAAATTAATCAACCAAAAAAAACGAAAACAATAAAGGAGTAGGATGACTCCATCTAAGCAGGAGTCATCCTGAAGGATGACGGTGCTATCTCAGGAATAGCTATGATGAAGAAAAAAAGAAAATAGGGTAGATTAGATACTAATTTTAAAAGTAGGGGTAGATTGAAGTTTTATTTTCAAAAGTAGATTAGTTAAAAAACAAATAAAATCTCAATTACCAGTATTGTATTTGTCCCTCCATGTATGTATAAACATATATCCCAAATTACCCTAACTAGTTTAAATAAATAAATAAAGCATGTGGGTGGCCTCAATACAATCTAGTATGAATCAAAGGATATAAACGTCTTCATGGTACAAATGTAAAATTGTGTTCTCAGTAGCATGATGTCAGCATGATGAGCTCACCCTCGTACAATTCCATTTAAAAAATATTACCTCCATTCTTTTTTAATTACCACTTTTTGATATTTTACACAAACAAAGACAATCAATAAATATTACTACTTTTGATACAATAATTCATCCTTTTTCAATAATAGCATCATTTATTTAATATCTTGTTTCATATATTTCTCTCTTTGCAATAAATAATTAAGGGTAATATTGGTAAAACAATATTTAATATTACATTGAACTTTGAAAATGACACTTAAATAAAAACAAAACTTTTCTACAAAAGAGACACTTCAACGGGATATAGTGCTTCTTTTTCCAAAGCTTTGAACCAAAGAAAATGTAGTGCTTCTTTTTCCAAAGCTTTGAACATTAAAATACTCATTCTGATAATATTTATAAATAATTTTTGTTCTTTTAAATTTATTAAATAACTGATATATTTGGACTATATTATAATTCAGATACATCAGTTATATAATGAATCTAAAAAAGGAAAAATTGCATATAAATGTGACCGGAAGGAGTATATAGGGTTTCTTGGGGTATAGCCATCCTAGACGTTATAATGAAGAGAAATGGAGAAAAGAGTAAAAGAATATGAGTGAGGCGTGCAGATCTCTACATGACATTTGTGCGGTATTTTAATCAAATAAAGAGTTATAGGTCTGAGAATGGAGTTGGACCAATGGCATATGTGATATGACATCCATACCTACAACTTTCATGAAAACACCAAAGTCCACATCGTCCTACAAAAGGGTGAAAAACTCAATTTACGCAAGGCATAGAAAAGTTGTGTGATGCGAAGGATTCAAGACTCATAATGTGTCGTGAGCTACAGGTCAAAAAAATGCATAGAAAGGGTCATAAACTCATTTTTGAAGTTGTGGAGGCTAGCAAAACAACTTGGAAACAGGACTCCATCAACATCTTCATCATTGCTCATGTGTAATTTAGTGATCTTGTTGCCATATCTCTTTTGATAATAAGTAGCTAGGTTTCTTTGATTATATCATATTGATGAACTTTCTTCCTAGATATTTGAACCATATAATCTATTGAGTACATTTTGAATACAATTGTTCTGTTGGTTTTTTTTCAATTATAACTTGTTCTTAACTTTTTATGTGTTAATGAATATCCATAAAATGATTCGATCTCACTAATTATTAACCCTAGCTTGGATGATTTTCCATAATTATTCAATATGTAGTAGCTTTAGAGATATTCTATTACCGCCTTTGTGACAATAGATTGGCGCTCATTCAAACCTTCAAAGTTTACGGACTCACCTAAGACATTATGAGGTTGTAGCCGGAGAAGATTTCTAGTGACCAAGAGATTGACCTAACTATTTTGTTCAAATGTTGTGAAACCAAATAGGCAATTGTAGACACTGGATCCAGTTACCAAATACCGCCAGTTACCAAATACCGATTAAGAAGGGATTCAAAAATAAACTAATAATTTTTCTTTCTTGATTTTATATTTTATTCCAAACCAAACTTATGCCATGTGCATATTCCCAATTTTAAACATCCTACGAATAATTGATTTGTTGAATTAAAATTGAAATCAATTCATGTGGAGACAAACTTGTAAATTTTATTATTTGACGATAGTTTAGTACACTTGCTAAACCGACCATCATAATACTATCATAATTGTATTAACATTAGCTTTTATACGTAACTGGCATATATATCATCTTGGTGTGAACAATGCATTTCTGCATAGTCAGCTTCAAGAAGAGGTCTACATGCTAATTCCACCTCATTTCACTCCCTTCAAGCTCAATCAAGTGTTCAAATTGATCAAGTCACTCCATGGTATCAAGCAAGCAACAGAAAATGGTATGACAAGCGTAATTCTTTACCACTTCAACATCATTATACACATGCTTCGCCTAATCATTCTATGTTCATTAAAACCACTGATTCATCCTTCACATTACTTTTAATCTATGTGGATGATGGTATTTTAGTTGTGAACTCTATAGCTGAATTCAAACATGTCAAATCTATTTTGAATGAGTCTTTCAAGACCAAAGATTTAGTTTACTTAAATTTTTACATGGCCTTGAAGTGGCTCATTCTAAAATTGGAATCTCATTGCGTCAAAAGAAGTATTTCTTAGACATGTTAGCTGGTTCTAGAGTTTTAGGCTCCAAACCTATTTCCACCCTTCCTGATCCTTCCATTAAGTTACACACTCACAGTTCACCCATTTACCATGACATTCCTTTTTAGATAAGATTAGTGGGAATGTTATTTTATCTCAATGTGATTAGAACATATATCACATTTATTACTCAACAATTAAGTTAGTTCTCTCTAATCATAGTCAAACTCACCACACTGTTGCTCTGAGAATTCTACGATATCTCAAAATTTGTCCGAGTCATGGTTTATTTTCCCCATAAACTATTCTCTTCACATACTAGGGTTTTTTGATGTTGACTAGACAGGTTGTGTGGATACCATAAGGTCTATCTCTGGTCAATGTTTTTTCATTGGAAAATCACTAATATCTTGGAGGACCAAGAAACAACTTACAATATCCAGGTTATCATCAATAATATCATGCATCATGAGAAACTACTTATGAATTACTATGGCCCATATACTTTCTTAAGGATATTCAAGTTAAATGCACTAAGTTTCATGTAGTATATTATCATAACAAAAGTGCACTTCATATATCAGCCAATCTGGTGTTTTATGAATGAACTAAACATTTTAGAAATTGACTGCAACATTATAAGAGGAAAATTTCAACCACGCATCATGAAACTCTTGCAAGTTTCATCCAAAGATCGATTAGCGAATTTTTGTAATAATCATTGGTTTAGTAGCCTTTTAACATTTTACCCTCCTTACCAAAGATTAGTTTCATCACCTCTCTAGTTTGGCCAGTACTCAATATCAACCAGGTATCAATAAAACGGTTCGATGAAACCGAATCATTTTCAAGATCGCCAACAAAGGCATTCAACCAACTCTTCAACTTCCTCTCTTTAGTAGACAGCATATTCTCCTTGAAATTATAAACATTGGTGAGGAGTAAAAAGTGGCCTAGGCATAATATCGGCTTTTCATCCTCCCTCACTTCAATAGAAAGAGTACAAATCCAATTGTCGGTCTCTAGAATCGCCGACCTCACAACCAAGTATCTACCTTTAAAAGAAGACTTCAAAGAATCTTGTACACCTCAAATTTCTTCCCCAAAGAATTCAAAGAAACCAACCCTTGGGGCCTCATGAACGTATCAGAAGACATCCTTGAATCTGATTTCTCACTTTTCTCAAGATTAGCTGTCAGCTTACGCTGCACACTAAAGAGGTTAAATAACAAGGCTAGGGTAGGGACGTTGCCCTCACACTCACACCAGAATTGAAATATCTTCACCAATGCTTGAATCAGAGGGTGAAAGTGGGAAGGGGCAACCTTCATCGAAGCATCTTATCCATCATATAGGTCCTCCATCGTATGGATATTGTAGCCGATGTTCAACCAAAATGAATTTCAAACAATGCCCTACAAAGTTTTGATGATAACAAAGTATGAAAGAACAATTGAATATGTTAATGTGTGTTCAAGTATGTATAACCATAAAATTAAAATCTGACTCTCAAAGTCAAGTTTTAGTCTTGAAATATCAAGACTTTGAACGCATAGGAAAGCCTCTTAAGTAAAAGAGAAGCTTGTATGACTTGGAACAAGATCTGAAGAAAGGTCAACTAGAAAATCAACACTCTGATCAGAACAGTCTTTTCACTTAGAAGCTTTTGAAGGAATGAATCATCTAATGGAAAGAAGACTCTAAAGGATGAAGCATATGAAGATGACGTCAGGAACTAAAGATTGTGACTCAGTTTGTCGTATTCTGAAGGAATGTCGCTATCAGACTCTAAGTAGTACAATTTGTCATCTTCTGACCACGTGCAGAAACAAACAAGAAAATTCAAGGACAAAGCGAATGTAACAGATCATTCTATTAGAAGCAAAGGATTTTCAAATGACTACTCAACGACATTATCCATTTGAGGCAACATCTCAACGTGTTTGCTCAAGCATCTCAAGGACTTAATTGATGCCCTGACACTTCTTCAACAACACCTCTCTCATTCTCTCTTATATAAGAACCTAAGCAGTTGAAGATTCATAACAAGACTTCTATCATTTTACAAGTGCTCTTACTCTGTCAAATTATATAGCGCACAAACAGTTAGAGAAATTCTTACAAACTTTCAATCTTAGAATTTCTTAAGTATTCAGATGTCATTTGCACTTTAATTTTCTTACACCTCGGATTGTATTACAAGTGTAAACACCATCTCTTTTATTTGATTAAACTTAGATTGTAAAAGTCTCTTACTGTGTGTTTAAGCAAAGGAAGTCTCTTACTTGTGTGTTTGAGTAAATTGTAATCTTGTGTGATTATGGTGAAAAATCATTTGGAAGTTCAAGGGGGACTAGAGTAACCTCAGATTGTGAGGGGAACCAGGAGAATTTACTTGTGTCGTCTCTCTCTCTCTCTGTGTGTGTGTGTGTGTGTGTGTGTGTGTGTTTAACTTGATTTCGATGCATACTCTATTTCAGACTCTGAACTGTTTTTGATAAACACTTAGAAAAGTTATTTGAAAAAGCCAACACAATTCAACCAATATTCTTGTGTTTTTCTCATTTTCAACCGATTCATCCTTTAGTTATGTTCTCAGACATATCAGTAGCAATCAATCACATACTCCGACATGTACACGTGACAAGACACAAACATCACTACTAGAAAAATCAGTTTTAGTCAGGATACAAGTCCGTCACTAAACTACTATAATTCCGTCACAAACAAGATTAGTGACGGATTTTGTGACGACCAGTAATCCGTTCCAAATTTTGGCCTTGCTAAATATTTGTGAGGGATTTACGTTTCCGTCACTAATTGATACGGGTGGAATCCGTCACTCATAATATAAACCCGTCACTAAATATGAAGCACAAATGTGCTGATACTTGGACAATTCTATCACTAATTAGTGAGGGATTGTTGTTCCCTCTCAAATAGCGAGGGACCATTCCATCCTTTTTCACCAATATTTCCATCCCTAATTAATGACGGATTGGTTTTCCCTTTCCGTCACCAATATTTCTAATGTTAAAAAACAAATGACACTGACATTGCTACATATATATTAACTTATTTATTATAATTAAATAAAATATTGATATTATGTACTAAATATCTAAATTAAGAATCAAAATATATGTTAATTGAGCGATTTATTTTATTAAAAAAGTATTAAAACAAAATACAATAGTATTTGAACTTTATTTAACTATCTACTATAAAAAAAAACTAAAAAATATGGTGTAATTGAATTTGCTTGTTTTTGACACATCTTTCACCCTTGTAGATTTGTTTGAGTTGCGACCTAATAGAGTATAAGATGTATCAAAGCAAAGAAAGAAGAATTTTTTTGGGACACTTGTTTTAATTTGTCCGACATATGTTTTACATGTGTTATATATGTGGCAGATACTGATCTAAGAAGTGTCGAAGTAATGATAAAACAATTTTGTTGGACACTTCTATGTGATTTCTGACACATGTCATACAAGTGTCTTATGAGTGTCAAACATAGTGACACATCTAATCTTAAAGGTGTATGTGCTTCATTGTAGGTAGTTGTGTTTTTATTGAGAGATTTCTCACTAATAGTCAATTATTTTATGTTTATATTTTCACATAGTGTGTGTTCCTCACGCACCAGTTTGGCTTGTATGAATTGAACCTGATCAAGGAACTTTTGTCTATATACTCCCAAATGGAACAAATTTTATATTCCCAAGTGGCAAAGTACCAAGTTCAATAAAAGGCCGTGTCCCTCATTTTCCCTCTCATACCCAATATTTGACCTAGTTATAGCAAGGTGCTAATTAATTTTACACTACCAAAAAAAATAATGGAGAATCTGCTTTGGCTTCCAACAAATGGCAAGAAGGCAATGGAAGATGAGCTTATAAGAGGACGTGACATGGCAAATCAATTACTTGAAGCAGTAACTTATGATAATAAGTCAAATATAGAAGTGAAAGGGTCAAACTCAAAATCATCACCAGTGTTACCCTTAATTGCTGGAGATCTTGTGCGTGAGGTACTTAAATCATTGACAAATACACTTTTACTCTTGAATAACGGCAAAGACTCCAATGATGTGGCTGTTCCTATAACTGTTAGAGATTTTTCTTTCTCAACCAATTGCAACAAGCTTGAGGAGGATTTTGATGGATCTTGCAAGAAACTTAAAACTCTCAACACCAAAAATCCAAAAGGGTCGAACAAGAGAAAGTAAGATTCATAATCCATGTCTTATAGTAAGTTTCTTTGAGTATTTGACTTGTTTCAAATGTTTTCTACTATATTAATTCTTATATATCCAGTTTCTTTATGTCATATATAATTTTCTTTTGTTATCAGTTTTTATATTTACACCTATAAATTTTAAATTGAACCTAACTTAGATGGTCGTTACAGTGATGATGTTAATATCACGAAACTGGTCTGGGGCCATCCAGTTAAGATTTTAGAGAGGAAAAATCAATTTTCTTATTTTATTTAATTGTTTATTGGAAAACTTAAAAATGATAGTTGAAGGGAAAAGAAGATCTGTTCATCCTAAAATTAAATTAGTGTTATTCTCTTCATTCTTCAAATCCAGAAATTTAACAAATTTTGATTTGTGTTTTTTCTTTGTTCTATTTCTGTTTCCCTTTCATAAGTAACTCATTTTCTAACTTTCTAAATACACCCTTTTTATTAGAAATATATAATTTGTATTAAACTAACTGATTCTATCAAAATCAACTTGTATGGTGATAATTGTCCCTACTTATAAACACCTCTATTATGTCTATGGCCAGCCATCTGAAGCGTAACCCAAGTCGTTCGATAGCAGAAATCAAATAGCATGTGATCTAACCGATTATATGGAGAGACTCTGATATATTTGACTTTCAAATGGACATGACCCTACCTTATAAATCTTGCAAGGTTATAATTGTTGCCACTTATAAACTAATGTTCAAACCGTATTTCATCAAATATGGGATTCTTAACACACACCCTCCCGCTCAAATCTGGACATCTGGAGTGTGGCCTGTGTTGCGTTTCATGTATAAGTGGTTAAGTCTCACACCGCTGATGAATCAGTAAGGTTTTGGATGGAGATGTGACTTCTCCGTCTCTTGTGGTACTTGAGCATTGGTCTGTTGTTTCTTCCGACGTTCTTTAGAACTCCCCAACAAGGGTATTGGAGCTATGATTTGACTTGGTGGAGGAGTGGATCCTGGTACTGGATTAGGTATAAGATGTGAGAAGTCACACTTAGGGGGAGATTGTTGGGTTTCAAGTGTGATCGGTCAAGTCCCACATCGCTTATAAGTGGGTGAATGTCAGATATGTAAGATGGCTTAACTTAGTTTTACCAAACCGGTTTTGGGTAGAATTTGGATTAGGTCTAACTCAACGGTGAGCGGATCCCCTATTTTTAATCTCTGAAGAAGTTCAATAGAGCTGAGTGTGAGGAAGTGTATTGAGAAATATCCAAATCACAATTAACCTTAAAAAAAAAAAGGTTTAATTTATAAAGAGCAATATATTTCACCTTATAAGTCAGTTATGTAAGGTTGAGTTAAGCTCATTCAAACTGCAATACTTTCACCACCAATTAACGCTCTTATCACCATAGCCCACAACCCTTCACTCATTTTTGTCATAGAAGTTGTCATGTCCGTAAGAGAATTACTCTGGAAAAAAAAACTCCGAATGAGAAAACCTTGAAGAGGGTACGACTAGTGCTCTCCATCTCTTTGATTTACCACTTTCCTTTCAAACACTTTTCCACCTATGCATGGTATTATATATGCTGGCCATGCAGGTTTTATTTATTACATAGTATTCCGTTCATCATGGCTCTAGCTAACAAGTAGTTATAAACCCTCCCCTAAAAAAGAGTTATAAACCCTAATATTCTTGTTATTTGTTTTTTCTTGTTGAATTTTCTGGGCAGAAGAGGAGAAGAATAAGATAATGAAAAAGAACCCTAGCTTAATTTTAACAAGCTTTTATTTTAGGGAAAACGCTAATGGGTGTCTTTGATGTAGATTAAAATACTAAAACAAGTAGTTTGTGTAAAAAAAAGTGATGTAATTATTGTTAAGATAAAAGTAAAAACTTGTGTGTATATCCAAAACAAAGTTTCTACTAATGGATTTTTTAACCAATACTCTTAAGGTACTGGTTAACAAAACCCTTATTTTATAAATAAAAACAAATTTATTTTTTTCACTAAAATCCTAGTACATCAACTACATAACATCCACATTAGCAGTACATGAACAACCTCCTGGTATTCAGGAAATTGATTATCACTGGTTAAGATCAAGGCTATGTAGGAAGCTAAGATTGGAGCAGGTGTGATATATTTGATAGTAGGGTGGTGTTTCCAAGCATAATTGTAAGATATTTTCTGTTGGCTTTCTAAACTCATGATTTAGTAGAAGTTTTGCATCCCTTCATAAAAGGTGGATAATTCTTTGTCACTACGATGTTGAATTCGAACTTTTCTAATGTAGGGGTTAGACATTTAAAAAAAAAACTTCGCTAACATTATGAAAGTTAAAATGGTCTATTTGCAATTAGAAAAAAAATAACTTTGTTGCAATAAAATTAGATAAATTATCGGATAAAGATTTTTTTTTAAACTCATTTAAAGTCAGAGTTGCATAACACAACTTTAAATGGACTTAATTCACCAAAATTGACACACTCACAAAAAAAAAATCGAACCAAAGACTTTGAAATAAGCGCGCTTCATGGTTTAAACCAACATCACTAGATCAAACCAAATGATTTACTTTTGCCTTTTTTTATGAAGTAAAAACTTAAGCTTGGATGATTCATGTGGGATTGGGTACACAAACCATTATTTTATACTTGTATATTTATCATCGCTCTAATTAATTCTCCAGCATTTCCATTCTTTTATGCTTTTATTGCCTCCTCCCCTAACAAAACAAAAGTATACTTGTCAGGACCCTTTCGTTAGGGAATATATATCTGTATCCTTTTTTTGGAGGAGATATGCTGTATGCTTAAAGGACGAACTAAGAATAAAAAATAACATGTGATGCCTCGAGTAGAATTTGATCCTTTTAATCTGCAGCACAGATAGACATCCAGACATACATGATTATCATTACATATTTAATGGAATGAATGATTATAGATTTATTAATGTTTTATAGTTTATTTATATTTTTCTGGTACATGTTTATAATATTTTTGTCAATTGATTGATGTATTATTATATTTAGTTATTAAAATATTGAATAAACCTTATTAATTGATATTATTGTCTTCATACTTAAGGTCAATTTCACCAACTTGGGAAAAGAGTACCTCAATATTGATTGATGACGGTCATACTTGGAGAAAGTATGGACAAAAAAAGATCGTAAATACGAAATACTACAGGTATATATTCATAAGTTTGCATCTACATATTCACATGAGAAAAAAAATTAGTCAACATTATGTACCAATTCTTGTAATTTTCATATATTTTATAAATGTGAGAAATTCAATCATTCTATAACATTTGTGTCGCGGTGATTTTCGGAGATCAAGCTATTGATTAGCGTTGACTCACTAATTTTATTTCACGACTGAACTTTTAATTTTTTAAATGAAAAGGGGAAAAAGTTCTAAATTACCACAATTTAAGAGATTAAGGGTTCGGGGGTTAGTTACGTTTAGGGAAGGTGTTAGCACCCTAAACGTTCGTAGTACTCTACGAGAACCTCTTGATTTTATTTATTTATTTTGGCTATAACTTGCTTATTTTTTTTAGAGACAGAATTAAAGTAATGAGAAAAGAAAATGTTTTATTTTTTTTATTTTTTATGATTTGGAAGGACAAAGTCCTCTGCCTACGTACCCGTGAGGGATCAAAACCTCGTAGTTCGGGGTAGAAATAACGGTTGATTTGTTTTGTGTTTTTTATTAGTTTTTAAAAAAGGGTTTTGAAGATAAAATAAAGGCCAAGTGGCAAAATAAGATTGGTTTGTGTTTTTTACTCTTGAAAATGATTAAAGTGTAATTAAAGTGGATTAATGGTTATTTAAAGAAAATAAAAGAGAAAAAACGGACACTTGATTGAAAATCAAGGTTTATTAAGAAAAGATTTTTTTTGTGATTTTTGAATATTTGCATGTTTTTTGATTATTTGCATGTTTTTTGTTTTTTTTTTAATAACTAACTAAAACGCAATAAAAGTTAAATGCGAGGAATATCCGTGGTGACGTTGGATCACCACGAAATCCTTTTGAAAATAAACTATCCTAATTTTTGTATTTTTGTTTGTAAAGCGAAATAAAATAAAAATAAAAGACATAAAGCAAAATAAATAGAGTGTGGGTGTCAGTGCATATTCTCATTTATATTTACATTGTACCTAAATACGTTCTAAAAAAAAAGGAATAATAAATAAAGATAGAATCGCAAATGCGATAAAATAAAAATGCTAAATATAAACAAAGAAATAAAAATGCATGAAATAAAAGGAAAATAAAAATAAAACAAAAATGCATGATGTGCTAAAGATAAAGGCATTAAAATAAAATGCATGAGAATAAAAGGACTAAAATAAAATGCAAGAAAAGAAAAAAAGGAAGAAAATAAAAGATGAAAAAAAAAATAAAGGGGAAGGGGGTGCAAGAAGCAGGAAATGGGGGCTCAAAGAGTAGTCAGAAAGGAGGGGAGCAAAGGACTGGGCCGAGTTAATGGGCTGAAGGAGGAAAAAAAAATCAGACCGGTTCGGTTCGAGTGAACCGAACCGGTTTGGTGTTTATAAAAGGAGGGGGGCCGGTTTTTTCTTATTTTTTCTTAAAGATTTCTCTCTCTCCTGTCTTCCATCCTCTCCCTCTGCTTCCTCGCCTCTGTTTCTCCCTCTCATCAGCGCCGGATCGGAAAACGCAGATCTGAACGACACTAAACCACTGGTGACCTTCACGTTTGAACAAACATTGATGACAACGAAGGAAGGTGTGGACGGACGGTGGTGGTGTCGGCCGGTTATAGAAAGTTACGGTGGGTAGATTCGGTTTTGATTTGTTGAGGGAGAGGGAGGTAATGGCACGGACAGTTTTCTGTTGTGGGTTGGGGAGAGCTGGCCGTGTATAGGTGGTTGTTATAGGTTGAGAGTGGAGGACGCGTGCTGTTTGGTGTGTGGTCTTGAGGGTGGCTGGGCGACTTGTGGTGTGGTGAGGGTGGTGTGGAGGCCGTACGGTTTGCAGGTAGGGGGGAGGGGGTTGCGTGGATGTTGTCGTGTGGGTGAGTGGCGGTGAGAGGAGGCCGTGTGTATGATGGCTGGATGTTTGGAGTGGTGTGAGGTGGTGAGTGGTTTTTGATGAGAAAGATTGTTTGAGGTTCTGATCGTATTGGCTCAATTGCTCTGATTGAATTCTCCCCCCTTTTGTTTGGCTAATGCTCCTCTTTTAAAAATACTAATTGCCATGATAATTCTCAATAAAGGATAGGTTGACAAAATAAGTGGCAATAACACTCAATAAAAACAAATAAGTTACAAATTAAAACACAATAAATTGAAAACAAAGTCTTCTCTAAAAAAAAAGTCAGCTCTAAAAATTAAAAGGGCAACTAAAAAAGAAATAATATTACTAAATAAAATAACAATAAAACATTTAAAAGAATAAAAATAAAAATAAAAAAAACAAAAAGACAGACCCGGACGAAATTAAAAAAAAAAATGAGGTATTTTAAAATACCTCTCTGTCGAAATTTCGTCTGAGACGACGAAAAATTCCGAACTAAAAAAGACGAGTAAAAAATAAATTTTAGGTCAAAAATTGGGGTATGACAATTTGAATTAAAAGTTATTACAAAAGAAATTATTTTTATTTTTTTTTATAATAATTTAAGACTTATAATTGGTAATATGTATGCAGGAGCTACTATAGGTGTACACACATGAACGATCAACATTGTGAAGCAATCAAATATGTTCAAAGAACCCAAGAGAACCCTCCATTGTACAAGACTACATATTATGGCCATCACACTTGCAAAAGCTCTTACCATTCAGACTTAAATTTGGAATCCATTTTGTCATCTGATGACTCTTCTATATTACTTAGCTTCGATAACAACATTCCAATTAAAGAAGAAAACTCGTTTCCACCATCACCATCACCATTTCTTGCATCTGCAAAGGAAGATCCCAAGGAAGAGATCCATGATGATTATTCTTCTCAAAATCAATTGTTCTCATCAGATAACCTCATATCATGTAACTTTGAAGTTTATTTTGATTATTTGAGAGATGCCACTATGCTAACATCGATTGAATCGTTTGAATTTTAGAATGTTTATGACCAGTTAGGAATTTGATGGCTATGGATATGTTTCTGTCTAAGTGTAAATTTATTTTCAAAGTTTGGCATTGGAGGATAATCAATTTGTCAAATAATATAGTGGTTATTTTTTTTTTTTTTAGAGATTTTTATATAAAGTAAATTTCACTTGTATTTGTATACATAACTTGGAGGATATGTTGGTGTTGACTGGAACGGCGGGGTGTTTGTACCTGCAGACATTCTGACGCTCAAGTCAGTATTGAGTAGAAGTGAGAGTTTAGAGAATAGAGAGAGTCTAACCTTGGGGACTGCTGAGAGTCCCCTTTATATAGAGTGGAGGTTGTAGGGCCGTTGTCTGGCACATGTGTGGCTCGGCGGTTACAGATTCGTAGGAATCGTAACCGCCGAGGAGAGATTCACGGGAGTCATGGAAAGGACCTTTATTGTTCAGTTTGAATAGGTCTCTGTTGCTCTGAGATGAATAGACAATGAATATTCTCTATATTTTTCAACTGTATGTAGCCTAAATTGTTGGAGTTCATATTAAATATAAACATACATAATCCAATTTTTTACCATAGTTGCTCTCATAAAAAAAAATATCATACTTAACTTAAGCCATTGATGTATAGTTTTTTTTTTTAACGCAATGATATAGTCTTTAAAATATCATACTATTATATGTTTGTATAAATTCGAACTATATTAATGTCACTGTGGTATGACTAAAATAATACATTTTTATCATATGGCTTATTACACTACAATTTTGATGCACGATATAATTGATTCGTGTCTGTTTTAGTCGGTAAGATCCGTGCATCGCACGGGTCGATGATCTAGTTAATTCATAACTTCCATTAAGTAGGAAATATTTATATAAGCCTACTTGACCCTTTCAATCATAATGCGTATCATTAAACCTTACAACCATTGGTACCATTAGAAACACTGAAATTATAAAAAAAAACTCCTTTGTAAATACCAAGATAACATCTAAACAACCCTCCATAATAAAACATGAGTCAAGAGATCTACGAGATGTGTCATCATAAACAATCTATAACCTATCTAAATTTAGTGAAACTCATATGAATTTTACTACATCCTTCCTTAAATATATACTCTCATAAGATATTCTATTGTACCTTATATATATATATATATATATATATAGGTATGATGCTAGATTAACAAACTGGTCTATGCCAGAAGTAGATTATAGACAAGTTTACCAGGTTGGTACTTTTGATTATAAAAGCAAAAAGATTATTAAAACTACAGAGATGGCTAAATCTATTAGTAGTAAGATGGAAACTATTAATGTTCTAGACAGTAAATTATTAGAAGAACATTATAACGAAGGACACATATATATACATCTAGGATTAATACAAGTAGCTATTAAACCATTACATAGATTAGGACTTAATACTCCCATATTATTAATTTTAAGAGATAAAAGAATTGCTAAATTTGAAGATTCTATTATAGCCATTATTGAATCAAATTTAAATGATGGTCCTGTTTATTTTAATTGTCATCCAAACTTTTCCATGAGTTTAGGTGATGAAAATACTAAAAATTCATTACTAGTCCATGTTCAAGGGCTTGAAGATACCTTCAACCCAGGAGTGGCAAATTTAGATGTTATTAGTAGAATGACTTATAAAATTTCTACAGTAAATTATAACTTTAAATCTCTGAGATCTACTCCGAGAAATGAAACCTGTATTATTGAAGCTAATCTAAAGAAAGTAGGAGTTACAACTCCCAAAATTCTTAAAACGTCTCAAATTTTAGAAAGATTACCAACTGAATGGATATTAAAAGATATAGTTCCACCTCAAAAGATAGAATCAAGAACTGTTAGACATATTATCCAAGATACAGATGGAACTATTTCCATCTCTATGAATAGAAGTCAATCTTTAAGATTTGATAGATTAAGTAGTCTAGGATCAACCTCTGATGCTAGATCTTCAGTTGATATACCCTGTAGATCAAACTTATCGGGTGTAGATTTTACCCCATCAATACCTAGACCAATATATAGTGAAAGATCTTCTAGATCTCCTTCACCAACAGAATCACAAATGTTAAGAACTCTTACTTTAGAAGAACCTTTCTTTATAGATAAAGATTGGATTAACGAAGATTTTTATGCTAGTTATAATGATAGTAAAAGAGAATGGTATTTCAAAACATTTTCTAAAGAAAAAACTGCTTATTATCGTCAAGAATTTTATGATTATTTAAATTATCATCAATTAAACGTTCTTTTCTTTGCATGGTTTGAACCTTATTGTGAAGAAAATGATATTAAAAATCCTTTTGTTTCTGAGAAAACTTTAGGTATGAATGTTAGATTAAATACCCAGTGTTAGATTAAACGTTCTTTTCTTTACGAAGGACACAGATATATACATCTAGGATTAATACAAGTAGCTATTAAACCATTACATAGATTAGGACTTAATACTCCCATATTATTAATTTTAAGAGATAAAAGAATTGCTAAATTTGAAGATTCTATTATAGCCATTATTGAATCAAATTTAAATGATGGTCCTGTTTATTTTAATTGTCATCCAAACTTTTCCATGAGTTTAGGTGATGAAAATACTAAAAATTCATTACTAGTCCATGTTCAAGGGCTTGAAGATACCTTCAACCCAGGAGTGGCAAATTAATAATTATTTGTTTATAAACATACTTTTAACTATTCACGTAGTTTCCTACCATCAACAATTTACTAATTTTAGATTTACTAAAATTGTTAAATTTCTTCCATTTTTTAATATTACAAAATGATGTTTTTAGTAATAGCAAGTGTATTAAAAAAAGAGGTGTAGGAAAGAAGGGTGATGATAACATTTGAGATTTTTTTTTTATGACCCTGTTGGCCAAAAAAATGATTTTTTTGACCTCCTTTGAAAAATATTTACCAAAATGACCCACTTTCATTTTTTGGGGTTTTTTTTTTGTCGTTTAGTGCCATTACCGCCATTCCAATTGGCGGTAATGGCAGAAAAGTCATAGAAGAACACTGTAGCTAGTGTGCAAGTGAGTGTGCTAGTGTGCAGGAAGCTAGTGAGCAAGTAGCTACAGGAAGCTAGCGTGCAGGTTGGGTTTTAAAGGCAGGAAGCAGCTTTTACTATTTGCTTTAATTGAAGTGAACCATTACCGCCAATTGGGCCGGCGGTAATGGGTTTTAATTTTTTTTTTTTTTCGTTTTATACTTTTCAGCCCCTATAAATACCCAACAACACCCCTTTTGTCCAAATTCAGTCAAATTTTTTCATACTTTTTCTCGCTTTAATTCCAAAAAATAAAATATATACCGTCGTAGTTTGGTAATTTATATTGTCGTAGTTTGGTAATAAAATATATACTGTCGTAGTTTGATCAATATATACTGTCGTAGTTTGGTAATAAAATAAAAAAACCAAAAAAATAAAAAAAATAAATATATTGATTTAAAAAAAATAATTGCATCATTCAAAGACGATCCTAATTTTTTCTATTAAACCAGTTACCCCAATGTAAATTATGACTTCCCGTAGCACAAAATTTATGTTTTTGAGTTCGTACGGGTCGTTGGGGTTGCTGTTGGTCTTCCTCTTCCTCTTCCACTTCCTCGTCGTTTATTTCAGCTTCATTTGTTTCCAAATTCGCCTCATTTTGCACTTGTGGTGGGACAGAGTTTGTCCAAATATCATTTACAAAATCATCGTCGTTAAACCCCGCAGCCAGTGTTTCTATGGGATTGGTTTGTGTTTGTGGCCATTGTGGGGTGTAGTTTGTTTGTGGATAATTTACAATGGTTGGAGGGGTTGGTAGGTTGAAAGAGGGGTATTCAGGGTAATTGCTGTGGGGTGTGTTTTGGGTTGGAATAAAGTCATCGATGGAATAGTTTGATGTTCGGGAGCTTTCTCCATGATGACTCTGTTGGGAGTAGCTAGGGTATGGTATTGGGGAGTGTCATACTTGC
Organism: Medicago ruthenica; assembly: GCA_018208015.1. Classification (NCBI taxonomy): domain Eukaryota; kingdom Viridiplantae; phylum Streptophyta; class Magnoliopsida; order Fabales; family Fabaceae; genus Medicago; species Medicago ruthenica. The sequence goes on along the minus strand of CM031372.1, from coordinate 80,791,681 downwards.
TTGCCTATAAATGTATGGAATCGTAACAATTTATAACATGCAAATTGTTATACCACACATAGAAAACAAACAGCTATGGCACACACACCAGAAAATGTATTTTTCATTGTTCATTACAATGGAAAAGTTTTAAGAAACCAGTTTGGTTCATTTTTTGAAAGTGAACGAAGAAAATGTTTTAACATGAGTATCAAAAGCACGTTTGATCACTTGAAAAAAAGAATAGAGCAAAAGCTACGCCTAAGTGATTCTCAGGTGATATCTAAAATTATTTACCGAGCACCACAGAGCTTTGCTGCAGGTCATGTCCAATACAACGACGTAGAAATTTTTGATAACGATGACGTTGCAGATATGTTTGTCAGTTATAAATCTTTTCAAGTACTCGGTGCAGTTGAGTTATCAGTTACGGTAGTAAATAACGAGTTTCCACAACCTCGTCAAACACCACAACCCCTTCAAGTACCACAGCACACTCAAACACCACCGTATGAAAACGAACCGGCACAAAATCAATATGATTTTCAACCGTCGTCCTCACAAAATTTACCGTACACCCAACCTTTCTCACACACACAATACGAATATCAACCATTTTCAGCACAGCCTTTCTCACAACCACATGACGAATATGAACCATTTTCATCACAACCATTCTCACAGACACAGTGTGAATTTGAACCATCGTCTTCACAACCGCCACCTCAAACCCAACCGCAACCACAAACACAAACACCACTACCAGAAATCTTCCGCCAACAATTTCAAGACATTCCAGATAACATTCAAGAAGAAGTATGTAGTAGTGAAAGTGACGAAGACGAATCACTTCAGCATGAGGATGACGAAGAAGACGATGGGGATGAAGACATCTTCGACAACATTTTTCCTTGCGCACAAGCACAACCAGCACAACCACCGCAAGAGGCAGTACCGATCAGAGCCGCTTATTGTCCACCGCTACATATGCGTAACGTTGATGTTGCTGCATATGATGCTATACCCACCGACGATCACTGGAATACGAATGTTGCCTTCGATGGGGCTATTGCGGTAGGAATGACGTTTCACACCAAAGAAGATTGTTTGCATGCCATCAAGTCATTCCACATCAGACGTTCACTGGATTACGTTGTTATACACTCCGATCCAGGAAGATATGTTATTCAATGTACACACGAGACATGTCAATTTAAGTTGAGAGCGTCCTACAGAAAAAGGAGTGGCAAATGGAAAATTGGGACCATGCACGGTCCACACAACTGCACATCGTCTTCAATGTCACAAGATCACCGCAAGCTCAACTACAAAATTATAAGTGACAGCATCAAAACCCTTGTGCATGCAGATGCCTCCACAAAGCCGAAGTTGATCATTGCGCATATAAGAGAAAAGTTTAACTACACAACCACCTACAGAAAGGCGTGGAAGGCAAAGAACGCGGCAATCGAATCGATTTACGGGAATTGGGAGGAATCTTATAATGTTCTTCCCCAATGGCTGAACGTGATGAAGGAGACAATGCCAGGAACAGTCTTCGATTTGAAGACGCGAATTGCCGCGAACGGAGAGACACAGTTTCATCGTCTATTCTGGGCCTTCTATCCATGCATCAATGGGTTTAAGTATTGTAAACCAGTTGTCCATGTCGACGGAACGTGGTTGTATGGCAAGTACAAGGGAACGTTGTTGCTCGCAGTTGCGCAAGATGGTAACAACAAAACAATTCCAATCGCCTTTGCAGATGTCGAAGGTGAGACAAAGGAGGGATGGAGTTTTTTCCTTAAAAATCTTAAAAGGCATGTCACACGAGAACTAGCCGTCTGCATGATCTCCGACAGACATGAATCAATTAAAAGCGCATTCAACGACCCACGGAATGGTTGGCAAGAAACTGGTTCAACTCATGCGTACTGCATCAGACACATCAAGCAAAACTTCATGAGGACAATCAAGGATGGAGATTTAAAGGATGTAGTAAATAATATGGGTATAAATATTTTCTTACAAATTTTTTAATCAATGTTTTTATTAAAAAATTTATCTGACTGAATTTTTTTCCATCATATACAGGATATGCCCTAAACATACCCATGTTTGATTACTACCGCAGTATAATCCAGGAGGCAAATCAGCGTGCGTTGGATTGGGTGGACAATATCCCAAAAGAAAAATGGACTCAAGCATATGACGGGGGTCGACGATGGGGCCACATGACAAGCAATATCGTTGAGTCATGGAACTCTGTGTTTAAGGGAACTCGCAACCTCCCTATTACACCTATAGTCCAATCAACATACTATAGGTTGGCATGTCTCTTTGCCGAAAGGGCTCAAAGTGCGTTTGCAAGGGTGGGTTCTGGAGATGTGTTCAGCGAATATTGCCAGAATGTGATTAAGGATGACATTGGTAAGTCCAACACCCATCAAGTCGAACAGTTTGACCGAGAAAGGTATACCTTCTCTGTCCGTGAGACAGTCAACTACAGGGAGGGAAGGCCAATGGGAACTTTCAAGGTGGACCTCCAAGCAGGGTGGTGTGATTGTGGGAAATATCAAGCTTTGCATTTGCCTTGTTCACATGTCATAGCCGCGTGTTCTTCATTTCACTATGACTACACAACCCTTATTCCAGATGTGTTCAAAAACAAGAGTGTTTATGCCATTTACAACACATCATTTAAGGTTGTCCACGACAAGACTTATTGGCCCCCCTACAACGGTCCAAAGCTTTGCCATAATCCAGACATGCGAAGACTAAAGAAAGGTCGACCCAATAGTACTCGCATTAGGACTGAAATGGACGAGGAAGTTGAAGAAAGAAGACCGACACCGAGACTGTGTGGGTTGTGTCGGCATTCCGGACATATTAGGAGAAATTGTCCGACCTTAAATAACCAGTAGTTAATATCATTATCAATTAGGTGTTCAACCGAGCTTTTATAAGTATTTGTGACTTTTTTTAATCTTTAATCAAATTTCGTCGTTTAAAAAATATCCACGTATTATGAATTTAATGTTTATTTTAATTATGTTAATTAAATAATATAATAGACGAGAAAAGACAAACACGAAAATATACTAATTAATCAAAACACTACTCAAAACAAATTACATTAAATTAAAAAAGCAAACAAACAACATTAAAACAATTGATTCTCCACGTATCGACTATTTTGACTTAACGTCAAGATACCATGGACCTTGTGCATTTTCTTCAGACGAAAACATATCTTGAACATCAGCATCATTCTTCAGAAGTTTGTATTCGTAATAATAATCAAAGTCTTTATGCGATCCCAAATCGATAAACCGCTCACCGTAATAAATCTCACTGACTTTTCGTAAAGGCTCATTAGCTAGACGAAAAATATGATTGATATAATTTTTCAACTCCACTAAAGTCATACATGGAGTTACTACCATTTCAAAAGGTCGTATATATTTATCAAATTTAACAGTGACCAATCTTAAAGGGGAAGGAGAAGGAGGAGGAGGAGAAGCAGGAGAAATTGTATTTGAGCCAGAGTCAGACATAATGCAGAAGAAGTAAGAAAAAAGTATGAAAAAATTTGACTGAATTTGAACAAAAGGGGTGTTGTTGGGTATTTATAGGGGGGGTTAATTAAGAAACGAAAAAAAAAAATTAAATACCCATTACCGCCGGCCCAATTGGCGGTAATGGGTCATTCCTAATAAAAGCCTAAAAAGCCTAGTGTATGCTGCAGGCTGCCAAATAATTAAATACCCATAATCCTGCACTGCACGCTGCCAAATAATCCTGCACGCTACAGTGTATGCTGCAGGCAACAGTGTTCTTCAATGACTTTTCTGCCATTACCGCCAATTGGAATGGCGGTAATGGCACTAAACGACAAAAAATAAAACCCCCAAAAATCAAAGTGAGTCATTTAGATAAATTTTTTTCAAAGTGGGTCAAAATAATCATTTTTTTGGCCAACTGGGTCATAAAAAAAAATTTCATAACATTTCTCTTGTTGGTTTGGATTTGGCCATTAGCTTGGGGAATGATGCACTATATATATATATATATAGGACTATAGGGTGAGCTCATCAGGCCAACGTCATGTTGCTGAGAACACAATTTTGAAGACAATAATACCCTTTGATCAATGTTAGGATATTATGAAGCCGCCCACGTGTTTTATTTGTTCATTCAAACTAGTAATGGGTAAAATAGGCATGTACGGACAACTGCTAGATTGGTAATTGATTTTTAATTATTTTCCTATTTGGTCTTTCAAGATTGTATACCTACCTAGTAATTCCATTCTTATCACTATCATGTGTTGTTGGTTGGCATATAGTATACTAGTACTTTATATCTGAAGACGACCATACTATTATTACCGACATATTTTGACTACAAAAGTAACGCCTAGTTTGTAGGAGCCAGGTAGTTTCACTAGGTCATTTTTTTATTTTGACTACAAAATTATGAAAATATGTTTCTTTCTATACACTATTAAAAAAATACTAAAAAAACAAAACAAAATAGTTGTCTATAACTTTGTTGCTTGTGTAGATGTTAATTATAATAGAGATTAATTTTGTTTTGTTTTTCTAATTTCTATCTATTGTTTTAGTAAAAAAAAGTTTTCTACATTATTTCAATCTTAAATTTGGGTAAAAGTGGTAATCAATCCACCACCAAAAGATAATACAAAGAGATAACTCTCAAAGCAAAAAGAAAGAAGACCGAGTAAGTATATACAATCAAGAGGAATTGGAATCATTCATAAATAAAAGGCAAGACGATCTCTTATTTTTTGACAACCAAATCTAAAGACATTTTTTTAAAGGGTAAATGGTCACTTTAGTTCTTGACTCTACACCTCACTGTAACAAAGGTCCTTGACTTGTGATAAAATAAAAAATAATCCCTGGATGTGCACTTCCGTTATTAGTTTAGTACCTGACGTTAAAAACTTCAGTTAATTGATGAGGTGACAAATGTTTTGTGTTGACAAGGTGCATGATGTGTCATACAGACTAGAGTGAAAGAAACTAAACTGCATTGAAGGGAAAGGACTAAAGTGAAAAATGAAGTTAGAAATCCCCAAATCTCTAAATCCCTAAATTTCAAATCCCTAATTCTCTTTTTTGTTCAAAATTGAATCTTCTATTGCAAACATGATTGAATACCAAAGCAAATCTTGCATTAAACACCAAAATCAAATTTCCATTAAACACCAAAAATTTTAACATATCAGTGCCTCTTGCTGCGGTTATGGTTTCTGACTTTAAAGTTTGCATTTTTTAAATGGTATTCTGCATGTGGTGACGAATGTTATGGATATTTTTCATCTTCTCATTTCATTTATATATAAGAAGTTCATTAGTTGAGTAAAAGTCTAACACAAGCTTTAAAACTGCAATTTCTATCATAAATATGCGGACTTTTAAATATAAGAATGTTAATAAGAATCCTGAGTTAATGGAAGATTTGATTTTGGTGTTTAATAGAAGGTTTGATTTTGATATTCAAACATGTTTGCAGTAGAATGTTCAATTTTGAACAAAAGAGAGAATTAAGGATTTGAGATTTTGGGATTTAGAGATTTGGGGATTTCTAACTCCATCTTTCACTTTACTCCATGTCCTTCAATTCGGTTCAGTTTCTTTCACTTTAGTCCCTCTGTGACACATCATGCACCTTGTAAAATCAAAACATTTGTCACCTCATCAGTTAAGAGAAGTTTTTAACGCAAAAGACTAAACTGATAACGGAAGTGCACATCCAGAGACTACTTTGTATTTAATCCTAAGTCAGGGATGTAACACCCCGATTTTTAATATTAATCTGTTGGTATTATTAATACATAATATTAGTATTGATTGCTTGATATTATTAAATTAAATTATTCGTGGTTATGGATGTTATGAATAATCGGAGAGAATAATTTTAGGAAGAAAATGACGTTTTTAGTAAGAATAAGAAAATAAAGTGCAAACAGAAGTGCATTAGCAAAACTAGGTAAAAAAAAGGGTGTAAGTAGTAAGTTGTGTAGCATTTAGTGGTTTAGACAGAGGGTGGTGTAAACAACGAAGCTGTATAGTTGCAGAAAGAATAGTAACTATACCAGGGGTGCAAATAGCAAGTTTGTGTAAGAATTATGTGAGAAAGACTAAGCTCAAGTAGTGGCTATATATAGAGAAGAACATTGGAGAATTAGGGTTACAGAAAACAGAAGAAAGAAATTGAGAGGAGCAAAGGAAAAACTAGGTTTTTGAGAAAGAAACTTAGTTGTGGAACTCACCGTTGCTGCAAAACTTTAAGGTAAGGGGGAAAAACTATTCAACTTGAGATTAATTTTTGTAAAGGGGAAAAAGAGGGTTCTTGAACCCTTACCATTGTTGTGTTCTTCATCCCCAATTTTTAGGTTCTTATGAACCCTTTAAATGTTGTGTGATTGTTGTGAGATTAGTGGAGTGAAATTGATCAGAATTGGTGTTGTGGTGAGGGATATTGGTGTACATAGGTTGTGGGTGATGATTGGATTGGTGAGAATTTAGTTAATTGTTAATATTGAATTACTTCTATGAAAGAGGTGTTGTTAATGGTAAATTGTGTAAAAATTGGTGTTTAAATGTAATGGTAACCTTAGGGTGATGTTTAGGGCCGATTTAGGTGTGTTTGGGGGTCAAAATCGGAGCTTGGGGAAATTCCAATGGTGGAAATCATAGAAAAATATGTGTTTCTGCATAGTCTGCATAAAACGCACAGTCGTGCTTAAAAACACACGAGTTGTGCTCTTTTCTCTGCCATTTTACTAAACAAAATGCATGGTCGTGCATGTTGAAACGCACAGTCGTGCTTTTTTTACAGCTTTTAAAAATTACTCTTTTTCTTCATAAATGAGTCCCGAAAGAGAAAATTAAGGTCCCGTAGCATTGTACTTAGATGAGGGAAGCGTGGTTAGGTGTTTTAAAGGTGATTTTCTTAAGGTAATGATGAGTCTAAATTATGAATTATCTAGAAGAGTATAAGATGAAAATAAATGGAAAATATGGAGCGATGGTTTATAATAATTGATAATGTTAAGGGTGACGATAATAGCGAGATAAAATATTAAGTTATATTAAAGTCATGGATGAGATTAATGAGTTTGTTAATGGTGTTATATTTGGTGCGAGGAAAATAATATATTATAAAGTTATATTCGGTGAGATGAAACAATTATGTTATAAAGTTATTATTGATGGAATAAAATAATATGTTATAATCACTACAAGAAAAGTGGCTATTTGCCAGGGATATTTGACAGGGTCATGAACCCCTAGCAAATTTCCGTGGGGCTAAGCCAGGGAAACCCCTGGGAAATGGACATGGAGAAAGGTGGGAAACCTTTTACCAAAGCCAGGAGCAAGCCCCTCGGAAAATGACATAGGCCATGGCATCTAGTTGAGCGGGAAACTTGAATTCAAAACTGTGGGGAATTTTCCCAGGGCCAAAGCGAGGGCCTGCCCCACGTATATGGGGAATCTCTGCAATGTTCAGGTGAAGTGATGGGTGCTGGAAAAAGCTGCCTTGTGAGGGGCATAACCCCTGTTAAATTGGAATAAGGCCGTGGCTTTTTTTTTTGAAAAGCACTGCCATGTTACCGTTTGCTCAGCTAGCTAACTAGTTAGAACTTAACTTTGGCTTTGCTCTTGTCTTCACTTAATATAAATATCTTCCTTTGCTTCCATTATCGGCAGCCGTGGCACTTCAAAAATTGCTCTACATTTCAACCAGCCTATATACTTCTTTAATTACAATTTTATGTTATTATTACTGTAATAACAACCATCCCCTGTTATCTTCCTTCTTCTCCATCATCATAAAACTTCTTTAATTTGGTAAACCCTCTTCACTTATTATAATTTTATGTTATTACTACTTTTTTACTACTTATTTACATATAATTTTCTATGTGATTTGCATCAGTGACAAAGTTAAGCTGCCTCATGTGGATCCTTGTTCAGCTTGCATTGTAGATTTGTTCTTCACTTGCCTCAACAAGTTAGTAGTTTTTCTCCTTTACAATACTATTCATGTTATACATGTTGTTGATTGATAAATTTTAAGTTATTTGTTAGGTTATTTAGATTATTATTTTGAAGATATTTGTATATATATATTTCGAATTTGTGAACATGAATATACTAAGTAGCATTTTGCATGATCTGTTTTTTTTTCATTTGTACTATTTTTTTCATGTTATATCTGTTATATATATATATTTCGTTTTTTTGGTAATTAAATTGTTAGAGAAAACAACTTATTGCACAAAAATGTTGAAATTAGAGAAAAAAACTTTATAATAATACTGTTTTTTATTTAATATAGAAAATTATTTTTAAAATTGTTGATGAAGATGATGATGGATGTTATTTATTGATGCACAAAAATGTTGAAAACAGTTTTGTAGATCTGTTAATTATGTGTATAAATCCTTTCTTTCTAATTTAGAATTGATATCTATTGTAAAAAAATATAGCATTTTTTTAATTATTAAAGATAACTGTTTATTTACTAAAACAGTTTTTTCAAAACATTTTTTTTTAATTTAGTGAAAATTGTTTTTTAAATTTGTGTAATAAAAATCTGATATTTTTAAAAGTAAAACTGTTTGTTAAATTAACTCTGTTTTTAAAAAACTATTATTTTTAAATTTTAAAAACTGTTTTTTAAATAAAAATACTTCATAAAAAAATAATATACTAAAAAAGTTTATTGCTGGAAAACAGTTTTTTAAAATAGTGTATTCAAAATATTTTTTTTAAAATTAAAACTATGTTATAATTGATCTTTTTTAAAATTAAATCTTTTTTTTTAATAAATTAAAAACAGTTTTTAAATTTAAACAATTCATAAAAAAAACAATATACTAATAATCCCTTTATTGGAAATAATCATTATACATTTGCGCGTAAAATTGTTATTTGCGCGCAAAATTATATATTTACGCGTGAAACTGTTATTTGTTGTTTGCGCGTAAAATTATATGTTTGGGCGTAAAACTGTTATTTGTTGTTTACGCGTAAAATTATATGTTTGGGCGTAAAATTAGTCTTGTCGATGATGTTGGTGAACGTGCAGAAGATGGAGTATTATCAATATTTTCGTAGTTGGATGTATGATAGAACCTTTCTAGAAAGAACAGGACTAAAACCGCATTTTGTGCAAGGAGTTGAAGGATTTATTTCATGGGCATGGGCACAAGAAATTTGTACAACAGAGGGAGGAATTAGATGTACGTGTCTGAAATGTAAGTGCAGATATATAATTACCGAACCTGGAGATGTGAAGAAACACTTAAAGAGAGTTGGTTTTATGCCTGATTATTGGATTTGGATTTATAATGGCGAAAAGTTTCAAAATTTTGGGGTAGGGGTCAATGTACAAGCTTCTACTAGCCATGGTGGAACAAATGTGGAATATAATGAAGAAGGCAACAGAGAACAATTCAACATGATGAATGATATGGTTGCAGACGCTTTAGGGGTTGAATTGTCTTACCGTGATGATGTTGAAGATGATCAAGAGGAACAACTCCCGAATGAGAAGGCGCATCGATTTTACCAATTGTTGAGTGAAAGTAATACATCATTGTATGAAGGGTCTTCACACTCTAAGCTATCTATGTGTGTGTGGCTTTTAGCTCATAAGTCGAATTATAGTTGTCCTGATGCTGGTGTGGATGATGTTACGGGCATCGGAGAAGGGAAGCTGCATTCATACTGGGGGCTGCATAAGCAATCCAGAGCATGCCCGCAGATTGGTAAAAATAATAATTCTTTTAATTTGTGTATGTGGCTATATAATTTAATGTTTTACTAATTAATTAATAATTTTGTGTTTCTTGTCAATTAGGCCAAGAAGCTTGGAAGGGAGCCATGTATAAATGAGCTCGATAAGCTGACACATACATACAGTTCTGGCCAGTTTGTCGACGATCGCTCCAGGAGATGCCAGGTAGTTGTTACATAAATATATTTTAATTAATTTCAATCGTTTTATAATTTTAGGTTAATTTTTATTTGTCTTTAACTATTTTGTTATTATTTATTTTAGGAGGAGTACGATAGACAGCTTGCAGAGGCGCTCTCCCGTGGTTGCTCAGTTGATGAGGCGTTGTCACTTCGCACTTGGACTAAAGTTGCTGGTGATAAGTCAAAGGGCAGGTTATATGGTGCCGACAGCTTAGCAAGGCAACTACCGCAAGGGCATTGCTGCAACTCTTAAGTTTACCCTGAATGTTGGAGAGGGGTCTTCGAGGCAGCCTGAGCTCACTCTTGAAATGAGGGAAATGATACAGAAGTTGACTCAAGAGCAGCTTGCGGTTCAAATGGCAAGCCAAGAGCAGCTTGTGCAGCAACTGCTTCAATAACAACAAGATTACTTTGAGAAGCAGTTGTCACAATTTAGGCAAGCTCAAGGTTGGCCTACGGGAGAGCAGCAGTGTAATGGGACCTCCCAAGGTAATGCCCAAAATGTGAGAGTGCTTATCTTTGATGATAATGATGACCCGTATGAGGTGTTTGGTGAAGACGAGGAGGATGTCGAGACTGAGGAGGAGGATTGATGATGATGATGTTTGTTATTGTGTTTTAATTATTGTGTTTTCGAATGCGTTGTAATATTTGGGAGGTTTTCTACGCTTCCCGCACAATTTTTATTTGCTTATTTTATGATGCATGGTTTATAATATTATTAAGTACAATTTTAATTTCATTCCATTTAGATTTAATATTTTAGTGTCATGTTGCTTTATTAATTAAAATGATTTTTGAAACAATTAATTATATTTAAAAAAGCAATTTTGAAAAAAACGATTTTAATTTTTTTTATTATTTTAAATCAATTTTATTATTTAAAAAGATTTTTCGTCCAATTAATTATATTTAAAAAACAATTTAAAAACAATTTCCCCTGGTATTGTGACCTGCATGACTTGACTTGTGTCAGTACAGTAGTGCGTCAGAAATAGTGCAGATGCATCAGTAGAAAAGACAGAGGTTAAAGCAGGGCTTTTGACAGGGAAAAAGTGAGAGATTTTCACAGGACCCTGCCGCTCGTTTTTTTGCGAGGGGTGAAACCCCTCGCTTTTCCATTTGCGATGGGCGTTTTTCCCAGGGATTCAGCCCCTGACAAACGTCCTTTTGCCAAGGTTTTTGGTTTTTTTTCCTAGGGAATCCGCCCCTGACAAATGTCAATATTTCTTGTAGTGAATGTTGTTTGATGAGATGAATAAATGTAATAATGGTGTCGTTATTTGGCGAAAATAATATTGTTTATGGTGATGTTATTGGTGAGTTAATTCTTGTGTATGATGTTGAATTTTTGGTGAGATAACCCTTGTTAATGATATTGAATTTCGCTGAGATAAATCTTATTGTGGTGTTGATAAATTGGTGAGGTATACATTGTACAATGGTGTTGAAATATCGGTGAGATATATGTTGTGAAATGGTGTGAATATTGGTGAGACAATCTTTATTTATGGTGTTGATTTCAGGTGACGAATTATTGTGTATTCTGTATTGGTGAGTGTCCTCATGCATCATATCATTATAAGACTTTTGGTGAGATTGATGAGTGTATGTTCAGTAACACAATTCTGACTCTACATAAATATCTCTACAAATTAATCACTAGCTAGATTATTTCAGATAACAATTAATTATCCTACAATGCAAAATCGAAAATAAATTTGCCTATCAATATATACCCATATGCCAACCTACATGGGTTGACATCGTGGTGTAGTGTGCTCCTCTTAATATCTTAGGTCTGAATTCTTCCGGTGTCGATTTCTATGAGCTAATTCATACGAAGCTTGCTCATGCTTTAAATGGGTCTTTCGTTAGTGGACGGTGAGATTGATCCCTCGGATTAATCGGTCATTGAACAGGATACATAATTTTAAGAGAGAAAAAACATTCTCAAATTAAAAAGATTCACTAGATGATAATTCAGTGGCATGTCTCAAATAATCGAAATAAACATCAAAATCACATAACTGGAGATTCTCGGGTGAGAACAATTGGTTTTGAGGAAAATGATCATGGTGTATCACTTCCTTGGGATCTCCTTTTGTAGATGCAAGAAGTGGCAATGGTGGTGACTGCAGAAACGGATATTCTTGTTTACTTGAAATGTTGTTATCGAAACTAAGTAATATTGAAGAGTCAATATCAGAGGAGAAAATGGATTCCAAATTTAAGTCTGAATTGTAAGAGCTTTTGCAAGTGTGATGACCATAATATGTAGTCCTGTACAACGAAGGGTTCTTTTGTATTCTTTGAACATGTTTGATTGCTTCACATTGTTGATCATACATGTGAGTGCACCTATAGTAGCTCCTGCATACATATTAAATTTTGAATTATTACAGATTGATGGAATCTCACATATTAAAATGGTAACAGTAGTGTATTTTTAATTTTTAAACTTAACTTCATCTATATTAATTTTTAATTTGAATGTTACATTATTGCTGGAATTTCACATATTAAAATATTAGTATATGGTAACAGTAGTGTATATATTATTTTTTTTGGTTACTAACAGTAGTGTATAATGTTGACTAATCTTATTCTCATTTGAATTTGCACTATAAATATATACCTAAAATATTTGGCATTTGTGATCATTTTTTGTCCGTACTTTCTCCATGTATGACCATCATCAATCAATTTTGAGGCCGTCTTTTCCCAAGTTGGTGCACTTGACCTTATATGATGACAAAAATAGCAGTTATAATTAATGATTGGGAAATGGTAATGAGTGTCTCTGGGGCACTCTTTAAACACTCTAAATGGTAAGTTTTTTTATGAAAAGTTATCTATTAAATGCATTGGAAATTGTAATAATTGACTTTTTGGAGATTTTTAAAGAGTGCCCCGAGAGCACTCGTTAACAAGACTCTTAATGATTTTATATTCAATTACTCATAAATATCATAAATTAATTAATCAAATTGACGAAAATATTTATAAAATATTAATATATAGATCCATATATTCTTCCATTGAGTATGTAATGATGATCATATATAATGTCTGGAGGCCTAGCTGTGCTGCGAATTAAAATTATGAAGATCTACTGCATCACACATTTTTTTATTTCGTTAACTTGTCTTTTAAGGGTACCGACATAGTACATATATACTTTTTTTTTCTTTCTAGGGGAGGGGGATTTGGACAATATAAGAATTTATTTAAGGAAAAAACTTAGGTATAATTTCTTAGGTGTTTTTTGTATGGTTCTTAACTAAATTCACCATGATTTCCTTAAATCCTTAATTTTCTCAAAGTTTGTTATATCCAAAAAATTTGTATTTTTAGTTAAGAACCATACGAAAAGCACCTAAGGAATTATACCTAAGTTTTGTTCTTTATTTAATATTATAAAGGAAAGAGTTTGAGATTTAATTAGAGCTATGGTCAATTTATATTAACTTTATAAGTATAAAATGGTTTGGGTTACCCAATCTCACATGAATTATCCAAACTCAAGATTGAAAGTTGATATTATATATGGATAGTAAAATATTACACAAATACAATATATATACCCACCATTGCATGAATTATTTTCATTTAAAGAATTAATATAATTTTTATAGAAAAATAACAATATTAATAAAAACTAGGAGACAACTTTTAAGTAAGGGAAGACATTCTTTTATATTTGGGGTGGTTTTTGTTTCTCTCTCTGGGTTTTCCTTAATTCTCTTCCTTCCCCGTTGTGTATGGATTTGAGTATCCGTTGTACTCTAAACTAGCATGAGCCACAAAAACCCTAAACAAACATGGATGTAAAACGACAATTTACCCGACAAAACAGGAAGAGAAACCTCTAGTTTTTGTAAAACCATTTGACGGAGGAGAGGGAGAAAAATGAAGGATTTAGAAAATAAAGTTGTACTAAATTATTTACACATATGACATATATAGGAGAAAGAGAGAAATTGCAAAATTGCCTATTAGTTTAATGACATAATTGACTGTTAATTCAAAAATCAATCTTATAACTAAATTTGGATATCAAGATTATTGTTGAATCTAGCTAAGTTTTGTTCATGTTTAAAAATTTAGAACATTTGGAAAAAGAAATCCTTGTCCGATATTATAAAAATACAAATAATATGAAAATTAATATTGTTGGAAAGAAAAAACCTTTGAAACAAGTCAAATACTTATAGAAACATAGTATAAAACATGGATTATGATTCTTACTTTCTCTTGTTCGACACTTTTGGATTTTTGGTGTTAACTGTTGAGAGTTTTGAGTTTCTTGTAAGCTCTCCATTCAAATCCTCCTCCATCTTGTGGCAATTAGCTGAGAAGGAAAAATCTCTAATAGTTATAGGAACAGCCATATCATTGGACTCTTTGCCATTGTTCAAGAGCAAAAGTGTATTTGTCAATGATTTAAGCACCTCACGCACAAGATCTTCAGCAACAATATTTAAGGGTAACACTTTTGATGATTTTGTGATTGACCCTTTAACCTCTCTAATATTTGACTTGTCATCAAAATTTAGTACTTCAAGTAATTGATTTGCCATGTCACGTCCTCTTATAAGCTCATCTTCCATTGCCTTTTTGCCATAATTTGTTGGAAGCCAAAGCATATTCTCCATTATATTTTCGGTGGTGTAAATTAATTAACACCTTGCTATAAACTAGAACTATGGGCCAAATAAGTATTAATGGATATGAAGAGAAAAAAAGAGGGACATGGCCTTTTATTCAACTTGGTACTTTCCTACTTGCAAATTTAAAAACTGTTCCCATTTGGAAGTATATAGACAAAAGTTCCTCGTCAGGTTCATTTCACACAGATCAAAACGTGCGTGAACACACAACATACGAAATTTCAATGTGAATTAAGTACGTGTTAGTAAGAAATTTATCAAGCAATTTATTTTCAACTCAAGAAAGATTATTAACTCAATAAGTTTTTGTTAAAGTATGGCTCATATATACAAGACACTGGCGGTAGCCCCCACGGTACGGTTCAGAGGTAATATTGTAAACTGAATCGTAGTATTAGTAGTACTATATATATTGCTTGTAACATTGAAACCTTAATTCAGTAATAGAAACGAAACTATAGTTGCTATATAGTCGCAGAGGTAGACACCATTGACAGAACAACGTTAACAAATATCGCATGTTCATTGTCTTTTACTTTCGTTCTCTTATTTAATCTTATGTTACTAGTTGTTGTTCTAACAATTGGTATCATATAACGATTAACCCTGCTGCGAAATTCGAAGTGACAAGGTTCGACGGAACGAGTAATTTTGGATTATGGCAAAGGAGGGTTAAGGATCTGTTGGCTCGGAAAAGTTTACAGAAGGCAGTGCGTGAGATGAAACCGACCGACATAGATGAGACCGATTGGAAGGAGAAAGCCGCATGGTTGATAAGTCTATGTGTTTCAGACGAAGTGATGTATCATATCTGGACCTGACAACGCCAAAGGAGGTTTGGGATAAATTAGAGAGTCAGTACATGTCAAAGATGCTGATGAACAAATTATTCACGAAGCAGCGACCATACAGTCTAAAGATGCAGGAAAGATCTGATTTGCAACAACACATCAATGTTTTAAACAACATAATCACTAATCTGGTGAGGCTTGGGGGTGAAAATTGATGATGAAGATATGGCTATTATTTTGTTCCTTGCTAGGTTCTTATGATCACTTGGTGACTACTCTTACCTACGGAAAAAACACTACCAGTCTTGATGTTATTACTGCTACACTCTTGTCTCATTCTTAAAGGAGACAAAGTGTAGAAGAAGGAAATCAAGGCAGCGACGGTCTGTATGTGAAGGGGAGTCAGGATCGTGGGTGGAACAAGGGTAAAGCAGGTTCTGGAAAGAAGAGGTCTAAATCTAAGAACAAAAAAACAATTGAGTGCTTTAGTTGCAAATTGGCAGGGCATTGGAGGAGGGACTGTCAAAACAAAAAGCATGACTCATCCAATTCTGCTATGTGGTACAAACCAATGAGTCTGGAAGTGAAGTAGATATTCTTTGTGTTTCATATAGCAAGTGCACAAATGCGTGGATTCTCGACACTGGTTGTTCTAACCACATGAAGCCGCACCGGGAGTGTTTCACTACATTCAAGTCAAGTAATTTTGGATTTGTTTATTTGGGTGATGATAAATCATGCAGTATCACCAATATGGGACAAATTAAAATTGCTATGGACGATGGTGGCTTGCGAACATTGAATGACGTTAGGTATATCCCATAATTGAAAAAAAAACTTGATTTCTCTAGGTACTCTACATGAAAATGGTTTCTCGTACATGTCTGATTGAGATAGGGATATTATGAAGGTTAGCAAGGGTGCCTTGACTGTGATGAAAGCAAGAAGGACTACATATAACATCTATAAACTGTTGGGGAACATTGTGGTAGGTGATGTTGCGTCAGTTGAGTCTGATAATGATGCAACCAAACTGTGGCATATGCGTCTGGGTCATCTCAGATGTATCCCCTAATTGCCAGGATGTGACTGTCATGCAGGAAGTCTTCATAAGGGTTTGATACTCGGTAGAAATTGTTAAAGTATAGCTCATATATACAAGACACTCAAGATGACAATATATATATATATGTTCATTTATTATAAATTAAAAAACGTAAATTTATCATCCGTTAAAGGGTTAACATGTAAACAATAATATCAATTATTTAAAAAGTGTGATGGTAACATTTCTCTTATTTTGATTGGTTTGGTCTTGAACTTCGGGGAAAAAAGTACTATATATATTTAATGGGATTGTAAAGTGAGCTCATCAAGCCAACGTCATGCTGCTGAGAACACAATTTTGAAGACAATAATACCCTTTGATTCATGTTGGGATATCTGTTTATTCAAGCTAGTTAAGGGTAATTTGGGATTATATGTATGTATATATGCATGTCTGGACAAATGACCGATTGGTGATTGATTCTTAATTTCTCGTTATTTCCCTATTTGGTTATTCAAGATTGTCTAGCTAGTAATAACATTCTTATCACTATCATATGTTGTTGTTTGGCACATATAATTTATATTCAAAAACAACCATACCATTCAACATATTTTGACTACTCCTCTAAAAAATTAAAAAAAAACATATGTATGTCAAGTGTAGGAGCCAGGTAGTTTCACTTCACCAGGTCATCTTCTTCGACACCTTAATTAAAAGGACACCTTAACCCGATGAAAAGAACTACGTATGTCAAGTGTCACTACTCCTAAAGTTATGCAACCTACACATGCAGAAAATAAAGTGACAACAACAAGAAATTGTTCATTCATCTAAATTCCCATCAATCAAAATCGTTAATTCATCTATTTATGTTAATAACATAAATAATAAAAGACAAATATATAATTTTAACTGATGTCAACTCAAATGAATCTTGATGAATAAATAAGAATTTACCTTTAATTAATGCAATTTACTTTGCTTAGAAAACAAATTTTTCATTTGTTATCTTTTAGTATAATTGTTTTAAGATTATTCACACATTTAAAAAAATAATAAATAGTTCATTAAGTCTATTATTGACATAGTTATTATATCATTAGTATATTATTTAAAATACTTCTCCGTATTTTATTATAAAACATTTTGCAAAAAATATTTGTTTTTTATTATAAGTCGCTTTAAAATAAAAATGCATTATTAATGTTTTTTTTTCCTATCATACCCTTTATAATTTATTACTCTATATTCTTTCAATTTCTTTTTCCTATGCATTAATAAGGGATAATTTTGTAAAATCATTCACAATTTCTTTTTTCAATACAAAGTTAACCACATTTCTTAATATGTATGAAAATATAAAAACAACTTATAATAAAAAAGGAGGGGGTAGTATTGAAGCCGCGTACATGTTTTATTTATAAAATACGGAGGGAGTATTAAATTGTAAGTTTTTATGAAAATTTTCTATTCAATGCATCAAAAATTGAAGTATCTAACTTTTTTAAAGAATAATTTCTTAATTTAGAATTGGTTTTTTAAAGAGTGTTTCGCGGACACTCGTTAGCATGACCATTAAATTATTACTCTCTCCATCCTTTTTATAGGGTCGTTTAACAAAAATAATAGATATTAAGAAAAGTTATTAGATCAACAAATTTGTCTCAAATATGTGTGACTATTACCAAACGACCCTTTGTGCATAGATATGTTCAATGCAGGATCGTCTCAACCAATATTAAGGCCTAAAGCAAACTTTAAAATCAAGGCCTTTTTAAAATTAATATTTTATGTAAATTTTATTTTTTGAGCTTTCTGAGATGCAAAATCGTTTATTAAATTATGATAATCGATTTTATTTAACATTTCTTTTTCAATATATTTTGCAGTCAACAGTTCAACACATTTAATCTTGAAGGTGAGAAAAACACAAGAAGGGGGTTGAATTGTGTTGGCTTTTTCTTCTTCTTAAAAACTTGACTAAGAACTGGATTCAGATTCTGATAGAGTTCAGAGTCTGGATCAAGGGCTCAGAGTCAGAGGCAGAGTTTCAGAGTCTGAAGCAAATTCAGATTCTAATGCAGCAGATAAAAGGATAAAGAGATAGAGAAGAGAAATGCACAGACAATTATCATGGTTCCTTCCACAATCCGGAACTACAAGAAAAACTGGTTTTAGAGACCGAAAAATTGGTCACTAAATGAAGAAAATCGGTCACTAACTGAATTAGCGACTGTTTTGGAGACCAACTAAAATAGGTCACTAAAACGCTGGTCGCTAATGCGTAGCGACTGATTCAGTGACTAATCATGTAGAGACCGAGTTAACGACTGCGTTTAGAGATGTATTTAACGACAGATTTGTAGAAACTGATTTGGTGACCGACTTTTGAGACTTATTTGGTGACTGATTTTATGAAGTAGTTAAAACAACTTGGTCACTAATTCGGTCTCTAAATCATATTTCATACTAAAAAAAATATAAATCATATTTTACACAAAATTACAGTCACACAATAAATTCAATACATATTTTTTTTTTAAGCATAAGATAGCAAAAACACAAATACAATAAGTTTGAAGAGATAGAATTAGACCACCACCATAGCTTTACAAAAAGGCTATATTGAATGTTATACAAGATTTCATGACAGGAAGAAATACAAGGCTAGGAATTTATGATTCCCCCTTCAAAGCAAGTCTCACTAATATTATAATTCCCCTCTCGGAAGGTTCTCATCATTTCTGCTAGAAGTCCCTATAACGATTAACAATTAATCAGTCTTTAACACTCCATAAGCAATCAACCATTAATCAGTCTTATAAGAAGACCTCATAATACACAAGTGATTTATCAAGCATATACCTCAATTGCCCTTCTCTCCACATAAGCTTTTAAACACTAAATTACATGTTGCCGCTCTTGTTCTGAACTGATTGCACTGCCATCCTTGTGTTTAATATAAAACTCCTGAAATAATTCATGATTTGAATATCAATAAAATATAGAATATAAACTAAGCACATATATACTGCACAACATACTCCATGTTTGTCAAATTGCCTACAACATCAAATAACAGTTTGATTCGATCCTTACAGTGAGCATTCACAACTGAATAACCCCTTTCTGCCCAATTCTGGACAGTCACTACAGTGGTATCAGAGGTAAGCTTGAGAATTGGAGTCCTTTCATAGTCACGATCAGCAAACATCTTTTTAGTATGACCTTTCACAACGGGAGTCCTTTCACAACTAGGAATTTATGATTCCCCCTACAAACCAAGTCTCACTAATATTACTCCTTTTTGCAACTCAATATCATTTTCTTGTTTGGAAAAGGAAAACAAATTTTATTAAATAAACATAGAAATGAAGGCTTTAAGGCGAGACAAGCACCACCAACAGACCAATGAGTAAAAATGCTCTACACCACTAGAGTATAATTCAGCCTATCTTCATTAAGCACCAATCTTCACCTTGTCACCTTCATTTTAACCAACATTGTCTACGTTAATCCTGCTTAGCTGATGCTTTGTCCACGTTCGTCTCAACTCCATTCTACACTTGGCTAAGTAACCCAAACATGCCCACATCTCATTTACATACTTCCTGCACATAAAGGAGAACAATTGCATGGTAAGGATACAATACATACATTTTAAATATAGACACCGAATCATTTACTGAAGAAAAAAACATGTGAACACAACCAGGTAGACACAGAAAACATTGGAAACATGTAAGAAATAATTAGCTATTGCTATGTATCTTAAGCCCAAAACAAATAAATAAATAAATCACACATACACATGTTCAATGAAAATTAACAAAAAAAAAAAGTGCTGGTTAACCAACACAAATAAACGGGAGCAGTGCACTGAAAATAGTATTACATTTATAAATTAGTTGCCTCCTACATATTTTCACTCCACTTAGTACCCATCATCTTCACTATTTTACATCTGGTATATACAACTATTTAAGAAACATGTCAATCTAATCAATGAGTTGATCCAAAAAAAGGAGCTTGTAAAGAAGCTAAGTAACCACATAGTTTTATCTTCACCATAATCCAACAAAACCAATGAATTCTTGATTAAGAAAATAACTTGGACATAAACTCACTTTTTTTGCTTGGTTACAGGACATACACTCACTTTCTCCATACATTACTTTAATGAAAAAAAAAACTATTTTAGATTAGGGGAACGACACAAGAGTTCAGTAAAGTACTTACACAATTTGGTACAAGCATCCAACTGAAGAAACTGTAGCACCCTGATGCTTGAGTGTTCAAATGCACTACCTTTTCCATCTAGAAATCAAGAATGAGAATTTATTAGTATACTACATATACTAATCACATAACTCATAAAACTGAAGCTGGACCATACTACATATATACCAGCTTTACACCTTGCCATATATTACATTACTGCTCTTTCATGGCACTATGTAATGTGACCATAGAAAATTGAAACATAACAGTAAGAAAGTGTCCACAAAAGAGACAAACAGTTCTACAGAAAAATCTTATACTAAATTCACCGTACAAAAGAGACTATCACACCTTCCACACAAAAAGTGCACCAGAAATGTGCAATTAAAACCCATGAGGAATAAAAACTTTCTTCAACAAAGAGATAAAAAAAATAACATGATACTAAAATAGTTTTACCTACAATTCCTAAACGTCTAACACATTTTTTTATCCCAACAGCATGATCAAATAACATAAACCAGAAAAAGTCCATAAACTACTAGGAGCATAACAAATAAAATCAACAAAGGGAACAAAATGCAAAAACTAGAAAGATGAATTTTGCATAAACTTTTAGTGTATACTCAAAAGCTTTTAGTGTTGAAGTAACTTATAAACTCATAATAATTCATGTGTACGATGTCAAAGTAAGTTATAAACTCATAATAACTTATAACAAGGTCAAAATAAAACCCTTAGCTACCAAAGGTCCAAAACACTATATCACATATAATTCAAGATGTATGTATATCATAAAGTAGAACGAAAATTACCATTATGCAAACCATGAACTGCACTGAATGTTGCAAAATGTCATTTGTGCAGTAGTGGATCTCTGTTTTTTTAAGAGCTAACTTGATTTTCAAAGGGATGCCCCTGAAACCCAGAAAAGAAATTTGAAAGAAGAGTGAAAAACTAGAAAACATCATCCTTAAAAAAAACAACAAGAAAACATCAATTGCGTACAATAAATCTGGCAACGATCACAAAAAATATTCATCATAAATATAGAAAAATGATAGTAAAACGAGTTAGGGTTTTAAAAAAAAAATTGGGGCTTTTCAATTTTGAAGTATAGACAAAGCAAATTAAGAAAATCTAAGACTGACCCATGGTAGATGGGGACCATGCATGAAAGCTAGTGGAGATCCAGCCAGTGTTCCTTAAAATAATGCTGGAATGAAAAAAAAATAGGGAAAATGAAGAGTAACTTGAATAGGGACGAAAAAACATGAAAATGAAAGGAGGAAAACGAACGGAAAGAGACATTACCGCAACGAAGGAAGGAAGAGGTCAGACCAAGGTTGTTCCTTTTGAAAATCTATTTGGTTAAGATAGAAGATCTCATTGAAAGGAGTATGAAAACGATGTTCTTTCTTCTTATTAGTTACCGGCGGCGAAAGAGAGCTGAGGAAGGTGACAGCGGATCTAGGGTTTGGAGGAGAAGGAGCTTCTTGCGTTTGAGGAGATAGAGAGAGAGAGAGAGAGAGAGAGTGAGCGAGTGAGAGAGTGAGAGAGAGAGAGTGAGAGAAGTGGGTTTGAGTCGTGTATCGATGACCACAGATAAAGTACTCGTTTTTATTAAATTTAAAATTTATATTCAGAGACCGAATTTTGGTCTCTAAGTATGTCGCTAACATATTTAATGATATTGTATTTTCATTTAAAGAAATTACTCAGAGACCCAAATTTCAGTCTTTATTGAACAAGTCTCTAAATCGGTCACTAAAATATTTTTGTGACTGAATTAGAGACCAACTTTTGATTGATCATCAATTTTGGAAATTTGGTATCTAAATCGGTCTCTATTGTGACGGAAAATTTTCAGTCTCAAAATTGGTCACTAAACAACAAATTTCTAGTAGTATAGTCTAGTCCCCTTGTCACTTACAAGAGATTTTTCACTATAATCCAATGATTACAAATTGCTCAAGCACAAAGCAAGAGACTTCTTATGCTTAAAGAGGAGTGCATTTCTTCTCAGCGATGAAACCTCTGAGCTTCCTCTTCGCCTTCTCAACAACCTTCTGGTAATCAGCACTCACGGTTGGGTAAGATTTTCCCATAGCTTAAAATTTCTGCAAAATAATCAAAATCAAAATCACATAACAGAATCAGAAACAGATCATCGCGTTTGTGAAAAAATCGAAGAAAAACAAAGTATAAAATGGATCTAAAAAACACTGATTCAAGAATCAAGAGTATTAATCAACTTCGATTCGAAGAAAAGAAGTGAGTGAGAAGAAATTTTTTAGCGTATAAAGTAAGAAATGAACGAACCTCGAAATCTGAGAAGGAAAATGGCGAAGATTGTTTTAATTTCTATTAGGCTACGATGGTGGTTAGGAGGACGATGTTGATAGTGGGTTACAGTGGAGAGGTGGTGGTAGCCGATGATGGAGATAGGAGGACGGTGGGCCAGTGGCTGTGGAGGAGTGGGTGGAGGGTTTGAGAGGAGAGAGAGAAGACAGAGAAAGAAAGAGTGAAGGAATGAGGATTTGAAAATTGGTCTGAACATTAAAACAGATATGTTGGTGGTGATTGTGAGTTTTTGTAGAGAGAGAAAGGAAGAAAGAAAGTAAAGAAGGAGATATAGAGGAAACATGTGAGAGAGATGTATCTGCTTGGAAGAGGCTTTTTTGCATGGAGTGATGGGAAAGAAGCCTGTGCTTGTCTCTAATTGGTTAATTGTTTGGTGACAGTACTTGAGCAGTGTGAAGTGTGAACTATACACCATTGCATAACAAATTAGGTTTGGCGCCCAGCAGAGGGACAAATCTGGAAATTTGGGTTGCGCTGCATTAGGGTTTTGCTAGGGCAAACCTGCAGACAGTTTCTTGCATTTGTATTTATTAAGATATCAAGACTACAATTGATCTATAGGGTAATTTACTGCGGAATGGTATACAAAGTCAATAGATCTCAATGAAAAAAAATAGGATTTATGGCTACACAAACCGTTGAAGGTAGTTCTAGATCTGGTCCAAGATAAACCGTACACATTTAATCTTTGTTGAGACAATGTCGATCTTATATTGGATTTTATTAATTTTAATTTTGAAAAACTATGTTCCACCTAAGCAAAAGTTACAATAATCATTAATATTATTCTATGAAGAATATAGAATTTTTTTTGAAGAAAATATAGACATTTTTTTTTAAGAAAATTAACCTCCCATCCAAATTGACATCGGGGAGAATCGATCTTAAAAACTTAAAGAGGAGCACACTTCAAGGTCCCAAGCCAACACCACTAGACCAACCCAAGTGGATTAGAATATATGCATTTAGAAAAGAAACAATTCTTTAAACATAATTAAGTATGACAATTGGTGTATCATTTTCTACTTGTATATAAGGTGTGAATCACATAATCAATACTTTCATTGGAACCGCAAACGTTAAAAAAAATTGTTGCTATAATTTTATTAGTACTAATATACACATATATACCAGTTTAGAAATACTAAAAACTTTAGGTATAAAGTAAAAGCTTTACTCGCCTAATGGTTGAGATGACCCCTGTTCAATGTTAACTTTTTATATTTTAAGATATCTTAATATTCTTAATAAATGGTATATTTAAAAAAAAAAATAATAAATTCATATATAAATTTGTTAGTAGATGATCATATATCTAAGATAATTTTTTTTTAAATAATCTTATAAATAAAAATGAAGGAGTAATTGTCATTTGGAGGTTCGTGACGGTATAACTTGAAGCACTTACGTAATCTTCGTGACATCACTCAGCATATTCCTTTGCATTTTATTTGTCGTGTATCGTCGGAAAGTTAGTTTTAGCTGTTGGACTTGTCTCGAGATTCCTAGGTAGTTTTTAATGTTTTTTTTTTTGGGCGATATGTAGTTTTTAATGTTTTATTATGTACTAGGAGGAGTTATGAATAAGATTTTAAAAATAATAATTAATTGAGTTATGAGTGCTGGAAAGTGGAAGCACTATTTTTTTTTAACAATTTCTTCAATACTTACTCTCTTACTCAATGAAACTAATCGTAAGTTTCATCTTTGGACAATGTGTTTTACACGGTGGTGAAAGTCAAATTGATTTCATATGATATAAGAGAATAAATGTTAAAAAGAAATTTAATAAGATAATGTAATTTCTAGCATTTCTCATTAAATTATTACTCACTTTGTCTTACAATATATATTTGTCACATTTATAAAAAATAAATTGTCTCAAAATAATTGTCACTTTTAGATTTCAAAATGTAACTTTAATCATTTATTTTTTAATTGTACTTACTAATCTTGTCAAAAAAAAAATTGTACTTACTAATTAATGTTGTGTGCATCATTAAGTTATTATTCTTCGGTTTGTATTTATGATAATAAAAATGCAATAGTTATATAGGTAGTTTGGTAAAATTAATATATGTGAAATGATCAAATGCAATAAATATTGTGGAACGTAGGGATTAAGTGTTTTTAAGTAATTAAACGACGTGACAGTACACAATGCAATGTAAGTGTTATTTTTTTTTTATTTGAAAGAGTTTATCGTCGAAACTTTCAAGAAGAAAGTGCTGATATGTGAATCATCATGGGTCCAAGCTCGCAGCTCATCATATCAAATGTTTTCTTGACATTTTTAGCATGTGAATTGCACCGAAAAGACTATACTTTTTTTCTTTTCAAATATAAATTAAGAGGAGTGTTGAGAATACATGTTTTCAAATACACTATTTTTTATAGTTAAAATTCATGAGTCCCCAAATCGTTGCATCTCTATAAGTTTAGTTGGACTCATGAATCTTAACCAAAAAAAAGAGTGTGTATTGAAAGTTGTGTGTTAACAGTGTATTCCTACAATTATTCATTAATTAAGTTCAAGAAAGTAACATATTAAGTAAAATGAGAGATTCATCTATAAATAAAAATATATCTTAAAATGAACGACCATTTCCATTTTGTTTTTAATAAACCTTTTCAATTTCCACTAGAACATCATTAATAATTTTTATTTTCAATCGTATCACCTAAATAATACTACTCGCACCACTTATAATTCAACATCTCTCTATTTACATGATACCGACAAATACTACACCAATACTACTTTACAAGGTACTCCCTCCATAACTTTTTATAAGCAAATTTGACCAATTCACATTTTTTAAGGAATGTGGTTTGTGTTATTTAATTTAAGTTAAATAACCTATTTTGCCCTCATTAATTGTGGTGTACAGTAGTATATTTTCAAGGTGTTGTTGTTAAACGTGTGTGCATTTAAAAAATTAAAATAAGGGTATTTCAGGTATATTATCCTTAAATATGACAAAAAAGTCAATTTTGCTTATAATTAGTTACAACTGAAATGGTTGAATTTTGTTTATATTTTGTTATGGAGGGAGTACAATAAAACTATATTACTATCCTCTAGTCAAATTGGTGGTTGGGAGGGAGTATCATTTTGTGTGTGTCTGAAGGAGGGAGTATAATTTTATACGCACATAAATCACAAGTCAATTATACTCAACTAGTTTTTATGTCGAGTCTAAGTCATCGTTATAAAATTGACTTGTAAGACGAAGAATGTGTCTTCCAACTTTTTGGCTATAACCCAAATGAATTGTAACATCCCGCTTAAGACTTAAATATTTATCAGTGTTTGGATGTTATATCAGAGATATTTTAAGAAAAAGGGCATTTTGGTAAATTGAAGGCTGAGGCTATATAAAACCCAAAAACCCCCATTTTCTCATTTTTCTCATCTCATTCTCTCTAGAAATTTTTCCTCTCAACTTCTCTCTACTCTCTCTCACGATTTTCTCACCCATACCATTCCAATCTTCATGTAATCAGCATCCCAATTGCCTAGCCCACTTGCAAGCACTATTTTGTGCTTATTGAGCCATTTGAAGCTAAGGAAGCAAGGAAGGATTTGAAGCTAGGGTTTGGATAGAAGCTTGACAAAAATCTAATCAAGTCTCAAGGTGAGTTCCTTAGGTTAGATCCCACCTTGGGTTTGTTTTGGGTGAAAATCCTTTCATTAGAAAAGTTTGACAATTTGTGCCCTAATCCTTAATGCATGCTAGATCATTTGTTTATCCATGAATTAATTCATCAATTTGCAGTTGAAAATCATTCCTAAAGCTGTTGGAAAGTCTGGGTAAGTTTGGATAAGTCAAAATGGAGAATAATAACGTTTTTGGACATTTTCTGTACTGTCATGCTTGCTACAGCGAGCTGGAGCTCACTGCAGCGAGCACAACATTTTGCTCCTAGCTCACCTCGCCATAGCAAGGACTGGCTCGCCCCAGCGAGGCTTGGCAGGTTCATCCTGCACTGCTGAGTTGCGTTGGGCGAGCTGGTGCGCGTTAGGCGAGGCATTTTGCACCGTTTTATAAGAAAACCCTAATTTCTAAGAAGTATCATTTTGACGTATCCGGACGACCTTTAACAAAGAAAAGTACAGGTGAACAAGGATAGAGCAATGCATTAGAGGTACGAGAGAAAATGTTAGATGAGTAGGGAAGCTATTATGAGTGAGGTAATAAACCCCTAAGTACGACATATGACAACAATATGTCTAGAACCTATAATATGTTAACAAGAATAAGAATGTATCCAGATAGCGTACGAAGGTACAAGGAATGTATTCAACGTTCAAATCAGAAAAGATTCAGATAAGACTAAGCTAAGTCGTGTCTCTTATTGTTCCACTAGTTGGTACTTTGAGGGTCGCGTTCAAGTTAAGAAAATTAATTAAAAGTTAAGTTGTGTCTCTGATGTTCTCGCTAGTTAGAGCACAGGGGGTTCCGGATATAGCTGGAACGGTGTAGTTACCATCCGTAAGGATAGTCGCACAAAAGTAAGAGGAGTTCGGTGTTAGCCTGATATGGTAGGAGTCTCACCGGTAGCAGGGAGTGTATCCGGGGTTACTCCACTTGGGTCCATTCCATAAAACGAACCAAGATAATAATTGTTTGTCACACACTAACCTTCTAACTTAATAATAACAGTAAGATGACATAAATACAATAAGACTATGTCAGAAATCAGATAGTGATCCTAGTTTCCCCTTGATCACTAAGTTATACAAATAGTAATCTAGATCTTCCCAATTACACAGTAAAGTATACAAGAACATGTATAAACCCAGAATGGGTTGAGATTAGAATATGATAATCATATGTTTTCCCTGAGGTTGTCATGCAGCCTAGGATAGGTGGAGCTCACTGAGATATTATGTCTCATCCCAATCCTTTTGATTTCAGGTACTCAGGTAGCGCGCAACAAGGGTAAGGAGAAGGCTGCCGTGTGATCGTGCTAGTTTTATATGACTTATGTATAATAACATGTTATGTACTCGGATACTTATGTTATGTAGTACCATGTATCATACCTTTTCAGATATGTTTCGTACTCGTCAGTTAGTGCTAATATATCCTCAGACTTGTGATGTACTATTTACCCGATGTAATAACTTTGTTATGCATATGTATGTTTCAAACTTAAATTATGTATTGTAATTTTAATGTATCCAATACGAAATTTAACGCTTGTACGAGATCCTAGGCAATCTCAATACGGGTGTTACATGAATAATATCTTTTATTTGCATATTTTTCTTAATTTGTATAGAAAATTTACGGTGATGGAACTCAATAGGGAGAGACGAAGTAACTTTTAAAATTATTAATATATTTTACTGTCATGCTTTATGGTACTAGTAACTAGTAATAAACAATATGTATTTCTTAGTTGTTGTAGTTGCAGGTGATGAAGGTGCCGTAACTCATTCATTCTTCTTACAAGCAAACGGGGCTGGTCATAGCTTAGCTAAGGAAGCTCCGTCTAATCTTAGTTTTCATATTTACTCTAACATTCCATTTTGTATTTCCGACATTCTAATTAATGAAATGCAATAAGTTTTTCTCGATCAAAAGAAAAAAAGAAAGCCAAAGAGTTTCCTTAAAATTAACAGGGAGATGAAGAAGAGTTGATCAGTTTTTTCTGGACATACCAAAAACAATTTGGAATCAAAGGATTAAAGACAGAGAGGTAATTCGTCATATTAGTTTTAATTATTATTTGACTGGATCTTAGTTTTTGTTATTAATTAATGTTAATTATTCTAAACCCCTATAGGAGTAACATACAAGTCTTTGATGTGTATTTTTGTTTTTAAATAATAATATTGTGAATTATTACTTTTTTTTAAAGAGTATTGTGAATTATCACTTGTAATTTTAAAAAATAAAACATAAATATCTCTCTTTCTTTTTTTGGCCTAGATACGGTTAACATTCGTTCTATTAACTTTCTTTCACCGGTGAGTCAAAAAAAATTCTATTAAAAAACCTACTCCTAAAAAAATCTATTAAAAAAACTAATATTTTATCTATTAAAAAAAAGAAGTAATATTTTATATTGTAAAACAAGTAATTTTGGTCTAAAGAACTGTGTTTTTTTTTATCTTGTGTTGATTATTCAATTATCTAGCTAGTTGAACCCTAAACCTACCCTAGTTATTTGGAAATTTTGTCATGACTTTAAATAGTAACAATTTTTAATGTTGGTAGGTAGTTGGGATGCCATTTTCAACAAAAAGCTGAGTTTCTCACTTTCTTCTCTTCTCTTACCCCTTTATACCTAGTACCTACCTAGGTTTTACTTCCTAAGTAAACTACAATGGACCAGATTCAACAACCTTCAAATTGTAGAAAGGAAATTATGAAACAAGAGCTAATTAGAGGTCGTGACACTGCAAATCAATTACTTGAAGTAATTACTTACAAATTGGTCAATATTCCTCACCATGGAGGTTTTGATCAATTATCCATTACTGAAGATCTTGTTCGGAAGGTACTTAGATCATTCACAAATTCTCTTTTTCTATTGAACACTAATAATGATGTCTTCAATGAGGAGGTCTTGCCTATCAAAGATTTGTCACAAGCAAATTGCCCAAGGCTTGAAGTTGAGGATACAGATTATAAAGCTTGCAAGAGTTTTAAATCTCAAAGAGGCTGCTACAAAAGAAAGTAAGATTTAGAAGTCATTCATGCCTTGGTAGGAAGTTATTTATGTTTTATATAATTATTTTGTTGTTATATATTTGAACTATATATGTTCTCCTTCTTCTTTATCATAATTATATAGTATATATCATGATATATAAATATAAAGCAGAAAATATTATTAATAGAGAAGAACCACAATTTAATTATATATCAATCGTGCAAAGTGCAAAAATATTTTAATATTAAAAAAGGTATACTAAAACACTTCAAATCCTGTATACAAAAGTAGTTAGAGGCGACTATATAAGAGAATTCACTGTGAACAGAAATGCCAATACTAGAAATAAAACACTCACACTTGAAAAAAAAAGAGTCACTAGGAAGTACCCCTGTTAGTAGATAGTTACTAATCAGTCCTAAAATATATGCTACTGTAGTAAATCACCCTGTTTTATATAATTAATTTTGTCTGAGGTAGAAAAATTATGGTTTTATAAATTTATCACATCAATTGTATGTGAAAGAGACGTTACAAAAAAAATACAAACTTGGGGATGGTTTAATTATATTATTATTATTTAAAATATACTAATGACAATTTTACACCTGTTCCAAATTAATTTAAATTTTGTCCCTAAATGACAATATTAAACTATTATCGTTGCACTAACATCTCTTGAAGAAAATTATAAGACTTGAAAAAAAAATAAAGAGTAATAAATAGCAAGATTATAACAAAAAAACTCAACATTAATATTTCTTTGATATCGTAAATGTTAGACGTATGCCGTCAATCTGGGTTGAAGGTGAGAAAAACACACAAGAAGGGGGGGTTGAATTGTGTGTGGGCTGATTTAAAATTCTTTTTCTATCTCAAAACTTTGGTTAAGTTCAGAAGTTGATTCTGAACCTTTATCAGAGTGTTTATGCAGCGGATTAAATAGAGAAGAGAAAGGGAAAGAGAGACACACAATGTTTTTATACTAGTTCCTTCCACAAGTTGAAAGTAGTCTAGTCCCCCTGTTACTAACAAGAGATTTGAACTATAATCAAACTGATTACAATTGCTCAGAACACAAAGTAATGAGACTTCAATGCTCAAACACCTAGTAAGAGACTTCTAATGCTCAGAACACAAAGTAATGAGACTTCCCTGCTCAAGACACATAATCAAGAGACTTCCCTGCTCAAAGCACACAAGCTGAGAGACTTCCTTGCTCAAAGCACACAAGCTAAGAGACTTCCTTGCTCAAGACACACAGTCAAGAGACTTCTAATTGCTCAATACACAAAGTAAAGAGACTTCTGTTTTGCTCAGCACGCAGACTGAGACTTGACCAAACTGATTTACAAATAAAATAAGTTTGAGTTGAACACTTGATCAAATATCAGAGGTGTTCACTTAATACAACTCAATTAAGACTCTAACACTTAAGAAATTCTAAGATAAACAATTGTAAGAATTCTTAAGTTATTTTGTGACAGAAAACATAAAACAGAGTGTTGCAGTTCTGGTGTTGCAGGTTGTTTTTCTGTGCAGAGTCTTAGCAATTCTTCATCAAAACTTCACCCTTTTATAGATAATAAAAGAGCTGTTGAGAATTGCCAGAAAATCCAGCAAAGAGCCGTTGCAAAGCTAGAGGCTAGGTCAGCTGAGTTTGTGTGCGAAACTGAGCAGAAAACAGAGCACACAAAGTTTGAATTCATTCCTTAAAAGCTGGGGAATGTTTTGGCCAAGGAGACAACTGAGCTGTTCTGACATGCAGGCATTTAATGCTGACAGGACAGTTGCTTTTCCAGACTTCAGAAGCTTCTTCATGAACAGTACTTCAGAAGCTGGCTTCAGACTCAGGTCTTCAGACTCACCCTTCAGAAGCACTGTTCATCAGACGTGTAACACCCTAAATCCTGACGTTGATTTATTAAATAATAAGAATATATTTAAATAAAAGGATGTTACAAAACTCATCAACCATCATTTACTAAAGCAATATTAAATCATACTTCAGCAGCGGAAAATAATTCAACTTGTCTTAATAATAAAAATATTCTTATCTTCAACATCAACAATGGAAATAACAAAAGTTTCACAAGACTCTAACTCAAATGGAATTAAATTTCAATATTTTAACCCCCAACCCTGGTGTTACAGATCAGAGCGTACGTTCATCGACTACATAAGTTCACTAAATAAAAACAACGGTACTAATCTCCGTCACCATCTTCTAAGCGTCCCGCAACTAGAGCTCCTTGTCCTGGGTATCTGTACCCCATGGGTACAGACACCATAAATACAACAACAACAACAAAGGGGTGAGAATACACATCATAACATTTAATTGGGATGCATGAATCATTTAAATAACTGGTCACATCGTCATTGCTCGTCATTTACATCTTATTCACAACTTCATCAAGAGTACACATAATCCACATATACGTCAGTTACACACCTTTAGCAAATACTTCATCCACTTATTATTAGTAAGTATATCAGTTCCTATCATTAGCACAAAAATCACATTTGACACATATACACCATATATACACCATTAGTATATATCACATACATCACATTTAACACATATACATCATATACACACAATCAATATATATCACATACGTCACATATAACACATATACATCATATACACACAACTTGCATAACATCATCAATCACAAGATATATTCACTTATATGAGATGATGCAACTATTCTCTATCACCTATATGCATGCCGGTACCGGTCTCTACTCACCAAAATTGTATGCCAGAGTTTTGTTACTGGACAATACAACACGTCGTCATTCGTCACCATAATCTTAATAATGATATGATGCATGAATAAAACTCATTAACAACAACATCAAGAATTTATACATCTTACTCATCATTATCGTCACCAGAATCTATACGTCTTACCCATCATTATCGTCACCAGAATTTATACATCTTACCTATCATTATCGTCACAAGAATTTATACATCTTACCCATCATTATTGTCACCAGAATTTATACGTCTTACCCATCGTTATCGTCACCAGAATTTATATATTTTACTCGTCATTATCGTCACCATAATTTATATATTTTGCTCGTCATTATCGTCACCAGAATTTATATATTTTACTCTCCATCATTTACATCGCTAGAATCTACGTATTTTATCTCATTTATTACACCACCAGAATCTACAGATTTCATCTCATTTGTTGCACCACCAGAATCTACATCTCATTCGTCATCTATTACGCCACCAGAATCTACATCTTTTTCATCATCTATTACACCACTTGAATCTACATATTGTATCTCATCTGTTGCACCACCAGAATCTACATCTTATTCGTCATCTATTACGCCACCAGAATCTACATCTTTTTCATCATCTATTACACCACTTGAATCTACATATTTTATCTCATTTGTTGCACCACCAAAATCTACATATTTTTCTTTCTCACCAATGTTCGATCTCATTATACAATATATAACTCGTTTCCCTTTTACCTTCCTAAATTATTCAACCCCCTTTCTATAGCATCACTAACAACAGTATTCAACTCACCACTTATCGGCTCTTCGACACGTTAATACCCTCACCAATTACGACACCATTACTACATCCATCCGTTTCATTAAAAACAACCCATGACTCCATATTTCCAATAGCATCCCTAGAACTTACCACATCATTGGTTCCTTCTTCGTTCCCTACATCCTTTCTTCCTAGTGACATCATTTATCCTTCATTCGTAGTCTTTAAGATTTTTACTACTCTATTGCCACTCCTCATAATGTTTTCCGTCTATACGACTAGGCTTATTAAGTTTTAAGATCTTATCTTCATATATTAGTTCATCGTTACTGTCTTCTATTGTCTTAAGCCACTAACATCATACATTCGTCTTACCCATTTCCGCACTCTTTATTTTAACTTATAATGTTAGACTTGACCTTTATCCTAAGGTTCTATTATTATCTTCTTCGTCTGGTTACGAACTATGCCTAAACAATTTCCTCTTACTTCACTTACCCACCTTTCATTGGTTCAAGCTTTAGACTCACTAATATTTTGAGTTAATCACCTTACATCATGCCTAAGCACACTTCCCCCTCCATGTATGATGGTTTAGGACCCTTACACTTACTTTTCACACTAACAATTTTCTTAGACTTACTATTGTTTTCAAATATGTTTTGGAGTTCTATGAAAGGATTGTGATGAAATTTCATGAAGATTGCAGCATGACCCATGTACAGTATTTTAATCATAACTCAAGTTTTAGAGATCTAAATGGAGTCAAACCAAAGCCAAATGAAAGCTGACATTTCTATCTACAACTTTTATGAAGACACCTAAACTCAATTCGGAACAGAAAGGGGTGGAAAAGTTGGTTTTCCAAAGCCTGGAAGGAGTGCACAACCGTGTTGACCCATGTGTAGTATTTTGATCATATCTCAAGCTGTGGATATCTAAATGAGGTCACTAAAAAGCCACACTAAAGATAACATCGATATCTACAACTTTCATGAAGACACCTAAGCTCAATTCGGAACATAAAATGGTCAAAGAGTTGTTCCAAAATCGTGTCACGATTCTGAAAATCGTGGCACGATTTTGTGCCCAGAAACTGGTTTGATTCTGCCTACAAAATCGTGACACGATGTCATAATCGTGACACGATTTTGACAGCATCAGAACTCAGATTTTGCGATTTTCCACCATGGGAGCTTCCTCGGCTCCGATCTCGACCCCCAAACTCACCCAATTCGTCCCTAAACATCACCCTAAGATTACCCTATCATTCAAACACTAATTTTTCATTAACCTACCGATTCCAACACTCTCTTCCTGGTCAATCCTCAATTCGAAAACCCTAAACCAGTTTCCCTTCATTTTAAATATTTCAACCTCATCTTTACATTCGTTCATCATCATTTTCTCATCAAAGTTTACAACGTAACAACAACATCATCATAAGAATAAAACAACCCCGTTATAAAATAATATACCCTAAAGTGAAAGGATTCTCCCCCTTACCTTGAATCCTTCGAACATCTCCATTTTTGGCTTGACCTTGTTGCAGCTAGGGTTTTCCTCTTCTTCTGCTCTTTTCTTCTTTCGTTTCCACGTTCAGCAATACTGACTCCCTAACCTCTATGTTTTTTTTTCTATCTATAATCGGACCGGTCAGTCGTTGTGATCCTTTTTCTCCTTAGCCCACTATTCTTTTACTTCATCCCTCCCCCACTTATTTAAAACATATGTTCTACACCTCCCGACTCTATTATTTTTATTTTGATTCCTCTCTTCGTTTTATTTAAATTCTCGTACTACTTCTCAATCATCATCATTATTCTATTTTCTCAACAACAAAATAACACTCAAGCAAAAGAAGCATCAATAATAATATTAACCAAAACTCCACCTATTAAACTTCATGGAATTAATTAAAATAGAAAAATTGGGGTGTTACAAGACGCACTTCTTCAGACGTTGACTTTCGTTGACCTTCAGACTCAGCCATCAGACGTTGACTTCTGTTGACCTTCAGACTCAGCCTTCAGACGTTGACCAACGTTGACCTTCAGACTCAGCCTTCAGAAGCACCCTTCAGACGCAGTCTTTAGACTCTGCCTTCAGAAGCACCCTTCAGACGTAGTCTTCAGACTCAGTCTTCAGAAGCTGGTTCAGACCCAGTTTTGCTTCAGACTTGCAACAAAGGCTTCAATGCTTTCCTTCTTGCTCTTAGCTTGTTCTTCCATAACCAATATTAATTACCAACATTAAGAACATGGTTATGCACACTTAGAACAAAGCATTAGCAATTCCAATTTTCTTTTTAACACTTTGTTATCATCAAAACCCAAAAAAGAGTTGTTCATACACATTTTGTTCCAACAATCTCCCCCTTTTTGATGATGCCAAACATAAGTATTAATAGAAAATTGTTGTTAATTTAATTAACAAGTTAACTACAGGGTGTGAGGTTTGCAAGCTCCCCCTGAGTCTGATCCATGTTAATTAAATTCAGTTTAGATAAAAAATGTGAGAATTTCAGAATTGTTGTTAAGTTTAATTAACAAACTGACTTCAGGATGAGGTTTGCAAGCTCCCCCTTAGTCTGATAATCCTCAAGGTTAGGTTTGCAAGCTCCCCTTGATTTTTATCCATGTTAATTAAGTTTAACTTAAAACAATAAGATGAAATTATCACTCAGAATTGTAAATAACTTGCTGACTTTAGGTTATGAGGTTTGTAAGCTCTCCCCCCAAGTCTGATAATCCACAGGATGAGTTTTGTAAGCTCCCTGAGTCTTATCCAAGTTATTTAAATTCATTTCAACACAATAAAGAGTAATGTATTATCTCACAAAAAATTAATTCAGAATTTTTTCTCCCCCTTATCAGAGATTAAAAACAGTTCTCATAAGTTAATTTCAATCAGAACTTAACTTATGTTCAGAGCTCAGGAGCAATACCTTTTACTCCCCTCATAAGTTACTTAACTGACATAATTTAACTTATATTCTGAGCTCAGGAGCCTTAATACTTGTTTACTTTTTCTCCCCCTTTTGTCATCAACAAAAAGAAAATTTCCAGAATTTTTAAGAGAGTTTGAAAAACATGTGAGATAAAAATGCAATCATATAGGTAATCAAGCAACAAAGATAAGCATCAGGGCTAGCTTGATCATACATGAAGTATATAGCATTGCATTTGAAAATCAGAGAATGTTGTTCAGAACATAAAAGATTGTTCAGAGCATTCTGATCAGACACAATCTGTTCAGAATTGTTCAGAACCACTTAACTGGTTTTAGAAAACTTAAAACAAATCATTTTGTTCAGAGCATTTGTTCAGTACATTCTGTTTAGTATCACTGAACTATTTTAGACAAAATAGTTCAGATCATATGCCAACTGAAGGTTTTTAGCACAACTGAACTCTTTTCAGAAAACTGAAAAATAGAGCATTTAGCTCAGTGCTTCTGAACTTTTCTAGACATAACTGTTCAGGGTTTTTAGATAAGGTTTGAAAAGCTGAACATGTCTGATACAAAAGAGAGACTGATATCAAAGTGAGACTGATACCAAAAAGGTTTGTAAATTTGAACATGTCTGATATCAATTTGAGCAATTTTGAAAAAAAAAATGTGTCTGTGTTAAAACATTTCAGAACAAAAAAACACATTTTCATATTGATGACTTTGGGAGGGACAAAGTGTAACTTTCAAAGCTTAATTCATCATTGCCCATCTGTTATTACTTATCAGATTCTGACCAAGTGTTGAACAACAGTTCAGATTCATTCTCATTAGTGGGATATGTGAAAAAAAAGTCCACTTATAATGAGTTAATCAGAAATCAAAAATTCTGATTCTGAAACTCAGACTCTGATGTCTTTAGATGCTGAACTTTCTGCAGACTCTCAAAGTGAGTGTCTGTTAAGTATTAACTTCTGATGAACTCAGATTCTCAGTTTCTTATTCAGATTCAAGCAAATTTTTCAAAGAGATGAAATGCATTGTTCAGATTCTTTTTAATAAGTTTAAATCTATTTTTCTGAACAAAATCTCTTAATAAAATGAAGTTTAAGTTCAAAAATGCTTGGTTTTTGAATGAAGAAATGGAATTTTGACATACAGATTACAGCAATGTTATCACAAAGAAGATTATGCTGATTTCATGAATCTGATAGTTTCCCAACTCATGTAGAATATATTAAGAATAACTGAGAACAAAACATACCTCAGTAGAGCTTCTGATCTACTTCTCCTTGTTCATTAAGTTTGTTGCTGAACACCCATTTTTGTTCCAGCAATGTTCTTGGTTGGCTTTAGGAGATATGTCAGATTCTGAGAGGCTTTTCAGCTTTGGACATTCTTCAGACTCAGGTTCTGGTTTAGGTTCTGAAGTGTCCTTTGAGAGCTGAATCTCAGTACCAGTGATCAAGTCTTTGTGGTTTCCTCCAGATTCCACAGTTCCTCCCTCTTTCATGATCAGGGTTTGGAACATAGACTTGTTTTCTGTCATGCATTGCTAGCAGCCATTGCTCAGGTACCAGGATTTCTCCCTTTCTTTGGTTGTTCAGCATATCTGCAACAGAAACAATTTCAGACCTAGGTACCCATATCTTTACGGGTCCTCTTGGGTTAGTCCTGAAAGGTTTAGCCTTTTGCACCTTATGTCTGGAGTTATAGAACTCAGACTTGTTCAGATATCTTGGATATGAATCTTTTAATCTTGAATAAGTCTTAGTTACAGACACTGAGTTCTTCAGAACCTGAGTTTTCAATGGTCTTGACCCAGATTTCTTCAGAACCTGAGACTTGAAGGTCTTTGGTTCTGATTTCTTTAGAGTCTGAACCATTGAACACTTTGGTTTTGATTTGTTAAGAACTCCAGTTTTGTCAGCTCCTGACACAGGGCAAACTTTAGTTTGACCTTTCTTAATGCAAACAAAAACAGATGACAGATTGGCTTTCTTATGTTTGCTTTGCCTGACAATCTGAGACTTATAAGGTTTTGAATAGGCTGGTTTATTATTCCTTGAAGGTTTCATAATCACAACCTTTTTAAAACTGGAGTCTGAATTTATCAGATTCTGAGACTTTCTTGTTTCAGGTTCTGAACTCTTCAGACTCTGAACATTTTCAGGTTTAGAGTCTGATTTTCTCATAGTCTTAGGCTTATGACCTTTTGGCTTAGACTTTGGCAAAGTTTTAAGTTTTGCTTTCATCTTTTCCTTAGGTTCAGAAGCTTCAGACTCTGAGCAGTTCAGAACCTCAGACTTAGCAATCTCAGTTTCTGTTAACTTCTTTATCTCAGAACTGTCAGAAGCAGGCACAAAGCATACTTTAGAGCCTTTT
This sequence comes from Medicago ruthenica, assembly GCA_018208015.1. NCBI lineage: Eukaryota > Viridiplantae > Streptophyta > Magnoliopsida > Fabales > Fabaceae > Medicago > Medicago ruthenica. The sequence continues at coordinate 80,753,036 of CM031372.1, read as the reverse complement.
ATACTATCTTCAGAACTGGATGGAAGGTTTGTTTCATTTTGAAAATTAAATGAATCATTTTTGAAACCAATTCCTTCTCCTTTGTTTCTGCTGATATTATAAATCATAGAAGCAACTTTGCTTCTGTTGATTCCAGCCAAAATAAAATTTTGAAGAGCAGTTTCATGTTCACTAGGAACTTTATCAGGTCTCTTATGAACCATTTCTCTGAGCTCTTTAACTTCTTCATCAATATCATTGATATGATTATGAAGTTGAAGATTCTCATCAGCCAGCAAGTTATTTTTCTTTTTCAAAGTTTTAAACTGTTTTAACTTGCTTCTGAGGTGGTTCATAAGTTCTTTAACTGTTTCAACAAGATCAGATCTAGTGAGTTCAGAAAATACCTCAATTTCATCATCTGAGTTTGAATCTGCTTCTGTATCAGAAGATACATTTGCAACCAAATTCAATTTGGATTCTGCTTCATTTTCCTTGTCAGATTCTGATTCAGCCTCTGTGTCTGAAGATACTTTTGCAACTAAAGCCAAGTTGCCTTCTTCTTCATCTTCCTTGTTTCCCTCATAGATAGAACACAGAGAATTGAAGATGGCCTTTGCAGTTGACTTATCATTCAGCTTTAGATATTCATTGTGAGGTAGAGAGTTCACAATGATATCTCTTACTCTTCTATGCTTTTTATAAATCATTCTTTCAGCATCTGAGAGTGTCTTTCTGTCAGTTGCTACACCTTCTTCATCAACAGGAATAGTGATACCATCTTCAATGATATCCCATAGAGTGTCATCAACACCAATAATGTGACTGTACATCCTGTTTTTCCACCAAGAAAACTCTTCAGAATCACCAGTAAATACAGGAGGTTTATGGTGTGAATAAGATTGCCCATTTTCTTTATCATAGTCATATGATACAGAAGCACCACCACTTCTTTGAGAGGATTCATCAGAATCATCAGAATACCTGTTTTTCTCAGGATCAATACTGACTCACTGTTAAGTGATTGAATATCAGAACCGGAGCTCTAATACCAACTGAAGGTGAGAAAAACACACAAGAAGGGGGGGGGGGGGTTGAATTGTGTGTGGGCTGATTTATAATTCTTTTTCTATCTCAAAACTTTGGTTAAGTTCAGAAGTTGATTCTGAACCTTTATCAGAGTGTTTATGCAGCGGATTAAATAGAGAAGAGAAAGGGAAAGAGAGACACACAATGTTTTTATACTAGTTCCTTCCACAAGTTGAAAGTAGTCTAGTCCCCTTGTTACTAACAAGAGATTTGAACTATAATCAAACTGATTACAATTGCTCAGAGCACAAAGTAATTAGACTTCAATGCTCAAACACCTAGTAAGAGACTTCTAATGCTCAGAACTCAAAGTAATGAGACTTCCCTGCTCAAGACACACAATCAAGAGACTTCCCTGCTCAAAGCACACAAGCTGAGTGTTAGTTGCGTAACAAAAGTAAGTATTTTTAAATTATCGTCTCCTCAGGGATTGGTGCGCTATTTCGAACCGTTCAACAATCATTATCGTTTTGAGTAAGGGGTTTGTAACTTGGTTGCATAAAAACTAAAGTAATGTAAAAGCGGAAATAAAACGACAAGTAATAGGGAATAAAAGCGTTGGAATAGGAGTTCATCAATCTTTCATCGAATATAATCTAAAAATCATGCATATGAATTCTAGTGTTTTAGAGAAATTATCATGTATCACTCGACAACGTCATTCGTGTCCAAATGACGTCGTGAGATCGATCGTATCGTTTAGTCGATGATTTCCCAATCTATCAAACGATCCGAAAGCATTACGTTCCGACACTTTATGTGATTATCAAAACCCAAATCCATGTCTAGATTTTCTTATTTTGATAGAAGATTATTCTAAACCTAGATTCAAAAGTATTTGTCAATAGCAATTAAATCAAGCATGAGAATGAAAAGCAAGAATAACTTCAATATCACATAAATTGCTAAAATCATATACTTGCATAATCAAAGATTACATCTAAGCTAGAAAGAGTACCTCCAATCCCAACAAAGGGAAGTTAGTTGTTCATTTTCATGACAACTATACAAAAGTTTAGAGAAAGATGAAAATCCAAGCCTAAGTCTTGATTTCCCAAAGTCTTAGTTGATTCCAAAATCCCTTCACTCTTGCTCCTTGAAGATCATAGCTTCTAACCCTAAAAAACTAAATCCTAAAATATTACTAAACTGTAATAAAAGCAATCCTCTAATGGAAGTAGAAAATTATCAAAAAAACTATATCTGAAAAATGAGCTAAAAAGCCTTAAATATAACTGATTTTTATAACGCTTGCTACAGCGATGAGTTGGTCGCTGTAGCGACGGAAGATTTCTTGGCCAGTGGTTTTGCTCCAGGTCAGCAACGGGGTTCAAACCGCCCTTGGTCGCTATAGCGATCAGATCCGTCGCTATAGCGATGGAACCTTCATTTTTCCCTGCCTAAGCTCGCTTGTAGCGACCAGATCTGCGCTGTAGCCATGAAGCTTTATCAGATCTTCATGTTTCTTTGCTCATTTCCAGGTCCTAGCATGAAATTTCCTGCATAATAGATGGGGTGAGACATAGGATCACTAATTTGACATTTAATCATAAATTATGAGCTTATCCTATGATAACTTGCAAAACAAGTAACATAAGTGCCTAAAAATATATCAAAAGATAACTTCTTTTTAGCACTTATCACTGAGAGACTTCCTTGCTCAAAGCACACAAGCTAAGAGACTTCCTTGCTCAAAGCACACAAGCTAAGAGACTTCCTTGCTCAAGACACACAGTCAAGAGACTTCTAATTGCTCAATACACAAAGTAAAGAGACTTCTGTTTTGCTCAGCACGCAGACTGAGACTTGACCAAAATGATTTACAAATAAAACAAGTTTGAGTTGAACACTTGATCAAATATCAGAGGTTTTCACTTAATACAACTCAATTAAGACTCTAACACTTAAGAAATTCTAAGATAACCAATTGTAAGAATTCTTAAGTTATTTTGTGACAGAAAACATAAAACAGAGTGTTGCAGTTCTGGTGTTGCAGGTTGTTTTTCTGTGCAGAGTCTTAGCAATTCTTCATCAAAACTTCACCCTTTTATAGATAATAAAATAGCTGTTGAGAATTGCCAGAAAATCCAGCAAAGAGCCGTTGCAACGCTAGAGGCTAGGTCAGCTGAGTTTGTGTGCGAAACTGAGCAGAAAATAGAGCACACAAAGTTTCAATTCATTCCTTAAAAGCTGGGGAATGTTTTGGCCAAGGAGACAACTGAGTTGTTCTGACATGCAGGCATTTAATGCTGACAGGACAGTTACTTTTCCAGACTTCAGAAGCTTCTTCAGGAACAGTACTTCAGAAGCTGGCTTCAGACTCACCCTTCAGAAGCATTGTTCATCAGACGCACTTCTTCAGACGTTGACTTTCGTTGACCTTCAGACTCAGCCTTTAGACGTTGACTTCTGTTGACCTTCAGACTCAGCCTTTAGACGTTGACCTTCATACTCAGCCTTCAGAAGCACCCTTCAGACGCAGTCTTCAGACTCTGCCTTCAGAAGCTGCTTCAGACCCAGTTTTGCTTCAGACTTGCAACAAAGGCTTCAATGCTTTCCTTCTTGCTCTTAGCTTGTTCTTCCATAACCAATATTAATTACCAACATTAAGAACATGGTTCTGCACACTTAGAACAAAGCATTATCAATTCCAATTTTCTTTTTAACACTTTGTTATCATCAAAACCCAAAAAAGAGTTGTTTATACACATTTTGTTCCAACATGGGTGTGGGGGGGGGGGGGGGGGGGGGGGGGGGGAGGGGAATAAATATTATATTTATAATTTCAGAGATTTTCGAAAATTAATGTGGCGCAAGTGTTCAAAATTGACAAAGTCTATCCCAAACGCTATCGAAAAAAATTGTATGCGACAAAACGTTTATTTCAATTATGGACTATGTAATGAGTTAAGAAATATGATCAAAGTTGATGCAAATTAGCTTGAGAAGGATAATTTGTTTCCCTTTTGATCTTATGAATCAAGGTTTTTTTTTATATAAAAAAAACAATTGATTAACAATTATATGCACAAGTTGCTAGTTTCAACACAACACTAAAGGGCAAAATCTCTAGGTTAGTCAATTTCACAAACATATTGAGTACAAGTTACAAGTATAAAAACCTTGTAACTTTGTTTATGCAATGTTACACATAAATTTGACCTATGGATTAAATCTTCATGGTTCAAATCACTTAAACACAAGTTTATGAAAATTAACAAAATCAGAAAATTAACCCACTTAAGTCGGTCTGGTGGTATTGGCTCGAGATCTTAGAGTATGCTTCTCTCAAAATCTTACTTTTGATTCTCTATGATGCCCATTTCGGTTGGCTAGTTTGGTTTCTTAAAAAAAAAAAATACAACCCATAAAATTTTCTGCACAACGATAATTTTTTTTTTTAAAAGAGATAGAGACAAGAAGATGAACACCATGAGATGTCTACGCAGTTGCATGTCCCCAATTCAAAAATTGGAATAGAGATATAGATAGCTTTTGCAAATTGTTTGTTTACAAGAAGAAGAATACACAAAGATATCAAACCCAATTGTAGGACACATTCCTATGTTGATGAATATGAGATTTCTTCTTCTTTCTTTGATCTTCATCAAAAACCAATTATATATCTGAATTGCTCGACGATCCTCCGCTTTCTACTCCTTTGCAAGACCCACCTCTTCAATGCTTTCGTCTTGGCTGAATTCGTTGACCCAATTTGTGAGAAAACCGCCAAATTCAATTTTCGAATTTTGGGAGAAAAACCATAGGTTTTGCTGAGAATTCCCGAAGTACCTTCATCCCAATTTATAAAATTATAAATCTTAAATTTGACCTTTTCTTTCAATCTAATTTAACACCCAAATTCAAATTATTAAGTGTTTGAGATTTGTGTGATTTTGAAAGAATGAAATGATAAAGGTAAATGGTGTATATTTTTTAACTCTCTTAGTTGAAAAAGATGCATGAATGGTTTAAATGTGTTTAGAATGAGATAAGAAGAGAAAAATTAACAACATAAATTTCAGCTAAAAAATAACAGCATGAATCGATCCATTCTTATCATGTATCGATCCAAGCTTAGTTCGTACTTTCAAACAACAAACAAAATCGATTTTCATATCGACCCAAACAATTCATGAACCGATTCAAACCTTCAGTTCTCAGTTTTTGTTCAGTATGGATCAATCCGTACATACATGTATTGATTCGTCAAAACTGTTATGAAATCCTGAAAACATAGGTCGATTCATTTTCATCATGAGTTGATCCAAAACATCATTTTTAGTCCAAATTCTTGAAATTTCTTTAGCTTTCTCTAGACTAAACTACCATAATTCTGCCTACAGTTAATGCAATTCTATCATTAATGCTCTTGTATCAATAACAACAGTTATACACTCACCAACTTGTCATAAACGCACCTCTCCCTCTTCACAAGAATATGTGTCAAACTAATGCATTTGCATGGGAATGGGTGATATGATGTTTATTTAATAAGGGTATAATTGGAGTTGTATATCCAATAAACTTTAAATTTAAAGAGAGTTTCTTTTAAAAAGGACAAAAAAAGAATCGAAGGGAGTATTTCCTTCTTCTGACATCATTCATGTTTTTGCTGCCACTTGTATCTTTCCTTGCTTGTTTGATCCTCCCCACTTCCTTTTTCCTTTGTCTCTCCACCACCTCAACCAATCTCGCTTCTCTCTATGGAAGGTGTGGATCACTTTTTGAGGGGGGCCAAGACCCTCGATAATGCAATGATTGTTGTGCATTTTCGAGGGTCAAGAGCATTGATAATGATGTTTTACGTTTTTGAGGCACGTGACCCTCAGTAATGTTCAATTAAATATATTTTTTTTATCTCCGTCCATCCTTTTCATATTTTCCAGAACTATCACTTGTTACCATAACTTTAACATTTTTTTTTGTAAAATATAACAACCATAAGGAGTATACTTTCTTGTTTGTCCAAAAGAACTACTCCTCATACTCCACCGTAAAAAGTATAATCACTTGAAGCTAAACCACTCCAAAAAATCTTCCCATTTTCTTCATTGATAATCATAACTTAAAAGAACTATCATATTTCATCATAAAGAGTATACTTCACTTAAAGCTAAATCTTTCAGGAATTTCCACATGTCGGAACATAGGCTGAAAACTTGTGGTGCAACTTCCATGTTTGCAAGAAGTTCTTTAACCACCGACATAATATCACAACACGCCTTGCATCAATGTCAATCAATGTTTGTGTACAAATGAGAATCTTGTGTAATCCTGGTTGTAACAACACATCCTTGACTTGAAAACCTTCTCAAGCCAAAATTGATTCTTCCATCAATTTTCTCTAACCCAAATTTTACATCAGAACTTGTGATTGCAACACTTTCGTAGTACCACCCTTCTTTAGTACCACCCTTCTTTCTATCCTTGAACCAAACCTAAACCTCTGATACCATTTCTTATGAAGTCTAAGGGTCTAAAAGTAACAACAGAGACAAAGTTCGAAGACCACAAGAGAGGAAAACGCCACATCTCCCTCCATAAACTGAAGGCATTAAGTTAATGGGACACCTCTTTTATAAATCTAACATTTTACTCATTCATAGATGATGTGTGACTTAACTACTCAAACTTGAAACTCAACAATCTCTCCCATAGGAGTCCACCTCATATAATACGATCCAACTCTCGCTCCCCCACCAAGCCAAACAAAGGCTATGATACCAGTTGTTGAGAAAAATTGACATAGAGAAAATAAAGAAACACAATTACAACATAAGAACGTAATGTGGAAACTCCAAAACTGGATAAAAAAACCTTGATCGTTGTCTAATGACAACTATAGAATAACATTAAATGCAATTTGTTACAAAACATATATTTCTATCAAACACCCACCCTGTGGCTCACACCAAACTCTTCAAAGAAAATATCTAACTACATCCCACACCACTCTAACACAAGAACATAAAAGAAAGAAAAAGTCATATATAAACTTGAAGTATTTCTTACAAGTGCATCACTTTACTTGTCTTACAAGAAACAACTTTGTGAACAACAAGATTTGGCAAACAAGAAAGTAAACAATTGAAAGAACCAACTTGCTTGTCTTGCACTTCAAGAAACAACCATACTCTTGCACTTCAAGAAATAACCTTGTGGTCCCTTTGTCGTTCCAAGCAAGAAAATCGTCTTATATTTCCACTTTCTTGAGAAACAAGTATCGTCTTCAACTTTATTGAATATGTATATTTTCAACCAACACTAACAATTTTCACCTTGATTGAAAATGATACGTTCACTTTCATTTTCTTCACCGAAAATCGTACTCCAAAAGAACTAGCATATTCCACCATAAAGAGTAAAATCACATGAAACTAAATTACTCCAGGAATTTTCACATTGTCTTCATTGACAATCATAGCTCAAAAGACTATCATACTTCATCGTAAGGAGTATACTTCACTTATAGCTAAACCACTCCAAGAATTTTCACATACCGGAAAATAGACTAAAAACTTGTGGTGCAACTTCCATGTTGGCAAGAAGTTCTTCAACCTCGACATAATATCACAGCACACATTATATCAATGTCAATCAATATCTGGTACAAATCAACACCTTGTGTAATTCTTCTTGTAACAATATCTAATCAACCAAACTTAACATTATCCTTTAATTAGTTTTTCTATAAGGTTGTGACATCGTTGATGTTAATTAGAGTCTTTTTTTTGTGTACTCGTTGTTAATTAGAGTCTATTGTGATGTTAATTAAGTCATGAAACATTATTTATAGCTGAAATTTATTGTGATGTTAATTAGAGTCTAACATTCAATGATTATGTGCACAAATTTGTAGCTGAAATCGATTAAGAATGAAAGTTCGTTCATTGATGTAAACATTCTTAGAGAGAAATGACATCTTTAAAGCATAAAATTAAGTTAAAGTACTAGTGTAATTTCGCCTAAAATCATTGGATTATAACTGTGATGTAATGCTATAGATTTCCTAAAAACATTTATTAAACTCAGCAGATTATGAGTTAGTTGTACAAAGAAATATCATATTTGTTGGTAAACTATTTCACTTTTATAAGATCAAAAGCACTTACTTGGAAGAAGGATAGCTCAAGTTTGTTTGAAGATGGCTATGAATGGAGAAAGTATGGACAAAAGAAGATAATCAATGCAAAATACCTCAGGTATATATATATCTTCAATTTCAACTTATAATAACTTACTCAAAATCTCTTTTTTTTCTTCTTCTATGACACTATTAGTTCTTAATGAATAATCATAATTCAATATGTGATTCATATTATAGGAGCTACTACAGATGTAGTTACAAAAGTGATGAAGAATGTGAAGCTATGAAACATGTGCAGAGAATTCAAGAGGACCCTCCATTATACAGAACCATATATTATGGCTATCATAGTTGCAAAAGCTCTTTATCAAATTCTGAGATCACTTTATTGGAACCTAATAATACTTCTTCTATGTTCCTTAGCTTCAATGACAGCTCCCAATGCAAAGAACAATTCCCATTTTCATCATCCACAAAACTGGAGCCTATAGAAGTGATTAATCCCTATGATCACCATATTGGTCACAACCAATTAATAACATCAGATTACCCTCTCTCATGTGATTATGAAGATGAATTTGATTATTTGAGGCATGCTACTATGTTATCATCCGCACAATCTCTTCAATTTCATGATGGTTGAGGGCGCAGTCTTGGAACAAACAAATATTCTTGCTCCTATGCATCAATTAGGTAAGTTTCAATGTGATTTAAGGAATATGTTAACTGATAAAAGAAAATTCAATTTATTCTCTATTTGGTTATGTACAATGTGAATGCCTTGTAAGTTTATAAATAAATTGTTCCGTTTCATAAAAAAAAAATGTTGAATTATTCTGGTAAAATAGATGAATTTGTTGATATAGATAAAATTTGGTAGGAAATTGTGTCTAGAGAGGTATTCATGATTACTCCTTAAAATATATATTAGGCGTCATAATGTGTCTTTGCAAAATAGATTTTTTGGATGTGGCAATATCCCTTATATCACTTATATGGAGATTCTTGATCTTAATGAGGGGTTTCTTTTGTGTTGGTCTCTAGGGTTGGTATGTGGAGTTTATGTATTATGTAGACAAATACATAAATTTTCGTTGACCAAACTTTTTTTTTATATACAGAACCGAAGAGAGTATTATGACTCGCTCCATGTTGCTGAGTTGGGAAAAGGGTGTTTAAATGTTAGTTTGATTTGTGCTATCAAATTGTTGTTGAGTTAATGGAGTGTGAGTTTTTATTATACCCTTCGTCAATGAAACACTACTTTTAGTTTGTTAGCTAAGTTGGGATTAGATAGTGATATTCTTTTTTTCTCTATTTTAGAGTGGCCTTTGTGTTGCCCTAGATTCTTTCTTTTCTTTTGATTTTAGTTTTTCTCTGTTGTTCGGCTGAAAAAATAAAATATGAGTAGATATAACTTGTAGTTCTAAATTGTACCAGGTAAGAGTTTAACTCAGCATCGTACCTAAAAAAAAAAAAAGTTTAACTCATCATATAATAAACCACCCACTATTTATACTTTTTTTTAAAGAAAGATTTAGTAAATATAAAAGAAAGTCACTCTTTCCACGTTTGAAATTGCTAAAAAAACATACTCAACTGTAATTAACTACAGTTTGATGGTTCAATCACTTTTTAAGTTAGTTAAAACCGACTTAAAAAGTGATTTGACCGCTTAAAAAGTGTCCAACGGTAGTTAACAACTACTGAAAAAGTTAACTACAATTGGATACGTTTTTGCATGTTTTTGAATTGGACTTTTATTTTAGTCGGCTAAAACCCATTCTTTTATCCAAAAATTGCTCAATAGTCCCCTTCAATTGTTAACAGGCCCCTCAAAAATCCAAAAATACTCCTATCAGCTACAAACCGAATCTATTGAGGTCTAACTCCCGATCGTTAAATTCAAGGGTAACGACCTAATTAGCATGGAAATAATAAAGGAAAATGCTAAATTTCCCTAAATCTAGTATTACAACAAATTCAAGATGATAAACGTGGCTTATATAATAAAAAAGTTAATAATTACCACCACAACCACCTTTATTCCACTAAACAGATGCATTTGTGATATTTTTTTTTACGAGCCATTTGTCCGTAGTATACAGCATAGCTCAATAGTAAAACAACATAGGTATGTATGCTCATATGCGTTTTTGAAGCAACTTTCTTCTAAAACTCAAAACACACTTCTTATTTTAATCGTTGATTTTCATCTGACGGGGGTCAGAGACCTTCAATTTGTGCTTGCTTATATTTATTTTACTAACAAGTGTTAATTTTTATTTATCTTCCTCTCATTATGTTGTTAAAGGATAAATAAAAATAAAAATGTGAATGTTTAAGCTTTGATGAGTTATTAATCAAGTAGAGGTGACTATGCTATTTTTGAGTTATTTTATTCGCTGATGTTTTTATGTGATATTTTATATATTGTCATTTTAATACCGCAACATTGAACATGTTCTGATTAATATGAGATTTCTCTCATTATTGTGGTTTATCTGAGCGTTGTAGTTTAATTTCAATATTTTGAATGATGCATGATATGTATTTTATGCATGGTGTGAATTTGATAGGGTAATTATGTAGTTATGCAATTCTGGACCCCGTAACTTTGCCATTTTTTCAATTTTGAATCCTTACAACCGATATTGAATCGAATCAAAACTCCTGAGAGGATCGATGTCTAATCCTCGAACCACATCGATCAAGAGTTAGGACTCGATGCTGTAAAACAGGGACATTTAAGAGGCTTGTGAGCATTTTGAGGGACCTATAGATAAAATTTCCTTTTATCCTTTATTGTGATTTCTGTTTACGTCCAAAATGAATTTTAGAGAGTATAAATTGTATTGTTTCATAAGTTGTTCCATTATATCAAGTTGGAGTACTCTTTGTACTTCCTTGAATAATAGTTATATATATATATATATATATATATATATATATAGGAAAGTTGTTTCCGTATCAAATTGAAATACTTTTTGTACTACATTGATTAATAGTTTTGTTTATGAAAAAAAGAAAGTTTTTAATTTTTTATGCAACATCAAGGTGCATAATACTTAAGTCAGCTTATTGGGTAAATTTTGGAGTGCATAATAACTAGTGAGGCGTGTTTACATGTGTTTTTTTGGGTATCCTCGGCGCATAACCGTAGATACTGATCTCTTGAGTTTTGTGAGATTCATATGGACGGTAAACTCTTCTTAAAAGTTTAAACGCTGCTACATGCCCAACACTGAATTATGTGCATGTGATTATAGTGTACTTTTTCAAAAAAGATTATCTTTTAAGTTCTATTTTCTTCCACTACATTCACACGAGAATGGGGTGATTTAGGGGCATTTTTTGACTTGTAATCACCATGTGCATACCTTTTTTCTTTTAAGTTAAATGAGTAGTTTCCACACATATCGGGTTTTTGTTTCGTGTATTTTATGTGGTTTCGTCATCTTAGTACGACATTGTTTTGTTCGTCGTTGTGGTGCAGTGTTATTTGATTTTCTGCATTGATGTGTTGTTCGCTCGGTTCAGATTGATTATAAACTTCGATCAATTACAAATTCAATCAATAATTAGACATTATTTGTAGGCCTTTTTGCATTTTATGTTTTCAGCTTGAATGTTGTGAGTTGAATTCATCTTTTTCCAATTTTAGCGATGTTGAATATATATTTATTTATGATATACTTTACCAATTTTATCGAATGGATCGTTTCTTTTAATAAAAATAAATTAAAATAAGAAAATGCTAACTTGTGTCATAAGGGCACAAGATTAGGATCTAAAAATAGAATTAAAAAAATAAATGTTGTATTAAAATAGGGATTTGCTAATATATACCCTCTAGTTTTTATGTGGGAGTATTTTAGCAAGTTATAACTAAAAAGTTGATAAATACACCTTGAGGTGTATGTTGCTATAACACACCTTCTAAAAAATAAGTGGGTGTATGTTAGCAACTCCTATAGGCATTTGCTAGAATACACCCACTTATTTTTTAGAAGAAGTATTTTAGGAAGTGATAACTAAAAAGTGGCTAAATACACCTAAAGATGCATGTTGTTAAAATACTCCCACATAAAAACTAGTGGGTGTATATTAGCAAATCCCATTAAAATAATAAGTTTTTAAACTTTTAAGATTATGAAGACATGATTTCCAAAATTAAATTTTTACATTTAGTTTCTTATCGTGTGCTCTTACGTCACAAGTTAGCAAAACTCGGGGTTATGCTAAAGGCACTTGCTAAGAAGACAAAAATTGAAATAATTGATGAGTTTAATGAAGTTAAGATCAATTTTTAAAGTTTTAATGTAATGAATGCACATTTTTTAAGATAAAGTTTCTTAATTAGACTTCTTATGTCCTAAGGGCAATTGTTATTATTTTTCTTTATTTAATGATAGAAGTTGTTTGTCTGAACACACATCTCTTTGAATTTCAACCGAGTTCCTCTCCAAGGAATATTGAAACAAAAACAATACCATTTATACGTGTTAAAAATAAAATAATTAGTCAACGATTTAATTTCTTCCTCAGTCAAGCACATAGGCTGACCATCGAAGTGTTCAAAGTTGACATTCAAAAACTAATTACGTGTTTTAGTTTTCATCAATAATTGTAGAGATTCTCATAGTTGTAACATGCTTCGTTCTTTCTCTATAAATTCAATTGATTCAACTAACCACCAAGACAAAATTGAACAAACCACTTTGGCAACTGCAAGCAAAGCTTCTTTCTGCACGATTATTTGGGAAGAAAATCAAGTTGATATATAATTTGTAATATTTCAAATGGCTCTTCTGGCAGGTAGCTTCACCCACATGCCAGTGCTTCCCACCCTCAACTATGCGTCTAAAAAATCTATGACAATTACCATGTAAGTATATATTTGATACTCCCTCTGCCCCTTTTTATAGGAGTAGTTTACAAAAATCACGTGTATTAAGAAAAATTGTTGGAGTAATAAAGTTGTCTCAAATGTGTGTGACTATTATTATATTACCCTTAATTAAATATATATTTAATGTTAACTATTCATATACCAAGACAAATTGATAGTATTAATAAGTGGTATATTTGAAAAAAGAGCAATCAATACATCTAGGAATTTGTATATGGTCTTATATTTAGAGACAACTTTTTTTGTAAATTATTCCTATAAATAGGGACGAAGGGAGTATTTGATACTCCCTCCGTTTCAAAATACATGTCCATTTTGGAGAAATTTTTTGTTTCAAAATACATGTCCATTTGATAGTTTAATGATACATTTTGTCTATTTTACCCTTGCTTACCAATTAATTGGATTCTAGATTTTCTCCACAATAATTATTTTCTACTAATAAATGTTGACCCAATTTTAAGTGGATTTACTCATGCACTCTCCCAAGAACTTGTTTAATTAATTTTGGTATTGGTATTGGGAGTAATTATGAGATGGGATAAATAAATGTAAAATGGAGAAAATCAAAGACAAGGGTATAATAAGAACTTTTGTGTCAAACTAGCTTGTCCTTGGTTACTGCAATTTCTCTAAAATGGACATGTATTTTGAAACGAAAGGAGTATAAATAACAATTCTCTAATTATTTACGTAAGCTTAACGACTCATTTTTTCAAGTAAGCATAGTTTTAATGTTTGCATCCCTATATACGTATCAATTTTTCTTATACGTATATTTTTTCAATTTTTAATGTTTGCATCACTACTAAAAATTTGCTAATTTTCGTATCAAAAGAAGTATTGTTAATTTGTAGTTGACTTAGTGGTTGGTTTAGCAGCTAAACAAGAGATTGAAAATTTGAAATTAGCCAACTACACATTAGTTACTCATGGTTTGATGAATTTCTTAAACCAATCTCTAAACAAGTTACAAATTTATTTAGCAACAAATTTAAGAAACTAATTTGACACAAAAAAAAAATTTATAAATCGGTAATTAAATAGCAAATATATTGTATGGTATATAAACTTATAATAAACTATCATTGGACAATATACATGAATATAACTATATTTGTTGTTAATTTCTCTTCAGAAAATGTGCTAACAACAACAAAAACAAAACCAAAGTTGATCGAAAGAAACCAACAGGTAGCACAGGAAGTGGAGGATTGGGGACTGGTCCGAAAACGGAGAATACTCAGCGACGAAAAAATCCACCAAAAAATTCTGATGATGATCAACATGACAAAAACAAAACCAAAACCAAAGTTAATCGAAGGAAACCACCAGGTAGCACAGGTGGAGGAGGATTGGGGACTGGTCCACAAACGAATATTACTCAGCGAAGAAAAAATCCATCAAAAAATTCTGATGATGATGATGATGATGATCAACTTCACAACACTTTTGCATTCAATCTTACTGGCAATGAGTGGGTGGTGATTTATCTTTTTTTGATCCTCTTTGTAGGTTCAACATTGTTAAATGCACATTAAATAGGAGTTGTTTTAATTAATTTTCTAATGTACTTAATGGACATTGTTTTGCCATTCTTATGGTGGGGAATTTCAGTTTTTCTTTCATTTTAATGAAGACGTAAAATGAAGTGGCAAATGGATTGGAAAAAATAATGAGCAAGGTACCTCTCCATTTAACAAAATAAATGGAGTATGCAATGAGATAAACACATAAAATAGATAATGGACCATAATACTAAGTGGGTCCCACCACTATTAATTATTTTATACTTTTTAATATTTTTTGTGCCTTTATCTCTCGAAATAAAAAAAATACAGAAAATCATAAATGAAGATGATCTTAACTCTAGAAATAATACATTAAAAGGAGAATTGAAGATAGTTAATATTACATGCTACTAGTTGTTTTCTGTTGGTTTAGGAATTCGAAAATTACCTTAAAAGGAGTACACCACCAAAAAGATTATCGGTTTCAGTCACGACCAGGTGGTTATATGTTTCACGGCACATCTAAAAAATTGTACAAAGTAAACTATCAATCATGACGTCTCCAAGATAAAACAGCCCAGTTTACTATGCGATTAACTACTGAAACAGAGAAAATCGTTCCATAATTACACCCTTAAATATGGTTATTACGGCCACTCAAATAAGGTTCGATGGACATGAAATAGCTCGATAACACAAGTCGAAGGGAGAAGAGAAGAAAAGGTTCGATAACTCATAAGCCTTTTGTGGTGTACTAAATGAACTATGTGAGCTCTCTTGTTACAAGAACTCTGCGGATCAGATCAACCAACAAACGGTTAGGATAAGTGTGGGGAACAAGTTGGAGCGCGCAAGAGGATAAGACCAAAAATATCCGGATAGTTAGTTAGATCAGATATATATGAAACATGTTCATTAAGAAAGCACTATCAGATAATGATAAAATTAAATAATTTAACATTTTTGGGTGATATATATATATATAGCTTAAGCTCGTCCGACCGGACAGCGGCGACGTCGCATGTGATTTACATATTTGCGTGAATGTTCTTTTTGTTTACAAAAGTCGGTATCACAAGGACACAACCTTGGGAGTGACTCACCTATTATATAACACTAATTCTATCTTGACCTGTCCGGTGAAGATCAGAGAATAGTAACGGTGAATCTCTAAGTACGGAGGTTGGTGTCGCAGATGTTCATGATGCTCCGGTGCGACAGAGAGCAAGCATCGTCGGTGAAGGAGAATGGTGCATGCACGCACGTTAGCACTCCAATGCTCAAGTCAGTATATGAAATAGGTGGATCGTGTGTGCAAAATGGGTGATGAAAGTGTACCTGAGCGTGACACTGAGTCACGCTTATATAGAGGAGGAGAGCGATAACCGTCTTTGGGTTTTACGGCGTCAATCCTGGATGTCGTTAGAGATGATATGGACGCTCAAGATTGTTCCTAATTGATGTTGTACGGTGATGCGCACAGAGCTTCACCTGCACCTTCATTGTGCTTTCTCAGGGAGAATGTGGGCTTTGCCTTATTAGGATTATTCACATTGGGCTTTATGCCGGTCCGGAATAGTTTCCCCCCAAGTCATTACTGTCTTTTAGATGTAATGGACTTGTTTCAATGTACATTCTCGAAGATGTCGCCACTGACGTTTGTAAGCTTGTGACTCTGAAGACGATTTGGATTTGCGTCGTGCACAATCAGTCTACGACCTCGTGGTCTTCTTGTTGTTTAGTGTTGTGCATGTTGAATTTGTTAAGTGCTCCTGAGTAAGTATGTATGGTGAATCGGGGTAGTAGGCATTTATGGTGATGGGATTTGAAAGGATCTGATGAGATGACTTTTCAGTTTCTGTTCCCCATGTGTCACATGCGTGTCCTGCACACATCTCAATGTTGAGTCTCACACTAGCCCAATACTTGAGTGTTTGTGAATTTCAAGGGCGTCCCCAATCGTTGGATTGCAAATTTTGATTTCCTTAGAATCTTGGCCCTCCCAATTACTCTTTTCAAATCCCTAACTCTTTTTAGTTACATTCCAAAAAACTTTACTCTTTTCTCTCAACCTTCAAGATTTCTTTCCAGATTTCCTGAAACCTTTCCAGATTTTTCAAAGTTTCAAGGATTCGCTACGTTATCTCCACTTTCTGTTGTTTGACATCAGCAGTTTGAGATTTTCACATTTTCGTGGTTATTTAAAGGTAGTTCTTTCCATCTCTTTTCTTATTTTTCTAACTATTTTTCTTGTTGGTTCCACCCTTTTTTACTTAAAATGGAGAGAGAATCCAACTTTAAAAACCCATAAATTTTGAGCGGCTATCTTTCTAGCTGTCCATCTGAGAGTGGTGGAGATATGGTGGAGGAAACCGAATCGAGGGCGGATGAAGGTTTCATTTTTGCCAAAAACCCTGCTTTGGTACCATATGGTCCCCTTCACTCCTCCCTCTCTTTGTGGGTGTCGGCCAGACCTTTTGTGAAATCGATCTGGAAAACCCTGTCAATGTCCCATATACTAAAAAAGATATTGTCTATCAATCAGTTAAGAGTAGTTTAGATCTGCGATTTAATTGTCCCATCGTCCATCGCGACATCATATGGTGGATGGTGGAGTGTTCTAGGTGTCGTTCTCATGGTGCTCACTTTATTTTATTTTTTTGGACAAAGACGACATGGGGAAATCAAAGCCGAAGACGGTGGTGCTCCATGCAGACGCTGCTAATTATATTTGGGCACATTTGGACGTTTTGGGTGACCGTTCTTCTTTTAATCCTGCAGAGGCCAAAGAGGAGGTTGACTGGATCAACGATGAGCTCGAGGGCAGTTGGCAAGTGGAGTTTCCTAGCATGAACAAGTGGGTGTGCAGTGATAACAAATCATCTTATGTTATTGGTGGTGGCACTGAAGCCACATAGTCAGATTGTGTCAATGCAGCAGTGGATGACACAATTATAGGGGCAGTTTCCCCCATAACCGTCGAAATCGGTATAGGAGCAGTTGCTCCCAAAGCAGTTGACACATTGGCATCCATTGTAGGAATAGACGCCTGGGCAGATTGTGCTTGTGAAGATTGTGCATTCATCTGGGAAGATGTTGCAAAAGTACTGGGACGAACCATTTCTTTAAGGGCTTTACCACTTCTTAAATGCATGCAAATAAGATTTTCCAGAAAAACTTATCAAAATGATTTGAAATTTTCCAGAAATGTATTTTTTTTCACAAGAACAACTAGGAAAAAATATAAATTGACCGAAATTTCTTCCAAAATGCACAAATAGGGTCCCACCGGGAGTGCCAATTTGTTTACATGTGTTTTTGGTAAACGACGAGTCTAGTTTTGTTTATTACAAGCAGGATCAAACTAGAAATCCTAGAACACGTTGTGCATTATTATTTCCAGAATAACATGAATGTTCATCATCTTTAATGAGTTTGCATACAAAAAAGATGAAGAAAACTGTTTTTGCATGAAGATAACTGTCTGATTTCGACAGAAACCAACCCTTGATTGTTTAAAAGTTGTTAAAACAAGCAGAAAGAAAGGCTTAAAGTTTTAAAGAAAACAAAACTTAAAGAAATGTAAATTGCATTGCATTGAATTAAAAGGTGGTTCACAAGATCATGTTACATACATTTTGTTTACTCTTTTCTCTGGAAGCTGGTACTTCGAGTGTATAGAATTTCTGATAATGATTTGTTACCCGTTTTTCCTATGAAAAACTAGTATATATACATAGAAAAAATAACTGCAAACCTAACGGCTAGAAACTATATTATTTCGACAGCTTAAGCATGACTTCCACGTGTTTGAACCTTCAAACTTGCCCCTTCAAAGAGAAACTGGTTGAAGTCTTCTTCCCTTCTGTCGAAATAACTGAAATCAAAGAGGGATCTTTTCCTCTTTGTCGAAATCATGTTAATCGAACACCACAAGGCTCTCTTTTGGACTTAAGCAAGTCTTATGCTCTTGGACTTGGTGAACTTGCAATCCTGAATCTTCTTTTAGTTGAAATCTGCATCCCTTTCCTACACTTAGAAAATTTCATGGCTTATACAACCAATATAGTTAGTCGAAATAAGGGAATTCAAATTATATGCTAACAGGAAGAGAGCAAGTTTCTACGGCAGAGGAAAATGGTGCATATATGCACGTTAGCACTCCAACACTCAAGTTAGCAAGAGAAAGAGGTGGATTGGTGCAAAAAAGTGGTGAATGGATCGTACCTTGGGTGTGAGGCTAGGTCTCACTTATATATGTGAAGAGGACGATAATCGTTTCCGTGATATGCGGCGTGATCTGCAGAAGCTGTTAGCGATGGGCTCAACGGCAGAGATTGATCCTAGGTATGCTGCATGTGATGTAAGCTGCATAGGGTTTATCCTGAACCTCCTCTCCGTTTGTATCTTGACCCCGTGGGCTGATGTTAGTCAAAAGTAAGTATATTTTTATATCGTTTCCTCAGGGACTAATGCGATATCATAAACCGTTCAACATCGATTATCATTTTAAGTTAAGGGTTTAATGATTTGTTTGCTATAAACTATTCGACTTTAAAAACGTTAATAAAAACAGAGAGTAATAGGGCGTAAAAAGCGTTAGGATCAATGTTCGTCAATCAAACATCGATTATATTCTAATGATCATATATATGGATTCTAGCTTTTCTTATATACGATATTATCACGTATCACTCGACAACATCATTCGTCTCCAAATGACGTTGTGAGATCGATCGTATCGTTTAATCGACGATGTCTCAATCTATTAAACGATTCGAAAGCTTTACGTTCAGACACTTTGTGTGATTATCAAAACCAAATTCCATGTCTAGAATTTCTTATTTTGATAGAATATTATTCTAAACCTAGATTTAAAAGTATTTTTCAATATCATTTAAATCAAACATAATAATGGAAAACAAGAATAAACTCAATGATATATAAAAGGCTAGAATCATATATTTGAAAGATCAAAAGTTTACATCTAAGATTGATTGATTACCTCTAATCCCAACAAAGGAGATTTAGTTGTTCATTTTCATGACAACAATACAAAAGTGGAAAGGAAGATGGAGATCCAAAGTTAAGACTTGATTTCTCAAAGATTCTTAGTTAATCTACACTTAGATCACTTTTGCTCTATGAAGAATGCCTCTTTTTAGCCATATTCTCTTTCTGGAAGTAAGTGTTAATGTTCAGAAAATGAGCTAAAAAGCTTAAATACTATCTGATTTTTATAAGGTTCGCTACAGCGATGAGTTGGTCGCTGTAGCGATGGAAGATTTCTTGGCCTTTGGGTTTGCTCCACGTCAGCAAATGGGGTTCAAACCGCCCTTGGTCGCTATAGCGACCAGATCCATCGCTGTAGCGATGGAACCTTAGTTTCTCCCTGCCTAGGCGCGCTATAGCGATGAATCCTCCGCTGTAGCGATGAAGCCTTATCAATTCTTCATGTTTCTTTGCTCAGTTTCAGGTCCTAGCATGAAATTTCCTGCACAAATAGATGGGGCAAGACATGGGATCAATAATTTGACATTCGATCAATAATTATGAGCTTATCCTATGATAACTTGCAAAACAAGTAACATAAGTGTCTAAAAATATATCAAAAGATAACTTCTTTCTGGCACTTATCATGGGATTGTAGGCGGAGGGTCATTCCATAACATGTTTATTTCTAATATACTCTACTAAATTGAGTGAATGAATATCATTTGTTTCATATAAATAATTATTCCATCTATCTCTAATCACAAGAACATTTACAAAAAAAATGTTTTGCCCCTAAATATAAAACATCTACAAAATTCTAAATGCATTTGTTATATTCATTTTCCACACATTTGCCTAATTAATACTATCATTTTATCATGAAATATAAAATGTTAACATTAAATATATCTATACACAAAGTGTAATTTGATAATAGTCACACATATATGCAATAAATTTACTACTTCCACAATTTTTTTAATACCCGTAACTTTTGTTAGATGATTGTATAAAAAGGGACGGAGAGAATATTATATATACAAAGTGATCTCAGTGACTATGAATAAATAGTTAACTAAGTGAAGTTGAAGTTATTTATAATATTGTTTTATTGATCATGAAACAAGTTGTTTGTATGAACATCTTAAAAAAAAAAAGTTGTTTGTGTGAACATACATCTCTTTGAATTTAGAAAGAGTTCTTCTCTACCGAATATTAAAAGGCAATAAAATAATACTCCCTTTAGTCACTTTTATGAAACAAATTGGTCAACTAAAGTTTATGTATTTGATTTATATAATGTAGAGCAAATGCATCAACTTTTATTGACCTATTTATTTCTTATAAAAAAGACAAGAGGGAGTAGTTGACCATGCATATAATTTAGATCATACAATCACCAATTACCTGCTGCATGTAGCACGTGATCCAATTTTTCCATCCCATTTGTGGGTTCAGACCAATTTCTTGGATTTTGGTGGCCTAGGGCGAACTGTAATTTGTACTCTATGAGCATTTTTAGATACAAAGTCACTAATAATTATGTATGCAACAATATGTACTATCATATCTTTTTAGATGAGAAGCTTTTCAATAATTTTAACTTCAAAAAGCTTCTTTCTACACTTGCAACAATCACCTACATAGTTAAGTGAATTCGATATGCAATTGAAACATTTGACAAACTAAAAAAAATTAAATGCCGACATCAACACATTTGACAAAGATATTGCAATACTTTTAATATAGAAAAAAATCTTTTGCATCAACATCAGACAAATCATTATGAGAAAACGTGGCATCAAAATTTGTGCTAGATTTTTTAAATTCATCATTATCCAATGATTTCAAGGTTCTTGCCTCAGATAAAAAACCAACAATACTTTCAAATACTTCTAACTGCACAAATATATTTTTCAATGAAGTTATTATCATATCAACAACCACCAAAATATGACTGACTCTAAAAGATTTCTCGAGTGATTGTATTTGCTCATCATTGTCATTCTCATCATATTGTATTTTTCTAAAGCTACGACACTTTGTTGGAAGTGTCTGTTCTATACTCATATCAAATGCAAGGCTTTTAGGCAAGATTCTAAGTCTTCATTTCTATATTTTTCAAAGTATAATATTTTACCTTACACTTTTATAAAAAATTTGGGACCGTATTCTATACTTATTTTTTGAGGCCTAGGACGGTCGTCATCTTCGCCCTGCCTCAGATACTTCTTCCTCAGTCAAGCACATAGGTTGACCATCGAAGTGTTCAAAGTTGACATTCAAACACCAATTACGTGTTTTAGTTTTCATCAATAGTTGTAGAGATTCTCATAGTTGTAACATGCTTCGTTCTTTCTCTATAAATTCAAGTGATTCAACTAACCACCAAGACACAATTGAACAAACCACTTTGGCAACTGCAAGCAAAGCTTCTTTCTGCACGATTATTTGGGAAGAAAATCAAGTTTGATATATAATTTGTAATATTTCAAATGGCTCTTGCGGCAGGTAGCTTCACCCACATGCCAGTGCTGCCCCCTCAACTATGCGTCTAAAAAATCTATGACAATTACCTTGTAAGTATATATCTGATATAAATGACAACTCTCTGATTATATAGGGATGTTTAAAGACATTTTCTTTTGGTTAAGTAGTTTATTGACTGAAAATTTAATTCTTAAGGTGAATAAGTAGGGAATCTGAAGTTCGAACTCCGACCCCTTGATACTGGAACATCCCTGCCAACTGATCTATGTTCACATGGATAAAGACTCGTTTTTTTCTTCTAGTAAACATAGTTTTAGTGTTTGTATTAAAATAGTACAATTGAAAAGATTACCGACTTCGGTCACGACCATGTGGCTATATGTTTTCAGATGCACTATGATACTAAAAATTTGTTAATTTTCGCATCAAAAGAAGAATTGTTAATTCGTAGTCGACTTAGGGGCCAGTGTAGTGCTAAACAAGAGATTGAAAATTTGTAGTCGACCAGGTAGCAAACTACGCATTAGTGACTCATAGTTTGTTGAATTTCTAAATCAATCTCTAAACACGTTAAAAATTTATTTAGCAACCAATTTAATTAAGAAACTAATTTGAGATCAATAGATTTTATAATCATTGGACAGTATACATGAATCATGAATATAACTATATTTGTTGTTAATTTCTCTTCAGAAAATGTGCTAACAAAAACAAAAACAAAACAAAAATTGATGGAAAGAAACCCAGGGGAAGCACAGGAAGCGGGGTATTGGGGACTGATTCGAAATCGAAAAATTCTTATGATGATGATGATGAACATGACAAAAACAAAATAAAAGTTGATCCAAAGAAACCAACGGGTAGCACAAGAAGTGGAGGATTGGGGACTGATCCGCAAACGGAGAATCCCCGGCTACCAAAAAATCCAACAAAAAATTCTGATGATGATGAAGATCAACTTGACAACACTTTTGCATTCAATCTTACTAGCGGTGAATGAGTGGTGATTTTTCTTTGGGTCATGCTAACCAGTGCTCCCGAGCACTAGTCCCGAGCACTAGTTAAGGAAGTTAAAACAAGAAATTTGAAGTAAAAAATAACACTTTTTTAAACTTTTGATGCATTGTTGGAACATTGGTGTGAAGTTGGAAGGAAATTGCAAGATTAAACACTAAGTAATAAGACTTTGATCTAGTGTGATGTGAATTGAAAAAATAGATAGTGGGGGTCCCACATAAAATAGAACACACATTAGTGTTTAAATTGCGGTATTTAATTTTAAATACTTGATATTGATAAAAATAATAGTAATTATTATTTTTATTCATGAATATCACTTCCCATAATTTTAGATTATGTTGGTTGTGATAAGAATAAGAATTCAACTGAGTTTCTTATCTTTCCTTCATTCATATCCAATGAGTTTGTCTCCTCCACTTTTGTGGATTTGTTTCTTTTTGATCTTATCCACAAATGTTGTTGAACTGATTATTGATTAAGTTTCATTTTGAACTTATCCATTAGAGTAACTGCTGCCGCAATTTTAGCTAAAACAGTTAAAAAATCTCTATATAAATAGAGGACTCCTCTCAGTTCAAAAATCACACCAAAGAGTTCTATTGAGTTGTCGAGAACTCTTTCTCTCTTCTCCCTCCAGCTTGTGTTAACGAGCTATTCTTCTCCTTATCTCCTTTTTCTGTCCCTTCGGATATAAGAGTGTTCTTAAGACCTTAGTCCCTATTCGGTATAATGTCCCTTCGGAATTAAGAAAGGTCTTAAGAACATAGTCCCTTCGATATTATATGTCGTACTTTTAAGATCATAGTCCCTTTTGAAATAATAATGTCCCGTCGGAATTAAGAATGATCTTAACGGTATATATAAATATTCTTTCTATATTTTTCTATTTTTGGAGAAGTTAAAAAGTTAGAACGGTGGTATCACCGTAATTGAGTGGCCTTAGAACCATATTGATATTTTGGAGAGCTCAAAGGTTAGAATGGTGATAACACCATATTTGAGTGGTCTTAGCACCATAATAGAGTGGTCACAGTACCATATTAGAAAGTGGTTTCAGTATTAAAGAGTGGTCTTAGTACCATATTGGACGTGTAAATCTCGAACGGTTTTCTACAATGCAGTAGTTAACCGCACAGTTGTAGCTGGGCTTGTTTTATCCTGGAAGCGGCGTGGTTGATAGTCTGCCTTGCACAATTTTGGGCAGTGCCTCGAAACGTCTTAAAGAGAGCGACCTGGTCGTGACTCAACCTAGTAACAACTTCGGTAGATAGTCCCTTTCAAAATAGAATTTGGAAATCCAAATACAACAACTTGGAAATCCGAAAACAACAATTTTAAGACGATTCGATCTGTCATGTCTACCGAAGAAATTACTAACTCGAGTTTTATTGTCCCTAAATACAAGAAGGATAAAAAGGCTATAGAAATGCATCTATATATTGAACACAATGAAGTGCTTGTTGTTATAACAACAACACTCAGAAATTCACATATGCGATTTTGAATTTTTTGTTTAAAAACTATTTTCAAAAATCAGAACCACACTGTGAATAAGTAACTCTAACTGCCAACAGAATAGGAACCCCAAAATGGTCCTAAACGAAAATCAGCGGCCACCATCAAGAAATGACACTGGTTCACAATTTATTTTTAATACAATTGTGAGAAACCAGATCATATGTCCCGCAAGTATATTAACAAGTAAATTGTTGCTCCGCTGCCTAACCTAACTAAAAAAAAGGGAAATTCACTGATATGACTAGTTAAATCAATCTAGTTGGTGAATTAAGTGAATGGTGGATAAACATTAGCGCCTCGCGCCATGTTTGCTATGGTTATGCTATGTTCAAAAACATATGCTACTGCTGTAAATAACAAAGTGTTGTTAGGATATTATAACAACATTAAATTCGTTGACATTGGAGATGTGAAGTTGCAAATCACGTCCGAAAAGAAAATTATTCTCTAGGACGTGATGCATGCTCCAAAATAAGAAAGAATCTGAATTTCAGATTTCTATTGAATAAGAGTGAGTTGACTCGGACTTAAAAAGAGACTTGTGCATCATGCATTCTTGTCGGGGAAAGACTGCACCTTTGATGATATGCTCAAAATTAAATTCTCCCTCTATTTTATAAGTTGTGTGATTTTAATATTTGACATGTCAAAATTTATCATATGAACAAGCGTTTAATTTTAAACTTGAGTAACTTGGACTTAATTCCAAAGTTATATGACTAGAAAATTTTATTTTTTGCAGTCAAGATGAATGAACCAAAAGTTCATATAAATCAGTGTTTAGAGAATTTGAACCTCTAAACTTAATAAATTAAGATATGTGCGAACTTGATGACACATAAACTAGAAATGATAAAAATATACTTTATCATATGACTGTAAATTTTGAAAAATAAAATTGATACGCTTGATACGTTCAATTATTATAACAAAAATTGAAATTTATGTTGAATAGAGTACCCAAGTCTAAGAACAAAATTTCTAATTAAGAAGTTTTGAAGAAATGACAACCCAACTTGTCTTATTTTTTGAACTTGAGATTGTCTGGATTATATTTGGATTTTGGACCCCAAGAAAGTTGAACTCACTAGTAGAGCCTATGAATGTGTATTCATTAGGTATGCTATAAATAACGAAGCATGTAAGTTTTAAAACCTAAATGCTAAAGTGAGCATAGAATTAAACGATACTGATTTCTATGTAAATAAATACCCCTTTAAATAAAGAATAGTGGGGGCGCTAATGAAAGCACGCCATTAGTGGGGGCAAAGTAATTTCCCCTTTTAAATTGAGAGCTAGTGGGGGCACTGCATCTGATCACATTCCAGTAATCAGAAACAGTTATGAAAACATGATATGAGATATTATAGAACCTCGAAGAGGTAAGAAAGCTATAATTGCTAAAGAGTATAAACATAATTATATGGTTTATATATTGGAAGAGGATCCATCTGGCCTTCAAGAAGCTTTGTCTTCATTGGATGCTAACTTTTGAAAAGAAAAAAACAGTAAACGATGAAATGGATTTTCTAGAGTCTAACGAAACACGACTCTTAGTTGACTTGCCTCCTAATTGCAAACCAGTTGGTTGTATTTGAATTTTGGAAATGGAAAACTAAAACCTGATGGTTCAGTTGCTAAATACAAGGCTCACCTTGTAGAAAAAGGTTTTAGGCAAAGAAAAAAATATAGATTTCTTCGACACTCATTCACCAGTCACTTGAATCATATTCATGAGAGATACTAGTCCCTTTAGCCGATGTACATAACTCATAGTACTCCAAATGAATGTGAAAGCTGCCTCTTTAAATGGTGAATTAGAAGAAGAAATTTATATAGAACAACCCGAAGGTTTTTGTGATTCATGGACAAGAAAACAAGGTCAGTAAGTTAGAAAAATCTTTGCATGGTCTAAAATTAAACTCCTAAGAAATGGCATGAAAAATTTGACAACCAAAAGATATCGAATGAGTATAAAGTGAATGAAAGTGACAAATGTATTCACTACAAATATGTAAATAACATTTGCACGATCATATGTCTCTATGTAGACGACTTGCTCATATTTCGTTCAAAGATTCATGCTCTAATTTATGTGAAATCATTGTTTATCAACAACATTGATAAGAAAGACCTAGACAAAGTTGAAGTAATTCTTGGTGTCAAGATTACTGGATCAAAAAGGAGAATTTTTTTTTTAATTAATCTCACAATGTTGAGAAGATCTTAAGAAATGTAATTATTTGACTGTAAACTTGCAAGCACACCTTATGATCCAAGTGTAAAACTCTTCAAGAACACTTGAGGTGGTGTTAGACAAATAGAATATGCGAGCATCATCGGCAGTCCTTAGATATGTCACTGAATGTATTAGACCCGACATTGCCTATGTCGTGGAACTCTTGTGCAAGTTTACTAGTAGACCAAGTGAGAAGCATTAACATGCTATTGAAAGAGTCATAAGGTGCCTTAAGAAGACTATGACTCTAGGATTACATTATGAGGAGTATCCTGTTGTACTTGAATGGTACAAGATACAAAATAGAACATCCTTCAGATGAGTCTTGAGCGACCAGTGGCTGCACATTGAGCATCACTGGAGGATTTGTTTGTTGAAACATATGATATTGACTCAATCCACACTGGAATGATCTGAGATGAGAACACTAGAGAAAACTAGTGAAGAAGCAAGTTGAGAAAATGCTTGCTAGTTGAGATCCCCTAGTGGATAAATCCGTTGCCAGGAGTGTTAATTCATTGTGATAGTACTGCAGCTATTACAAAATTGAGAATCGTTACTACAATAGTAAGAGACGATAATTAAGGCACGAACACATAACAAATTAGAGAGCTAGCTACTCTCAAAAGGAACGGTTAAAGTAGATCATGTACGTACTGATAAAGAATTAGTTAATCCTTTGACGAAAGGAATTACTAGAAAGAAAGTCATAAACACATCCAATAGGATGGGACTAATGCCTAAAGATCACAAGTGATGGTAACCCGACCTAAATGACTGGAGATCCCAAGAAATAGGTTCAATGGGTAATAACAAGTCATGAGTGAAAGAACATGCTATGAGAAAATTAAGAAAGCATGAATCCTGCAGCGACAGAAGGATGAGATAATAGAAACTCTTAATGAGATCTATACTCTATGTTGAGTGGAGTACATAGCTACAGGAGTACTCTTGATAGACTCACCTATACGAATGTGGAACTGAGGCCGGTTCCTATGTGATTTTGAGGCAGAATACCTAGAGCGTTCGTTAAAACTGGGATAGACGTGCAGGGCCATAAACGCACGGGCTTTTAGAATACACCTTAGGAAAAGGTTTGTGTGCGAACTCTATGTCTGAGATAGAGTTCAATGCTGTAAGCAACTCTTGTTGAATCAGAATAGTTTCCGCTATGCAAAGGTTCAAGTTGTAGGTGACACCTTTGTTTATTAGCAACCTTATAGAAACGTTTTGACGTTATTATTGAAACCATTTTTTAAATTCAAGTGGGGGATTGTTGGAACATTGGTGTGAAGTTGGAAGGAAATTGAAAGATTAAACACTAAGTAATAAGACTTTGATCTAGTGTGATGTGAATTGAAAAAATAGATAGTGGGGGTCCCACATAAAATAGAACACACACATTAGTAGTGTTTAAATTGCGGTATTTAATTTTAAATACTTGATATTGATAAAAATAATAGTAATTATTATTTTTATTCATGAATATCACTTCCCATAATTTTAGCTTATGTTGGTTGTGATAAGAATAAGAATTCAACTGAGTTTCTTATCTTTCCTTCATTCATATCCAATGAGTTTGTCTCCTCCACTTTTGTGGATTTGTTTCTTTTTGATCTTATCCACAAATGTTGCTGAACTGATTAGTGATTAAGTTTCATTTTGAACATATCCATTAGAGTAACTGCTGCCGAAATTTTAGCTAAAACAGTTACAAAATCTCTATATAAATAGAGGACTCCTCTCAGTTCAAAAATCACACCAAAGAGTTCTATTGAGTTGTCGAGAACTCTTTCTCTCTTCTCCCTCCAACTTGTGTTAACGAGCTATTCTTCTCCTTATCTCCTTTTTCTGTCCCTTCGGATATAAGAGTGTTCTTAAGACCTTAGTCCCTATTCGGTATAATGTCCCTTCGGAATTAAGAAAGGTCTTAAGAACATAGTCCCTTCGATATTATATGTCCCTTCGGAATAAAGAGTACTTTTAAGATCATAGTCCCTTTTGAAATAATAATGTCCCGTCGGAATTAAGAATGATCTTAACGGTATATATAAATATTCTTTCTATATTTTTCTATTTTTGGAGAAGTTAAAAAGTTAGAACGGTGGTATCACCGTATTTGAGTGGTCTTAGAACCATATTGATATTTTGGAGAGCTCAAAGGTTAGAATGGTGATAACACCATATTTGAGTGGTCTTAGCACCAAAATAGAGTGGTCACAGTACCATATTAGAAAGTGGTTTCAGTATTAAAGAGTGGTCTTAGTACCATATTGGAGGTGTAAATCTCGAACGGTTTTCTACAGTGCAGTAGTTAACCGCACAGTTGTAGCTGAGCTTGTTTTATCCTGGAGGCGGCGTGGTTGATAGTCTGCCTTGCACAATTTTGGGCAGTGCCGCGAAACGTCTTAAAGAGAGCGACCTGGTCGTGACTCAACCTAGTAACAACTTCGGTAGATAGTCCCTTTCAAAATAGAATTTGGAAATCCAAATACAACAACTTGGAAATCCGAAAACAACATGCATTGATTACACAACTTCTAATGCAAATACTACTATATTTGATTTGTATTGGTTAGCATTTCCCTTTTTTAGAAAATGATAACAAGTGTTCTTAGGGTATTGTTTAAACATCCAAACGTAGTTATTTTTACATTGAAAATTGTGTAGTTATGACTTTTATATGTGTTTGACTTTCATTTTTAATACAAAATTTCTTATTGTAGGTTCCTTAAACAATGTCACTAAGACACTTGTTAGCAAGACCTTTTCTTTTTTTATCCTCTTTATAGGTTCGACATTGTTTAAAGCACGTTAATTTGGAGTTGTTTTAATTAATTTTCTCATGAAATTAATGGATATTGTTTTGGCATTCTTATTGTGGGGAATTCAAGTTTTTCTTTCATTTTAATGAAGACGTAAACTGAAGTGTCAAATAGATTGGAAATAATACATTGAAATGAGAATTCACGATAGTTAATATTACATGCTACTAGTTGTTTTATTTTGGTTTATGAATTCGACAATTACCATAAAAGAGTATCACCTAAAAGATTTGACCATCTCTACATTTCGCGGTATTGCCTAAAAATTATACAAAGAGACTATCAAGCACAATGTCTTTAGGATAAAACAACTCATTTTATTGTGTGACTAACTAATGCACCGGAGAAAATCGATCTAGAATTACACCTTCAAATATTGTTATTATGGCCACTCAAATATGGTACGTATATCAATCGAAACCGAAGGACATAAAGAAATGGTGGAGAAGAAAATAGCTCGTTAACACAAGTCAAAGGGAGAAGAGAAGAAAAGGTTCGAGAACTCATAAGCCTTTCGATGTACTAAATAAACTATGTGAGCTCTCGTTACAAGGACAATTCACAACTGATCCGTAGAAACTTAGGGAACAAGATCTTGTGGATCAGATCAACTAGCAAACAGTTAGGATAAGCTTGGAGAACAAGTTGGAGCACACAAGCGGATAAGACCAAAAATATTTGAATAGTTAGTTGGATAAGATATACATGAAACATGTTTGTTAAGAAAACACTATCAGATAATGATAAAATTAGTTAATTTAACATTTTGGGTGATAACAAATATATATATATTTTTAGCACAAGCTCGGCCTAACCAGACGGCGACGTGTGATTTATATATTTGCGTGAGTGTTCTTCCCGTTCACAAAAGCCGATATCCCAAAGGCACTTTTGGTAGTGACTCACCTCTTATATAAACATTTCGTGTGTGTTCTATCCAATGGTGACTTCTAATTTTTAAAATTCATACAACACAAATTCTATCTAATGTGGAAGTTGGTGTTTATTCTTCCAACTTTCAATTTTCTACTCTAGTGTTCCAACATTTCCTTTGATTTATTTGTAGAATAATGATAAATATCGCAAGAAAATTCTCACGAAGCCATCACGACATACACCATGCCCACCGTTTTTCCCACACAATCCAAGATTAAAATTAAAAAAACCGCTTTTGTCATTTTATTTAAAAGTGAAAACATGCTTCGTGAGTCTTTTGGGATAGAGAAGTTCACTATATATAACACTTCTCTTATTTATATTTCTCTACAAAATTTGATTTCAGTCGTGATCTAACTATGTAATTAGCTAAGGGTTATTGAATAAATACATGATTTTTTTTCTAATTGAATGCTAATAATTGAGTTTAATTTTGTAAAAATTTTAGGATAAAAGTCAAATATTTTTAATGTTCTATATTTAACCAATTGATTTTTTAGAATTTCTTTACATTTATGATGTAAATGAACAAAGGAAAATGTTAACGAGTGCTTCCGGATACTCTTTAAGACCTTTAAATGGTAATTTTTTATGAAAATATGTGTAATTGATAAGTGCCAGAAAGAAGTTATCTTTTGATATATTTTTAGGCACTTATGTTACTTGTTTTGCAAGTTATCATAGGATAAGCTCATAATTATTGATCGAATGTCAAATTATTGATCCTATGTCTTACCCCATCTATTTGTGCAGGAAATTTCATACTAGGACCTGAAACTGAGCAAAGAAACATGAAGAATTGATAAAGCTTCATCGCTACAGCGACGAGACTCATCGCTACAGCGCGCCTAGGCAGGGAGAAACTAAGGTTCCATCGCTACAGCGATGGATCTGGTCGCTATAGCGACCAAGGGCGGTTTGAACCCCGTTTGCTGACGTGGAGCAAACCCAAAGGCCAAGAAATCTTCCATCGCTACAACGACCAACTCATCGCTGTAGCGAGCCTTATAAAAATCAGATCGTATTTAAGCCTTTTAGCTCATTTTTTGAACATGAACACATACTTCCAGAAAGAGAATAGGGCTAAAAAGAGGCATTTTTCATAGAGCAAAAGTCACTACAAGAAAATCTGTCATTACCCACGAACAATTACCCACGGCCATTAAGTCGTGAGTAATTTTTTAGAGGAGTGACGGATTACCCACGGCTAAACCATCTGTAAGTTTAAAAGCTCAATGTGAATTTTTTGAAATTGCTACCCACGGCTTAGCTATCAATAATTATAGACGGCTTTTTGTCGTCAATAGTTACCCACGGTCTAACCCTCTTTATGATACATTTATTTATTTATTTATAATAATTTATATTTATAATAGCAAGAATATACTAGTTTATAAATTTGGCTCCACAAAAATATATCAAAAAAAAATATATCTTATATGTCACATAGCTAGAGAGCGCTAAGTTCTAGATCGAAAATATAGAGCTCAGTTCCAAATTTTCCCACCTCCAAATTGCAAAGATGAAATCTCAAATCCGTAATAAAAAACTCATCATTCCTCAGTGACAAAAACACCCAATTCCCAAATTGAACCTCCTTGTTCCCAAATCGAAACCCCCTCGTTCCAAAATTGAAACCCTTCGTTCCCAAATAGAAACACAAAGATTGAACCAAATCGAAACACAGTTGAACCAATTCGAAATCGAAATCTAGTTAGCTTGAAATCGAAAACCAATTCCCTGCTCGAAATCAAAATCCAGTTTGAAGTCCCTCATTCCTACTCGTTCGGAAACCGCAAAGGTTGAGGTAAGGTTCAATTTGGGGTTTCGTTTGGGGTTTCTGGTGTTTATTCAGATTTCTTTTAATTTTGTTTTAATGAAAATTTATTGGTTTGACCATTTTCTTTGGTAAATTTAATTTCTAGAATTGCATGTTATGTATCTATTTTGCTAAGTGAGTTTGTTAATGATTCATTACACTTCGTTCGTTCTCAAATCGAAGGTAAAACTGATTCTCGTTCCAAATTTGTGACTCGTTCGTTCCTACTCGTGACTCGTTTTTTGGTTCTCTTCTCACTCTGTTCTTCATCAATTTGCTGGTATATTTTGCTTTCTTCTTCTTGTTTTGATCGATTTTGATTTTGATTGTGGTTATTGCTTCATTTTAATAATTGTTTTGTGTTAATAATTTGGGTGATGATGAGGATGAAGATGAAGAGTGGAACAATATGTTTAAATTATGAATAATTTTGTTTCTGTCTTGTTTTGGTTTTGCTTATAGCTTCTGTTTTTTGCATATAGCTTCTGATTTTGCTTATGATTTCTGCTTATAGGTTATGCATATAGCTTCAATTTTTGCTTTTAGCTTTCTAATTGCTTATGGTTTCTGCTTCTGCTTCTACTTACATGTTTTGCTTATAGCTTCTTATTTTGCTTTTAGCTTTCTAATTGCTTATAGCTTCTGCTTCTACTTCTACTTATAGGTTTTGTTTATAGCTTCTAATTGTTTTAGCTTATAGCTTATGTTTTTTGCTTATAGCTTCTGATTTTGCTTATGGTTTTGCTTATAGCTTCAATTTTTGCGTTTAACTTTCTAAGTTCCATTGACTATAGATGAAGAGTTTAAAGTTATTGTATTTGCAGCAAAGAGGGCATTTCCATCATGGCATAGCATTCCGGTTACGACACATCGTTATGTCCACCTTCCGGCATTTCACAATGTGTTATTACTACTCATTAGTATATGAATACATGCCAAATTCAAGCCTTGACTTTCACCTTTTCGGTATGTTTTGACAAAACTTATTCATCAGATTTGCTTTAATGATTTTATTTTCTTTTACTTGCACCAATTTAGTTTTAAATGTAAAAGTTACTGTATGTTCTAATTATTATAAAAGTAACTACAGAAAAAATTGAAACATAAAGAATTTTCGTATCTGAGCATATTATGCATTGTGGAGCATAATTGAAATATTATATTGGTATATCCAGTGATTTTTTGTGTAAAACAGCTATGAAGAATAAAGTGAATGATAGTCTCTTTGCCAAAGGACTGCTATACCTTCATGAGGATTCTCGACTTAGAGTAATCCACAGAGACCTGAAAGCCAGCAATGTTCTTTTAGATGATGAAATGAATCCAAAAATATCAGATTTTGGATTAGCAAGGACATTTGAAAAAGATCAATGCCCGACAAAAACAGAAAGAGTTATAGGAACATAGTAAGCGTTAATTGCACCTTTTTTAAACAAATATCAGAAGATTTCACATGATTCACAACTGAGTCTGACAAGGTACTTTTGACTTTAAACAGCGGATACATGGCTCCAGAATATGCTATGGCTGGGTTATTTTCAGTGAAATCCGATGTTTTCAGCTTTGGAGTTCTTATATTAGAAATAATTTATGGAAAAAGAAATGGTGAATTCTTTCTTTCAGAACATATGCAAAGTCTTCTATTATATGTAAGTTTTCCTTCCCACATCTCATCAACAAATAGATATTCATTGGAGAAAGAAATGTGTAAATAGTTTTATACTTGTATGAAATCTCTAACATTCCCTGTAATGAGAGGCTCCTGGATACAAAATATTCATAATGTATAAACAAACCTTGCTGCATTGATCATGCTTAGAAAATTACATTGATTAGCGCGTCTGAAATTTCAGATGACTTGGTCATAGGGGTCTAATAGCATATTATGAGCCAACTATCCAAAAAGCTATGATGACACTAATGTACTTCAACATTTTTTAACATAATGTTTCAACTCAAGTGTCTATATATCCATATTTGTGTGCAGACTTGGAAACTCTGGTGTGAAGGAAAAAGTTTAGAATTAATCGATCCATTCCACCAAAAGACGTACATAGAAAGTGAAGTCTTAAAGTGTATACACATTGGTTTATTGTGTGTACAAGAAGATGCAGTAGATCGACCAACCATGTCCACCGTCGTTCGTATGCTAGGGAGTGATGCAGTAGCCCTTCCACAACTCAATCAACCAGCATTTTCAGTTGGGAGAATGTCCAAGAATGATGATCCAACTTCAAAAACTTCCAAGACGGGTAGGAACCTCCTTTTCTCTAGCAGAAAATGGGAATTTAACCTAGAAAACACAGAGAGAAATGATAAAGAACAGGAAAATCGGACAATGACTGCCAGTAAGCTAGAGATGTTAGCTTCAATTCTTATGTATTTTTTTTTTTCCAGTTTACTGTCTATTTTATGTATTATATATAAAAAAGTTTATTACAATTTGTTTTAGTTGACTTCTTGTGTCATTAAACCTTTGAGAGATGTAACACAACACATAGTTTTCTTAATTTTGTAGTACGGATGAAATGGGCCAATATAAATGTATGCAATTTTTTTTTAAATATTATGTTACCGAGGGCTTAGCCGTGGGTAAAATTACTCCATAAACACACATAACTTACCCAAGGCTTGGCCGTGGGTAACTTTATAGATGGTTTAGCCATGGGTAATATAGGACCGATAATTTGTTGTTAAAACAATGATTACCCACAAATTATCCATGGCATAACCGAGGGTAATTACAGTGGGCTTTTTTGGCCGTGGGTAACGTTACCGACGAGGCTTTTTCCCACGGCCCCGAGGCCCTTGGTAAGTCGTGGGTAATTCTGACTACCCACGGCTTTTTGCACTTACCGACGGCTTTTGCCCCTGGGTAATGACAGATTTTCTTGTAGTGAGTGATCTAAGTGTAGATTAACTAAGAATCTTTGAGAAATCAAGTCTTAGCTTTGGATCTCCATCTTCCTTTCCACTTTTGTATTGTTGTCATGAAAATGAACAACTAAATCTCCTTTGTTGGGATTATAGGTAATCAATCAATCTTAGATGTAAACTTTTGATCTTTCAAATATATGATTCTAGCCTTTTATATATCATTGAGTTTATTCTTGTTTTCCATTATTATGTTTGATTTAAATGATATTGAAAAATACTTTTGAATCTAGGTTTAGAATAATATTCTATCAAAATAAGAAATTCTAGACATGGAGTTTGGTTTTGATAATCACACAAAGTGTCTGAACGTAAAGCTTTCGAATCGTTTAATAGATTGAGACATCGTCGATTAAACGATATGATCGATCTCACAATGTCATTTGGACACGAATGATGTTGTCGAGTGATACGTGATAATATCGTATATAAGAAAAGCTAGAATCCATATATATGATCATTAGAATATAATCGATGTTTGATTGACGAACTTTGATCCTAACCCTTTTTACGCCCTATTACTCTCTGTTTTTATTAATGTCTTTAAAGTCGAATAGTTATAGCAAACACTTGATTAAACCCTTAACTTAAAATGATGATTGGTGTTGAACGGTTTATGATATCGCATTAATCCCTGTGGAGACGATATATAAATATACTTACTTTTGACTAACATCAGTAATCAATGCATTGAAAATCAAAATATTTAACTTTTTTATAAAATAATTTCTTCTTTTGGAATCCTTAAAGAGTGTCCCAGGAGCACTCGTTAACAAGACCCATGGAAATGTTAACAAGTGCTCCCGGGGCACTCTTTAAGACCTTTAAATGGTAACTTTTTATGAAAATAAATTTTGGTTTTAATTTGCTCGAAATTCATTGGTTTGTCACATACTAGTTTTCGTGGCCTTCTTGTTCCACCCCCAATATTTAATTAAATACAATTAATTAATTGCATGTCTGTTCGAGCGAGTTCGGACACTGAGGAGTCCAATTTTTACACTCGAACCCCCCGTGTTAACCCATTCTAAATCGTAATTTGTTCTGTTGGACCCGTTTACCCGTATGAAACCGCCCATTTCTCTTCTTTTTTTTTTTTTTGCCTCGGTTTGGGCGGGTAATTCTGGGTCATGGGTTTTTGTCCACCCTTAGTCACACATATTAGTAATAAATTTATTATTTCAACAATTTTTTTAATATCCGTAATTTTTGTTAAAAGATCGTATAAAAAGGGAAGGGACGTAG
This sequence comes from Medicago ruthenica, assembly GCA_018208015.1. Lineage (NCBI taxonomy): Eukaryota > Viridiplantae > Streptophyta > Magnoliopsida > Fabales > Fabaceae > Medicago > Medicago ruthenica. The sequence goes on along the minus strand of CM031372.1, from coordinate 80,716,434 downwards.
GAAATATTATATATACAAAGAGATCTCGGTAACTATGAATAAATAGTTAACTAAGTGAAGTTGAAGTTATTTATCATATTGTTTTATATATTGACCATGAAACAAGTTGTTTGCGTGAACATCGTTAAAAAAACAAGTTGTTTGTGTGAACATACATCTGTTTGAATTTGGAAAGAGTTCTTCTCCAGCGAATATTGAAATAATAGCTGACCATGCATATAAGTTATACATTATAATATTACTCTCTCCGTTCATTTTTATAAGAATAGTTTACAAAAATCACGTGTATTAAGAAAAGTTGTTGGAGTAATAAAGTTGTCTCAAATATGTGTGACTATTACTAGATTACCCTTAATTAAACATATATTTAATGTTAACTTTTTATATACCAAGACAAATTGATAGTATTAATAAGGGGTATATTTGGAAAAAGAGTAATCAATGCATCTAGGAATTTGTATATAATCTTATATTTAGGGACAAAACTTTTTTGTAAACTACTCCTATAAATAGAAACGAAAGGAGTGAGATTGGAAAGGAGTAAACTTGTTATGGTAGTGAGATTGAATCCTGAATCTCCTTATATAACATTCTTTGGACATCTCAACAAATACCACTGCTCTGGATTATCGGGTAAAAAATGTTAACGATTTGCATAATTAACATGTTTGTAATTGTTGGATCGAGGTTGAACGCTTCAGATTTAAATTCAATATTATTTTATTTCAAATGAAATCGAAATATTTATTAAAATCTAGATCTTACAATCACCAATTACCTGCTGCATGTAGCACGCTATCCAATTTCTCTATCCCATTTGTTGACCATCGAGCACATAGGCTGACCATCGAAGTGTTCAAAGTTGACATTCAAACGCTAATTACGTGTAGTTGTAAAGATTCTCATAGTTGTAAGATGCTTCGTTCTTTCTCTATAAATTCAAGTGATTCAACTAACCACTAAGACACAATTGAACAAACACACTAAATCTGGCAACTGCAAGCTTCTTTCTGCATGATTATTTGGGGAGAAAATCAAGTTTGATATATAATTTGTAATATTTCAAATGGCTCTTGCGGCAGGTAGCTTCACCCACATGCCAGTGCTGCCCACCCTCAACTATACTTCTAAAAAATCTATGACAATTACCATGTAAGTATATATCTGATATAAATGACAACTCTCTGATTATATAGGGATGTTTAAAGACATTTTTTTTGGTTAAGTATTTTATTGACTGAAAATTCAATTCTTAAGGTGAATAAGTGGAAAATCCAGAGTTCGAACTCCGACTCTTGGAGACTGTAACGTCTTGTCAACTGATCTATGTTCACGTGAACAAAGACTCATTTTTTTTCTTTCTAGTAAACATAGTTTTAGTGTTTGCATTAAAAGAGTACTATCGAAAAGATTACCGGCTTCGGTCACGACGATATGGCTCTACATTTCACATGCACGATGATCCTAAAAATTTGAAAATTTTCGTATCAAAGAAGAATTGTTAATTTGTAGTCGACTTAGTGGCCGGTGTAGTGCTAAACAAGAGATTGAAAATTTTAAATTATCCAACTACACATTAGTGACTCATGGTTTGTTGAATTTCTAAATCAATCTCTAAACACGTTAAAAATTTATTTAGCAACAAATTTAATTAAGAAATTAATTTGAGATCAATAGATTTTATAAATCGGTAGTGAAATGGCAATTTTTTTGCATGGTATAAACTTATAATAAATTATCATTGGAGAATATACATGAATCATGAATATAACTATATTTGTTGTTAATTTCTCTTCAGAAAATGTGCTAACAACAACAAAAACAAATCAAAAGTTGATGGAAAGAAACCAATGGGTAGCACAGGAAGCGGAGGATCGGGGACTGGTCCGCAAACGACGAATAATCAGCGACGTAAACCACCAGTTAGCACAGGAAGCGGAGGAAAGGGGACTGATCCGAAAACGGAGAATACTCAGATACCAACAAATTCTGATGACGATGAAGATCAACTTGACAACACTTTTGCATTCAATCTTACTGGCAATGAGTGGGTGGTGATTTTTCTTTTTTTGATCCTCTTTGTAGGTTCAACATTGTTTAAAGCACATTAATTAGGATTCACATGAAACAAAAAACGCAGAAACATGCTATTAAGAAACAAGCACATAAATCTCTGCATCAACGTACCATCGTATTCGTGCCGAATACGTATCTCATACGAGCACTTCACCATTTTACAAGTATTTACGCTTCATAGTGTGGCATTAGCTAGTACAGTATATAGACACCCAGAAGTGTGTCTAAAAAAGATTATTAACAGAGAAGACACCGAATATGTATATTAAAGAAAAACACTTATATTTAGACACCTCAAATTTTCAACACTTAATCTTTATCTCTCTTTTCTTATTACCTCACTAACCTATCTCATATATCAATTCATTATCTTTCTCTCTCAAGGTATTGATTGATTTTAGGTGTCTACAAATCATTTTTCATCAAAGAATATAGGTACCCTGGAAAAGTATTATAAACAATATAAACTAGGGGGTAGTTCATTTGGTTGAGTAAAGAAATTAAATGAGTTGTCTTGTAAAGTCAGTTCGGTTGGTAGCTTCATGGACATTGGAATGCAGTGGCCGAAGTTCGAATTCCGGATTCTCCACACTTATAGTGTGTGAGTCTAACGACTAAGCTACTTGACCAAAAAAAGAAGAAATTAAATAAGTTAAAGGTGAAGGTCCATGAAAATACATTAAAAAAATAGTTCTCCACTTTCCTATTTTGTTCATAGCACTCAACAATCATATTGAAATTTTCAATGCCAGTTTACACAAACAAACTTCACTCGGTTATGATCGGTCAATGAAAATAAGCACATAACAAATATTTTTCATTCATTAATTTAAAAAAAAATAGAGAGGCCAAATATTTGTCATCAATAACTATAAACACAATATAGGACAAATATTTCTCATTAATACATAAAAGAAACACAGAACAAATATTTACATTGATAAGTAAAAAAAACATTGAACACATATTTGTAAATGATACATAAAATAACAAAAGAGAAATGTTTGTCAATGATAAATATATTTAGAAAAATATGGGACATATATTAGTTATTGATATATAAAAAATACGTGACAAAAATTTAACTTTAATTTATATTAAAACATAAGACAAATTTTTCACTGATAAATAGGAAAAAGTGTACGAGACAATTATTTGTCTTTGATAAATATAAAAAATAACATGGAAAAATTATTTGTTACTAATAGATAAATAAAGCACAAGACAAATAGTTTAACCATGAAATCTAATTCGTTTCAAATTTACAAAAGTTAATTATGATAATTTGGTATACGAATGCAAAATCAAACCATGATAATCATAATCATTTTATTCAATTACGTTAAAAGTTAGCAACAAAAACTAGTGACAAAATAACTTTGTCTAAGTCTCGTCACTAAATGTAATGAAAAAATTATAGATATATTTCATAATCCTTTCTCTCCAATTTTGTTGTTGTTGTTGTTGTTGTTGTTTACACCTAGAAATGGATATTATGTTAGCCAAAATCGACACATATATAGGCGAGTTTCACACATTCGATAGCAGGTTAGGCAAGCACCACTACAATGGAATAAGGATAGGTCATTTATTTCTTGAGTCTAGTGAGGAATACATGAATCTTTAGAACATCAGACTTAGTCAAAGCTAAGTGAAACTGGACAGGGAGGCAACTGACGCATGCTCCATATTTATAGCAACACTAACCAAAAAGAGTGATGGATACAAACAGACGTTCTAAGGGAGGCTGCACACATTAAACTTGTCAGCAGATCATGTTGTGAAATGGAGAGCTACTAGCCGAACGTGGGGTGCCACGTACCCTTTAATGAGAGAAAACTTACGCACTATCTGCACAAATAGTCGTGTAAGGCTAAACATTGTTAGCCATGAAGTTTGGCCAATAATAATAATTTTGTCTATAAATACTCGTCTTACACAATTTAATAAGACATACAATCAATCAAACTCAAGCTATTTATGTAATTTTATCTCTTTACTTTTCTATCTTTTTTTATATGCATTTTTTAGTTCAGTGGTTAAAAACCTCAAAAGACATTGTATTTAACGCTCTATTAGAGTTGTTAAGGAACCTATAGATTTGAGACAGAGTTACTTCTTCAGTCTAATCGCTTGATAAAAGGAAAATCAAAGTTGAGAACTATTAGAAAATTATATCTTGGCTAAATTTCTAGTTCGACAACAGTTGATAATTCAACTTTTTCTAGTATTGTTAAGATAGTTGGAGTATATTAATATCAATTCGTTAGCTAAGATTAGTTAAACTTAAGGCTTAATTGAACCTTTGGTCCCCCAACTTACTTGTTGTTTTCATTTTGGTCTCATAACTTTAAAAATTTTCTTTTTGGTCCCTCAAATATACATCTGTTAGTCAAAAAAGTCCATGTCTGTTAACTTTAACCCCAAATGTCTAAGGTGGACCAACATTGTAGGTGGTCCACCATAGACATTATTAATTTTTTCAATATTAACCCTTTGATCTTTTTTTTTTCAAAAAGGAACCCTTGGATCATAAAGGTCTATTGTACCTTATAGTAAACCACCAACAAATAATTTTTAGGCTTATTTGGTCATTTGGTCCCCTAAATAATTTCCAGTTTTCATTTTGGTCCCATATCTCGAAAAATCAACATTTTGGTCCCCTTGTTTTTTCTCCGTTATTCAAAAAGGTCTCTGGCTGTTAACTTTAACCCCAAATTTCTATGGTGGACAAACCTTAAGAGTGATCCACCATAGATCCTATTATTTAATTTAATTTAAACTGTTAGATCTTTTTTTAAATGAGGACCATTGGATTACGCAGGTGTATTTCATCTTACGGTGAGTCAATAACACCTAATTAATTCTCCCTTTCTTCATCTTCTTCCTCACTTTTCTCTCATATCTTACCCATCAACAACTGCCCCTCTCTAGCTCTCCCATCTACAACTCTCTCAGACCACCGGAGACTGCTGTCGTTCAGCCTCACATCATTCTTTTCGTTCACAGCAACACCACCATCCCTCTCCTTCTCCGATCCACTCGGATCACACACCACCACCACCTTAACTTTATTCTCGGATCACAACACCATCACCGGATCTCACACACCACCACCTCAGCCTTCTTCTTCGTTCATAGCACCAGCACCACCGCCATCACAATCCTTCTCCTTCTCAGATCCACTCAGATCTCATACACCACCACACACAACCATAACACGAATAAGATACTTGTCTCACCGCCTTGCCTTGTTGTCCCACCGTCGTTGATAAGTGCCTAAAAGTAGTTATCTTTTGATATATTTTTAGGCACTTATGTTACTTGTTTTACAAGTTATCTTAGGATAAGCTCATATTTGTGGTTAAAATGCTAAATTTGTGATCCTATGTCTTACCCCATTTAATTATGCAGGAATTTCATGCTTGGACTTGAATTGAGCAAAGAAAATGAAGTTTTGTTAAAGCCATCGCTACAAGCGCAAAACTCATCGCTATAAGCGAGCATAGGCAGGGAATTTCAGGACTTCATCGCTTCAAGCGCCAGACTCATCGCTACAAGCGAGCCTAGGCAGGAAAAATTGAGAGTTCATCGCTACAAGCGATGGACCGGACGCTTCAAGCGAGCTTAGGCAGGGAATTTTGCAGGATCCATCGCTATAGCGACAGATCTCGTCGCTACAGCGACCAAGGGCGGTTTAATGCTGTGTGATGACGTGGAGCTCTCCCATTGGCCAAGAAAACTTCGTCGCTATAGCGATAGGCTGGTCGCTTGTAGCGAGGGAACAAAAACTCAGAAATATAAAAGCTTTTAAGCTCATTTTTTCAGATTATCAGTTGAATACCAGTTTTTATAATTTCCAGAGCTTGAAATCTTTAATTTCTAGAGACAGAATAGGCATAAAAGGAGGCAAACTTCATAGAGCAAAAGGAATTCAAGTGAAGATTACACTAAGTAGCTTTGAGAAATCAAGTCTTAGCATATTCTCCATCTTCCTTTCTACTTTTGCATAGTTGTCATGAGAATGATCAACTAATCTCCTTTGTTGGGATTATTAGGTAATCAATCACTCTTAGTTGTAAACTTTTGATATTTTAAATATATGATTCTAGCATTTTTATATACCATTGAATTTGTTCTTGTTTTCCATTCTTATATTTGATTTAAATGATGTTGAAAAATACTTTTGAATCTAGGTTTAGAATAATATTCTATCAAAATAAGAAATTCTAGAAATGGGATTTGGTTTTGATAATTACATTAAGTATTGGATCGTAAAGCTTTCGAATCGTTTAATAGATTGAGAAATCGTCGATTAAACGATACGATCGATCTCACGACGTCATTTGGACACGAATGACGTTGTCGAGTAATACGTGATAATATCGTATATAAGAAAAAGCTAGAATCCATATTTAAGATCAATCGAATACAATCGACGTTTGATTGATGAACTTTAATCCTAACACCTTTTATACCCTATTACTCTACGTTTATTTATAATGCTTTTAATGTCGAGTAGTGTTAGTAAAGAAAAAGATTAAACCCTAACTTAAGACGATAATCGACGTTGAACGGTTTATGATATCGCAATAATCCCTGTGGAAACGATCTAAAAATATACTTGCTTTTGTACGTTAACAGTCGTTTCGGTCGCCTTCTTCGTCGTCGAAATTTGACTGTGAAAGACATACCAGCTTGTGAGAGAGAAGAGAGAGGAGTCAATGAGTTTGAGAGAGAAGAGGGAACATGATCGGTCACCGCATCCTCACGCACCTGATCTCTCCATATCTCTCTCACGACAACTCTACCTTCATCTCTCTTCTGTGCAGTTTTAAAATTAGGGTGTTTTAGAAATTAGGGGAATTAAATTGAAACAAATTCAAAGTTAATAAAAGAAATTGAGTTGAATTGGGATTAGGTTTTGTTAAAGAAGGAAATTGAGTGAGAATTCGATGGAGTGGATTAAAGATTGCAAAATGGAAAGTGGATGAATGTCTGTGAGATTGATTTTCCTGGGTGTGGTTTTGAGAATGATGAAGAAGAGTGAGGAAGAAAATGAAGAAAGGGAGAATTAATTAGGTGTTGTTGACTCACCGTAAGATGAAATACACCTGCGTAATCCAATGGTCCTCATTTAAAAAAAGATCAAACAGTTTAAATTAAATTAAATAATAGGATCTATGGTGGACCACTCTTAAGGTTGGTCCACCATAGAAATTTGGGGTTAAAGTTAACAGCCAGAGACCTTTTTGAATAACGGAGAAAAAACAAGGGGACCAAAATGTTGATTTTTCGAGATATGGGACCAAAATGAAAACTGGAAATTATTTAGGGGACCAAATGACCAAATAAGCCTAATTTTTATTACTTTTATTAATCCTCCTCCCTCTTCTTATTCTTCATCTTCATCGTTATTTTCATAATACACATTCATCATCTTCATCCATATAAAATCCATAAAATTAAATATTAAAAACAAAACTTTATTTTTTTTTTAAAAAAAAACTGGATCTTCATCCCTTCCACACACTGTTCACGCCTATAACCTATACGCTTCTTGAATTCACCCAAATCCCTAATGGATTTCAGTTTTCCTTTTCACCTCAGATTGCTACCCTTCAAAGCCAAATCAATTTCAGTTTCTCAAGGCTCAAACCCAAGTCGCTTCTCTTGACGCCTTAGATCTTTGATTTCTCTCTTCACACCTTAAGTCCAAACTCATCCTCACGCCGCTGCCACCTTCACCGGAAGTGCTCACCATCGCCGCCATTTTGACCAAATCGCCTCTGCTTTACTTTTTTGTGGTACACTCTTCCCTTCGCCGTCGTTGTCGGAGGACATGTTACTACCCTGGAAAATATGAGAAGGGATGAAGTCATGGTTGCAGGTTGGGCCAATGGATCCAATTATTTAAACTTCTCTTTTTCTTTGATTCAGCGTTTGGGTTTTGTTATTGATTTAGATGCAGCGTTTGATTTAGATACAAGGTTTGAATTTTGTTATTGATTTTGAATTTTGGATGAGTATATGACTTGATTTTAGATTCATGGAGGTGACCACTGTGTTCTCATCTTCGTCTTCCCATTCCAACTTCTTGAGAGAAAAAAATAAACAAAAGATAACCAAGAATCAAAATCATGCAAAAAGAGAAGAAGGTTGATGAAAGTTTAATTAAAGGGGTTTGGTTAGAGATTTAATTAATCGATTTATATAGTGTGAACATTACCCCCCCCCCCCCCGTTGAAATAACACAATTCCTATGCATATGAAATTTATAAAATTTACTACTTGTCATCGCATTAGTACACTTTCTTGAAAATTGTTATCGGTAACTGGTCTTGCAATAGTCTCCAACCAAACATGCCTATTTTTTTTATAGAAAAAAAGTAATGGATAATTAATGTTTGCTTCCTTATGACATGTTATATAACATGACAACTTTTAGTTACACTTTTGTGCTGAGAAACAGGAACTAGTGTGACTCTTTGAAGGAAAACACTATCCCACTAGACAATCACCTAGTATATATTTGAAACATGTTTGATAATAGATATATGATCAAAGCTAGCACTACTCCAAGATCCAAGATAACAAGCTGCCAAAACGCCACCTTTTGATCAAAGCAAACACTCACTCACTGAGATGATAAGGCCACAGCTAAATCAAACCTATCCCACAGCAAACCACCCGTTGGTAACGAATTTGATTAATCAATCTGAACCAAAAATATATAATACTACTCCGTCTCAAAATATAAGCAAAAATGAGTCAACATAAATTGATGTATTTGGTAGAAATTTTGAACCAAATACATTAACTTTTGTTGACCAATTTTTGCTTATATTTTGGGACGGATGAAGTATTAATTTCTTGATGAAACCAAACCGAGAAAGGCTCTTAATTTCAAACACCATTCATAAATGTTATAATCAAGGGAATTTGCTTTAAAGCTTACCCAATTCCAAGACGACACTTTCACTTCTTCAACCATCTTTTCAACACATATTTCCTTGTTTTGGAATATTTTACCGTTTCTTGTCTTCCAAATGCTCCAAACGCATGCGAACCACACCACTTTAACTCTCTTTGAATATGATATGCCGCTATTAGTCAAACCACCAAGCTGCTCTAGTTGAGCCAAACAATCCTTGTGCAATGCAGAATGGATTCCAAACCAATTGCCCTCATTAATCAATCCTTTCTAAATAAATTATCTTTTGTAGCTATCTTAACCCACAAATACGACAGAGAGAAAATAAATAAATTAAAACAAATAAGGTAAATATGTGAAAATAGAGTGTGTACACGTCATTCAGGACACAATCGTGATACAAGTTTTCGCTGTAATAAGCATTATCCTTTTGAAATATTAACCCACAAATACCAATTCTTCTACGAATCCCATTAAAAATGGTCATGTATTGTCTAATTTTTTTCCCCGGGACTTTCACGTGCCCTTATGTTTTTAAAAAATGACTTAATTAATGATTTGGTTAAGTTATTTGTTGGTTACATTTTGGTCCCATAACTTATTAACGTTACGTTTTGGTCCCTTAATTTATACTCTGTTAGCCAGATAAATCATTTATGTTGACTTTTGTCAAAAAAACGTTAAAATTCATCATCAAACCCATGAATTCATCACATTCATCTTCAAACCAGAAAATGCATTGCCTTCATTATCTCCCCTTCATCAACCAACCCAGAAAAATTAAAAAAAGAACTCCCATTATATTTCCCTTATTTCCCCGTTAAAAAACACTAAAAAAACATTGGTTAATCCACATACACACAAAATCATCAAATTCACACATGACACAAGTGAGTGACAAGTAATATCCTCAAACAAACCAAAGCCTCACAACGAAATCATCACACTCATTTCCTCTCACCATTGTTGTTGTTTTGCACTTCACTCACTCTCCACAACATCTTCACCCACCTTCTTCCTTCATCATCATCGTTCTCCACGATCCATTTTCAGATCTCAATTCTCTCTTCCACAGAAAACACATATCAAACACCACAATGGCAAACCCAACAACAACACAACCAACAAAATGAAAAAAAAATAGAAAAATTAAGAAAACATTAGGTTTTAGAATACCCATATCTGACCAAATATTATTTATTATAATAAACAAGAATCTTCAAACATAGATCAGAAAACATTAGGTTTTAACCTTATCTCTTAAGGGTCGACGGCGGCGAGCAAACCCTCTGTTGGATGCTGTTCATTTTGAGGGTGGGGTGTAGGGGAGGGAAGGTGGGGTGTGAGGGATTGGTGTTTGAGAGGAGGCGGAGAGTGAAGATGGTGAAAAAGGGTGGATTACCAAGAATGGAGTGGAAGATGACTATTTTACTAAAGGTTTTTACATTAAGTTTTTTTAAAATTTTTAAAAATAATTATTTTGTTCTTAAGCAAGTTACTTTTTCTTAATGCAACTAAGGTTGAAAAGAAAATTTTCTGCAAGAGTATTTGAAAAGACAGTGGTGAACGTGATTATTGGGTTTGTTGAGTTTTTATTTTTATTTTTATTTTGCTGGGTTTGTTTATGAAGATCATGAAGGGAGATGATGAAGGTGATGCATTTTTTGCGTTTGAAGAATAATGTGATGAATTATTGGGTTTGATGATAAATTTTAACGTTTTTTGACAAAAGTTAACAGAAAGGATTTATTTGACAAACATAGTATAAGTTAAGGGATCAAAACGTAACGTTAATAAGTTATGAGACCAAAATGTAATCAACAAATAACTTAAGGGACCAAATCATTAATCAAGCCTTTAAAAATTACTCTATTAGGATTTTAGAATCCAGAGTGTATATTTTAGGTTTTGGATTCTAGAATCTAAAAACAACAATGATTTACCAAAAACAACAAACATATATTTTTGTGATTTTTTTTTATAATGGACCGAAAAATAAATTATGTAAGTAAAGCATAACTTCCTTGTTGAAATAATCAACGGTCCCCGACGATTGCGACAAAAATTTAATAAAATTTTGGCAAATGCACCAATTATAGTCAAATTTATAAAAGATTTGCTTCCACAGGGATTATATCTTCTATGCAACAATTAAGAAGTACTTAATTTAAAAAATTTAATTGGGGGATTTCAAGAGTTGGTTTGCAAAAGAGATTTAATTCATATAGTTGATAAGTGATTAAGATTTTCTCAATCTCCTCTATGTTCTTGTTTGATAATACGGGTTCCTAAACCAGTAACAATTTGATACATATGTTCACGACAGTTTAACAAAATAGACCAAAATCAATTTTTTGGCTCAAAGTTTTTTTATATCTAATATAGAACCTTAATTTCTTAGGTGAAACACGTATTATAGTCAAATTTGGGAACCCTTGTTATAGGGCGAAAAAATTCAATATACAGAAGAAAATATGTTCACACACACGTTATGCGTGCGACTTATTATGTGTGCCATGTTCTTCATCCACTAGGACACATGCCCCGCACGAAGACAAACACGCTCGTGAGATCCTCCCTTATTGCACGGGACACATGCACGTGTGTCCTCTTTCACTTGTTTCCTTCACTTGTCATGTATTATTCACCTTTGACATGTGATAGGGACTTGGGACAAAATTTTCTCAATTCATGGTGGTTGATCTTCTCCATGCTTTTGTGACATCCAGAAGGTGTCTTCTGATCGGATAAACACACTAGTCTATACAAAAAAAAAAAATATGACACCCAGTGGCGGAGCCAGAAAAAAAAATGGGGTGGCTGCCATCAAAATAAACTAAAATATATAAATCATATTGCATACAACACATTTAAGTTGTAATAAACCAAAAATCGATCATTCAAAATTTAAACTACATAATACATAAAGTCGATCATTAAATATTTAAAGTGACACTTTACACTTTCCTAGTGAGTTGAAATCATCAATAATTGACTTGGAACTAATACATGCACTAATTTCCCTTTCAATATAAACTGACATGCTATCAGATAGAAACCCAAGTCTCATCTTATTTCTCAACTTAGACTTGATAATTTTCATTGCTGAAAAAGATTTTTCAATTGTGGCCGTAGAAAATGGAAGAGTCATAATAAGGCGCACCAACTTATCAATCAAGAAGTATTTTTTGGTTTGTCTAGTGGCAGCCAAACATGAGCACAATTTTTGAATAGTTGATAAATTCTTCAAAGTTGATGATTGATGAGCATCAAAAAGAAAATGTTGAAGATGAAATGGCAAATTAATCTTCTCTTGATCACTAAAATCCATGGGATAATATTTTCCACAAGAGTACATATAGTGTCAACGTCAAAAGCTTTATTATCTAGTGGATGGAATTGGAGGAATGTGAAAGAGGGAAGCAGAGCGTGTTTCGGAAACAGGAAGAGGAGGAAATGAAAATGGCATGTGTGATTTTCATGATAACTGAAGGGTAATATGGTAATTTCGAGGGTATAAATTTTATTTTATTTTTTTGAATGGGGTGGCCATGGCTCCCTCTTGCCACCCCCCGCCTCCGCCACTGATGACACCTTATAGAGTTATTTAATTAGGGAAATACTATACTCACAAGGACTTAATTCAAAACGGTACAAACTTTTTCCAAAATATTAGTAAGTCACTCCAATACTCTAAAAATCCTAAAATAAAATACAAAAAGACTAAATAAAACACTAAATTACATGCTATGATGAGGTGTCATCATGGACTAGATAAGTTGTAGGTGCGTTCTAGATCACCGAAAATTTTGTGTCTTACTTGTTCTCTGTCTAAACACCTATGAGGTGTCTGCAAGGAGGATAATATCTAATTGAGGAGGAGGATAACTCCACATCTTTAAGTAGTCGGTGTTTGTGAGACCAAACATATTCAACCAATCAGTACATTCGTTTTCTTCTCTCAATGTATGAGTAAAACAAATCATTTAGGAAAGAGAAGAGAGCATATTCCGTTAATTATAATTTATTCATTCCAGAAAGCAAAATTATCATCAATGATTCAGTATTCGGAGCCTCTAGTTACATGATTACAACTATTGAAATCATGGTGAATTCTTGTCAAAACTTATATATTTCTTTTTGGAAAAATATAATTTTCAGCATGAAGTATTTGTTGCATGCCAATCCTTTTAGGACTTCTGTTCTCATGCTCTTTATCATGTACACTCAAGCTATCAAGTTGAAGATTTCTTGCTGTGCTTTGAAGTATACTGTTTGTTCCAGGATCACTTCCCCTCCCTCCACTTCCCGTACTTTTAGGTTGTTTTGGTTTATATCCATTGTTACCACGTGTTCTGTTCATATGCAACAAAATGGTTAGTTCATATACTATCAAATGCTAATTATTATGCAAATACTAATCAAATTATTCATATGAGTATGGTTACTTGATGAAAACATTAATCAAAGTATATACTTACATGGTAATAGTCATTGATTTTTTAGTGGAAGATTTATACTTGGATGTTTGCAGCATTGGCATTTGGATAAAACTACCAGCAGCAAGAGCTATGAGAGAATAATAACGTGAAAAGCTACCTTATAGTACAAAATGTTAGGGTGTTCTATGTTTTGTTATAGTATCTTGTGCTAAGGTTGAAGGTTTGATTTATAGGGAATGAAATATGTAGGATTAATTGAAAAAAATTACAACGCGTAAGTTTCAAATTTTCAAGCTTCAACACTTTTCCTTACTTCTATCGGTCCATGGTCAACTTTTGTTCTTGCAAGTGCACATTATTTGACTAAGCACGATAATATTTTGTAACTTTATTTATTTTTTTGGCAGAATATCTTGTATATACGTATACATGGTAAAAACTTTTTGTTTTTTGCACGAGTCTTATTCTTATATATATATAAGTCTTTAATCCACTTTTAGTCTATCTATTTCAGAAGTTTTAGTATTGTTTCCTACAATCTAAGTTTTAGTATTGTTTTCTACGATCCAGTTTTGAACATATTTTTTTATTTTTTATATTCATTAATTCAGAAGAATATATTTACATTGGATAAATTAAATCAAAGAAGAAAATAAAGATTTCAACGATGTGTTTGGTCCAAATTAGCAATGTCACGTCATCAAATTGGATTAATGAAAACGTCCACGTCATTAATAGTAAACATCAAACTACATTGTGAGAAAAAAAAAATTGAAACTTGAAAGACTAAAATCACAAATTCAAATATGAGGGATTAAAATTGAAAGACTAAAATCAAATATTTAGTGAGTGTTTGAATGTGTGTGTGACATTCGACACGAAATTGATTTTGAAAACGCTACAACAGTATAGCTTTCAAAGAGATTGATTATTTTTACAAAAGTGACATTGCAGATGTGAGTTGAGAGGCAGCAATGGAGAACCAATCAAACTCTTTAAGTTAAATTGAGAAACAATAGTTGCATTTAAAACTTCTTATAAATAAATGAAATGCTAACTTATGACCTTAAACACAAGTTAAAAAACTAAATATACAATTTTTTTAAATTGTGTATTTAATATTTTAGAGAATAAAAAATTATTTTTTCAATAAAATATTTATCTTTTAATTATTTTAATTCTTTTTTAGTTTCATAACATGACCTTATAAATAAAATGGTCACAACATTACTTTCGCATGGTGGCATATGTCACGATAATTGATCAAAGGACACCACTTCTGTGACATAATGTCACGTGACATTGTGACATTGGCCAATCCAAGTGTGACACATAATTCAATTCAACTATTCTCTCTCATCTTTTTATGTTTAAAAAAATTGTATTGTCACGTGTCACAATCGAAATGAGCAATGTCACGTGACATTAGGTCACACAAATGCAATCCTTGATCAAATTGGAATGTACACTTTAGGTCTGACCTCATCCATCTCTTTTCAAAATTAAAAATATGCACTTTTTAGATCTGAACTCATCCATCTCTTTTCAAAATTTCAAAGTTGGACCATTTACTTTTTTTTTTTTTTGAAGGAGAAGTTGGACCATTTACTTGGTGGCGGATGCTACCTTGGGAGAGAGAATTAGGTCTCCTATGGTACATTAGTCATTTTTTTCTTAAAGCAAGTTAATATAGGCCATGTGATTTAATCAACGGTTATCAAGTGTGGAAAAATATAAGATGTTATCATGGACTTTTCACATTATAGTATTTATTTAAAAATGATTAAATAAAATATTTAAAAAAAAACGTCTTTTCTTCTTCTTTGCTAAATTCATCGGTGGCGTTTAGCACGGGGAAGTAAATTTCTTTCCCACCATGGGAAAGGCTTTTCTAACCCTTAGATTGTTGAGAGACACAATTTTTATTATGGACTGTCTACACCAAATTTTTTTCTTTTCTCTTTTACACTCTTATATTTTTGTTTAGATCTGGAATACACGATTTTTATCATAGATTGTCTACACCATTTTTTTTTCTTTTCTCTTTTACACTCTTATATTTTTGTTTAGATCTGAAATTTTTTTCTTTTCTTGATCTGGAAACAATTGGTCGGATTTTCTCGCTCGCGCGCATCCGCGTGCGCGCGCGCCCGTATTTTAAGAGTGACTTAGAAGTTGAATTTTTTTACGATTTTTTGCAGGCATGTTTAGGACATAAAAACAACATCGCCCACAAAAAACGAGAATTTTCCGACAAGGGACGGATTAAATATGAATTTTTTATGCGCCAAAAACTCAAGAACGCGAAACAACAAAACATGCACCTAGAAAATGAATTTTGAGCTGGTTTTTTGCAGATCCTCTATATGTATTTTTATAGAGGTGGCTGCAAAAAACCAGCTCAAAATTCGTTTTCTAGGTGCATGTTTTGTTGTTTCGCGTTCTTGAGTTTTTGGCGCGTAAAAAATTCATATTTAATCCGTCCCTTGTCAGAAAATTCTCGTTTTTTGTGGGCGATGTTGTTTTTATGTCCTAAACATGCTTGCAAAAAATCGTGAAAAAATTCAACTTCTAAGTCACTCTTATAATACGGTCGCGCGCGCGCACGCGGATGCGCGCGAGCGAGAAAATCCGACCAATTGTTTCCAGATCAAGAAAAGAAAAAAATTCCAGATCTAAACAAAAATATAAGAGTGTAAAGGAGAAAAGAAAAAAATATGGTGTAGGCAGTCTATGATAAAAATTGTGTATTCCAGATCTAAACAAAAATATAAGAGTGTAAAAGAGAAAAAAAAAATTTGGTGTAGACAGTTGATAAGTGCCTGAAAGTGGTTAAATTGTTCATTTAATTAAGGCACTTATGTTACTTATTTCACAAGTTATCATAGGATAAGCCCATATTTATGGTTCAAAATGCTATATTTGTGATCCTATGCCTTACCCCATGTTATTATTGTAGGAAATTTATGATTGATCATGCTGAGCAAAGAAATGAAGTTTTTATCAAAGCCATCGCTACAAGCGCACGCATCCTCGCTACAAGCGAGGATAGGCAGGGAATTTGAAGGTTTCATCGCTTCAAGCGCCAGATGCCTCGCTTCAAGCGAGCTTAGGCAGGGATAATTGAGAGTCCATCGCTTCAAGCGATGGATTGGTCGCTTCAAGCGACCAAGGGCGGTTTAAGGCTCCATGTTGACGTGGAGGATCCCTATTGGCCATTAAACTTCCTCGCTACAAGCGACCAGCTCATCGCTTGTAGCGAGCGTGCAAAAATTCAGATTATAAGTAGCATTTTTAGCTCTTTTTCTGGGGAGATTAATTGGATCATCAGTTGGAGAACTTTGAGTACTTTTTCTTCCAATTGTTAGGATTGCTTTAGTAGTAGTTTAGGACTTAGTAATTAGGGCTAGAAGTAATGATCTTCAAGGAGCAAAATTGATTGAATTGTGGAAATCACCAAGGGCTTTGGGAAATCAAGACTTGGGTTTGTATCTTCATCTTTTCTCTTCACTTTTGTATAGTTGTCATGAAAATGAGCAACTAACATCCCTTTGTTGGGATTAGAGGTAATCTTTCTAGCTTTGATGTAATGAATGATTATGTGAATATATGATTTAGCAATTTATGTGTTTATGAAGCTATTCTTGCTTTTCATTCTCATGATTGATTCAAATGATATTGACAAATACTTTTGAATCTATGTTTAAGAATAACCTTCTATCAAAATAAGAAAATCTAGAAATGGATTTGGGTTTTGATAATTGCACTAAGTTTAGGATCGTAATGCTTTCGGATCGTTTGATTGATTGGGAACTCGTCGATTAAACGATACGATCGATCTCACGATGTCATTTGGGAAATCAATGATATTGTAGAGCTATACGTGATATTTACGCTAAAACGCTAAATTCATATGCATGATTTATTTATTACATTCTTTGCAAGATTGATGAACTCTAATTCCAATGCTTTTATTCCCTATTACTTGTCGTTTTAATTCCCGCATTTACATTCCGTTAATTAGTTCATGAAACCATTTGTACAAACCCTTAACTCAAAACGATACCGATTGTTGAACGGTTCGAAGTAATGCACCAATCCCTGTGGAGACGATAATTGAAAATACTTACTTTTGTTGTATGAAATACTGCTTCAACAAAATGGCGCCGCTGCCGGGGATTAGTGTTTCATTATTTTGAACATCGCAATAATTGATAGTGTTTTGAGCTTTTGTATATACCTTGTTAATATTCTTTCATTTCTTTTGTATATATAACTGTTTGGCATTAACCCTCTTTGTTATGCAAAGAAAAGTTTCTTGTTAGTTAATTGTGTTTCAGATTCTCATTGAAAGAAATCATGGCTGATCATCATGATTATTTCAACTACTATGATCCATACGAGTATGAAGCTTATCAACAATATCAACAATATCCGTCTGAAGATGAACAAATGGCAAGAACAGAGAATATTCTGAATATGTTCATGCAACAATCCATGATCAACATGCAAAACACCAACCATAGATTAAGAGCGTTGTCATGTCAAATGGAGGTTTTGCAAGTTCAAATGAATTATCTACCAAGAATCATGGATGTTCAGACCAACAATCAATCCACTTTGGAATGTGGAGAGATTGTTGAAGATGATGTTGATGAGAGTGAGGAAGAACCAATGTTTAAAGGATGTGGTATAGAGCCATTAGTGGAAGAATTAGAGATACCACACAAAGATGAACCTCCTCAAGAAAGGTCAGATACTGAAGAGGCCAGTGTTGTTGATAGTGAAGAAAGTATGGAGATTGAGAAGCCAGAACCGTTTCTTAACAAGGAAGAAACTTGTGGAAAGGAGGGGGTGAAAGTGAGCAAGGCGGAGCTTGAACTTCTACAAGATTGTGTTTGTTCATTGCTCATCTTACTTTGGATAGGGAGGTTATGGACTCCACATCAGCGGTTCTTCAAGTTCATGGAATTCCTCCCGCAACAAAGGAATACTAAAGCTGATGTGATCTCCGTCTCATTCTGGCCACCCTAACGAAAAAGGCGTCGAGCTAACGACGTAAAACAAGCGCTTGTTGGGAGGCAACCCAACTGTGTAGGTTTATTGTTTTTAATTAATATTTAAGTTTTTAACATCCATCCATGCACATAGGGATAGTGGCAAAGACTCAAAATTTTATTTTTCTGTTTTCTGTCATGGTCGCTACAGCGACAGATTCATCGCTATAGCGATGGACTTTGCACTACGTCGCTGTAGCGACGTACTTGTCGCTTGAAGCGAGAGCTTCCAAACCTTGCGCTTGTAGCGCCATTTATCGCTTGTAGCGATGGGCTTATAAGCTCTCGCTGTAGCGACAGATCGCGCGCTTGTAGCGACCGTATCAGAAAACAGTTTTATTTTTCCCAGGCCACTATGTCTCTTCCCCTACCTCCCAACTACTTTCATTAAGTATTCTAACCGTTTTCTTTTATATTTTCGCATACTAACCAGTACATTACATTCCATTCCTTTTGCTTTCATTTCTGCATTTGTCATTTTCCATTTCTGCATAAATTCTGCAAAAATCAACTCTGTGCCTGCAATAATCTTGCTAAATCAACCTTCAGGTATGTATTTCGGCCATGTCTGTTACTGTTTATAAACTTTTTACTGATTATATGTGCCTGCATGCTGATTTGAGATTTTAGGGTTTTAGGGTTTTCGAAAATTTTAAACTTAGATATGCCCTGTTGTTTACCCATGATTAGATATGGTTTAAGCTGTATTAAATGACCTAGAATCACTAGGAAAACTTCCCTTTCATCCTCTTGTTCATAGGATTCGTATTTTGAAAAACCTTTTGTAAAAATTTCAAAATAATTTAGGTTTTTGAGGATTTAGGAAGTTTAGGTGATTGTTATTCAATTATTTTAGCTTTAATCCTAATTTCGCATGCTACAAGTAGGTTAGAATGCAGAAAAATCATCAATTTTGAAAAGGGTCACCCTCGCTAGAACAACGCTTGTAGCGCAGGAATCCAGCAATTTCTGGGTTCGCTCGCTACAAGCGACCAAGCTGTCGTTGTAGCGACGAAGCCCAGAAATTGTTTTATTTTTCTTTTCATTTGATCATAACTTGTACCCTACCTAATTTTTATCTGTTTTGATACTTTTGTAGGTATGGCACCCAAATCCTCGTCCAAAAGACAAAGGAACGTTGAGAGCTCGTCATCACGACCAAGAGCCAACATTCAACCACACGACACGAGCCGTTTCTTAAGCTTCAGAAATCAAGAAAGGTACGAGGAGCTGAAAACAAGACGAATCTGGTCTGAGAAGCAGTTCCAGATATCAGAAGAGGGAGAGTACGGAGGCATAGCACACATGATCAACGAAAGGAAATGGGGGATTCTATGCACACCACCCAGGAGGATTAATTACGACATCGTGCGCGAATTCTACGCGAATGCGATCCCAGCTGACCCATCTGACGAGTTTACATGGACTACTTACGTGCGAGGGCGCACTATTACCTTTGATCGCATGTCCATCAACGCGTATTTGGGCAAGCCTCTGGAGCTAGTTGAAGAGGATAATCCACTAGCACCTACTGCGCTATGTGACTTTTGTGAGCATCAGAGGAGCGGCAATTGGGATCATGAGAGTATTGCACGAGACATCTTTCAGGAGGGGAAGAGCTATGATTTGAGTAGGGCTTCGGGTAAGCCTTTCCGAGCATTTCGAGAGGACATGACCACTCCGGCTCAGGTAGTTCTTACCCTTATCTTGTATAATATCCGGCCCAAATCTCATACCTCTTCTACCACCCTCGACGTTACACCTCTTGTTCATTATATCCTTACTCAACGTGAGGTTGACGTTGCTAGGCTGATAGCAAATGAGATGAGGGTAGTAGCTGAGAGCGGCATTCTACCCCCGGGCAAACCCAAATGCCCACTGACCTTTCCCGGATTGATTATGGGACTCTGTAGACGGGCTAGAGTGCACATGCCAAACCAGGTAGATGAAGAAATTAAGAACCCTATTGATGACAGGTACATCAATAGGTACTGCTCTACCCCCACACCTATTGCCCCACCTCCTACCTCAGCTGGACCATCCACTTCAGCCGGTCCTTCTCATGCACCACCACCACCACATCATACTAGCCACCCTAGCCACCCGACCATTCCACCACTTGACTTCTCGAGTTGGGACTCTTCTACGGTGAGCTCTTTTCTGTTGGCGCAGAATGCGTCAAATCACCGGGCACTAACGACTATTCAGAGTCATCTGCATGACAGTGGCCAAAGCCCATGGACGCCTGCTTTCTTCTCTGAGCACATTGCTTGGCCTGGGGACAGGCCTTTCTTTCCAGGAGGGGCAGCTGCAGCGGATGCTGGTGATCAGGATGCCGGTGATGATGGTGACGACGACGCTGATGTTGATGATGATCTTGGAGATGATTCCTCAGCAGCTACAAATAGTATTGACCGTATGGCTGCAGCTATGATAGATTCTGAGGACATGGATGATTCAGATTCAGACAGATGATGCAGAGCTGCAGATTTTGTTTTGTCATCTCTTTCATTTTATTTATTAAGCTTTGTACTTTAACATTTTATTATGTTTTGTACTTTATTTTGGTAATATTTCTTTTGTACCATGGATGATGTACCTTTTTGCTATTATGTTATTTATTTTGGGTATTACATGTTTAGTATAGTATATATTTTATTTATGTTTTGTTATTTAATTTTGGTATAAATTTTTTGAAAATATCCCAACAATTTGGAAAGAAAGATTCAAAAGCCAGTGCTTGAGCTTAGAATCATGTGAGTGATAATGATAGAATGAGTGTTAAAGCGCGCAGCTAAGGTACTCGTTTTCTTGTTTTTCTAGGTATATTCTTGAATGTGAATAAGTTCTTTACACACAAGTTAATTTATTCAGTTTTAAGCAAGCATTTGTTTAGTTTTGAACCAATATAGAACTAGCCAAAATGTGAGGAATCCTCAACCATTGTATATATATGCAGGAGACCAATATCATGTTTAACTTAGTTATATTATGTTAAATCTGTTGTTGTTTTAATTTGTATAAAAGCATTGAAGTGATCAAGGCATTTTTTTTGAAATTGAGTGAAATACTTGACCAAATGAACCTACCCTGTGAGATGTGTGAGTATCTGTTAACCCATCTGAGCCTATTTGAATCAGAATTGTTAACTGTGAACTGTCAATTTTAATAAGCTCATCTGCTTATTTAAATTGCCGGAGTTTGTAAAAAAATTTAGTTCATAGTTAACTCTTTATTGAATTCTGATAGTTGTTTTCTTGTGAACCCTTATCCATCGTTTTTATTGACCTTTGCCATAATGATAAATGAACATTCGATTAGGGTATCACTGAAATAAGTTGGGGAGAAAGGGAGGTTATGTTTATGTCAATGTAATGGTGAATGTGTTAATTGATCTTGACAAAAAGAAAAGAAAAGAAAAAAGAAAGAAAAGCAAACCAAGAAAAAGAAAAGAGAAAAAAATGAAAAGGTTTGCAAGAATTCAAAGAAAAAATTGTCAAGATCAATCAAGAAAAGAAATGTATGAAATTCACCAAGTGTTGTATTGGAAAAAGAAGGAAATTTGTAATTAGATTGAATGTTCCTTTTGCTTGGCCATTTGAATTCAAATATCCCACATATGACAATTCTTTTGTAACCTAGCCCAATTACAACCCTTAAAGACCTTTTGATCAATGCCTTTTATGCTTTTGGAAATGATAATTAGATGGACACATAATTTGATTGTAATGTTATCATGTTTGTTGGATGAGTGTTCATACCCTCACAATAGATTTCAAATTGTTCATATACTTTATTTAGAAGTGTGTTAGGTTTGGTTCAATTTTAAACATGTTTCTTGTTTAGAATTGTGTGATTAGATGCTTTGTGTTTAGAACTAGTTCACATTCATAGTATGTATCTCGTTTTATGAGAAACTTAACCCTAGTTTGTGCAATCATGTTGAATCATTCATCTGTCACTTATTTGCTTCAAACTTTTAATTCTTTTGCATTCTTGCTCAAAGCCATGATTAAAGCTTATTTCCTTATTTGTTGTGTCCTTTGTTTGAGGATAAACAAAGATTCAAGTTGGGGAGTGTGATAAGTGCCTGAAAGTGGTTAAATTGTTCATTTAATTAAGGCACTTATGTTACTTATTTCACAAGTTATCATAGGATAAGCCCATATTTATGGTTCAAAATGCTATATTTGTGATCCTATGCCTTACCCCATGTTATTATTGTAGGAAATTTATGATTGATCATGCTGAGCAAAGAAATGAAGTTTTTATCAAAGCCATCGCTACAAGCGCACGCATCCTCGCTACAAGCGAGGATAGGCAGGGAATTTGAAGGTTTCATCGCTTCAAGCGCCAGATGCCTCGCTTCAAGCGAGCTTAGGCAGGGATAATTGAGAGTCCATCGCTTCAAGCGATGGATTGGTCGCTTCAAGCGACCAAGGGCGGTTTAAGGCTCCATGCTGACGTGGAGGATCCCTATTGGCCATTAAACTTCCTCGCTACAAGCGACCAGCTCATCGCTTGTAGCGAGCGTGCAAAAATTCAGATTATAAATAGCATTTTTAGCTCTTTTTCTGGGGAGATTAATTGGATCATCAGTTGGAGAACTTTGAGTACTTTTTCTTCCAATTGTTAGGATTGCTTTAGTAGTAGTTTAGGACTTAGTAATTAGGGCTAGAAGTAATGATCTTCAAGGAGCAAAATTGATTGAATTGTGGAAATCACCAAGGGCTTTGGGAAATCAAGACTTGGGTTTGTATCTTCATCTTTTCTCTTCACTTTTGTATAGTTGTCATGAAAATGAGCAACTAACATCCCTTTGTTGGGATTAGAGGTAATCTTTCTAGCTTTGATGTAATGAATGATTATGTGAATATATGATTTAGCAATTTATGTGTTTATGAAGTTATTCTTGCTTTTCATTCTCATGATTGATTCAAATGATATTGACAAATACTTTTGAATCTATGTTTAAGAATAACCTTCTATCAAAATAAGAAAATCTAGAAATGGATTTGGGTTTTGATAATTGCACTAAGTTTAGGATCGTAATGCTTTCGGATCGTTTGATTGATTGGGAACTCGTCGATTAAACGATACGATCGATCTCACGATGTCATTTGGGAAATCAATGATATTGTAGAGCTATACGTGATATTTACGCTAAAACGCTAAATTCATATGCATGATTTATTTATTACATTCTTTGCAAGATTGATGAACTCTAATTCCAATGCTTTTATTCCCTATTACTTGTCGTTTTAATTCCCGCATTTACATTCCGTTAGTTCATGAAACCAGTTGTACAAACCCTTAACTCAAAACGATACCGATTGTTGAACGGTTCGAAGTAATGCACCAATCCCTGTGGAGACGATAATTGAAAATACTTACTTTTGTTGTATGAAATACTGCTTCAACAACAGTCCATAATAAAAATCGTGTTTCTCAACAATCTAAGGGTTAGAAAAGTCTTTCCCATGGTGGGAAAGAAATTTACTTCCCCAGGCTAAACGCCACCGATGAATTTAGCAAAGAAGAAGAAAAGACGTTTTTTTTTTAAATATTTTATTTAATCATTTTTAAATAAATACTATAATGTGAAAAGTCCATGATAACATCTTATATTTTTCCACACTTGATAACCGTTGATTAAATCACATGGCCTATATTAACTTGCTTTAAGAAAAAAATGACTAATGTACCCTAGGAGACCTAATTCTCTCTCCCACCGTAGCATCCGCCTTACTTGGTTGTTATAACCATACAAAAGCTTGGAGGTTAGTGGGCACACAACAGTTTAAATATAATTTAGACAGGGGTACGTTAAAATGACATGGATTTTTTTTTATATATGATATATAACGAGTTAAATTTTCAATTCACAACAAACACACTATTACAATTTGGGTTTTTTATCATCGATCAATTTTATACGTAAAAAAGGAATACAATGACTACACAACCCTTACAACAGAACAAGTACGAACTCAGCATCATAGTGGAAAAGAATTGCACCACCTTTTATCATGGGTTGCATAACCTCATCAAATTATTTGCTAGAAGGTCACACGAAAGCAATATATCTTTTAATACAACAAAACACCTGCAACAAAGACACACAATCACACAACAATTAAGGACAAGACTATATCTTGATTAGGATTATACCTCGATGTTATTAGGCTTAAATATTAGTCTGGTCCCTTTTTTTTTTTCTTTCTTGAAACAACTATATCATTAAAAACAAGCCGTGCATAAAAGGCAAATGATTACAATTGCAAAATGCTAGGAACCGAAACTGTCGAAACCAAAAAAACAGTAGGGGGAAAAACAATAGCTCACACCTAGACAATTTAAAATTGATCAATTTGATCTATGATTTTAAAAGTTCATTTTGATCTCTTACCTCTAAAATCTGTCAATTTGATTCTTTAACTTATGCAAGTTCATGCAAATTGGTTCAACATATGAAAATACTATTTTATATATATATATATATATATATATAAGACCAAGTTGCATTAATTAATATAAGTCAAAGGACTATATCGCTTTAACTTACATAAGCTAGGAGACTAAATTGACCGATTAAGTTAAGGGACTAAAATGAACTTTTAAAATAAGTTAAGAGACCAAAAGTACTTAAGCTTCTTGAAAACTTACGTAATAAATTGGGTAAAATGTGGTTTTGATCCCTGCAAATATGCCTAGTTTTGGTTTTCGTCCTTGGTAATTTTTTTTTTTAAAAAGGTCCTTGCAAAATTATTTTGTTTTTTAAAATAGTCCCTGGGCCCACCAAAGCGCTGAAGTGGCATAGTTTTGCCCACGTGGCAGTTGCTGACTGTGCAATTTTTGCCACGTGGCAGTCTACGTAATAACAAATAAAAAAACATTTTTTAAATTCTGAAAATTGTTTTTTGAAATTAAAAAACCTGAAAAAAAAATTTAAAATAAAAAAAATCATAAAAAAATTCCAAAAAAATTTGGAATATTTATTTTAAAAAATTTCGAAAAGTTATTAAAAAAATTTAAAAAATTATTTTAAAATTTTGAACATTTTTTACGATTGATAATGTGTATATCACTTAAAACCACCAATTTCCATTGCATTCTACCTTTTGAAAAACCAACGTCTTCTGTAGGAATCACATGAAACATAAAACGACGAAAAGATCAATTTTTTTTTGTTGAGAGGACGAAAAGATCAATTGGAATGTAGACTTTTTCTTTTAAAAATTGTCAAAGAGGCAGACTTTTTCAAAATTCTCAAAGAAGTAAAGTGTTGACTTGGTTGGTAAAATCAAGTAGCTTGATAACAAGATTTTTTTTCCTGACCCCTTCTAAAAAAAATTATTTTTTTGACCCCCTCTAAAAAAAATTATTTTTTTGACCCCCTCTAAAAATTATTTACCAAAATGACTCATTTTCAGATTTTTTTTTGTCTTCTAGTGGTATTGTCAGAAACTGATGCGGTACTGAATTGACAAATAAAATTTCGCCACGTGTCTACCAACTAGGAGGCGCGTGTCCCACTGAAAAATTCCCAATTTTTTTTTTTAAAAAATAGCGTCCCCAAGAATCAAACACAGGACCATTTGGTAGATTGTCTAGCGCTCAACCAACTTAGCTGTGTGTCTTTGATGAAATAGTTTCATAGATATAATATAAATAGTAAAGTTGTGCTATAAAACTTTTTGTTGTTATTTTCTTTTTTAATTTACACTTTAAGTAACATTAATTAAATTAAATTTAAAACATTTCAAGCTACAAATGAGAAGAACGTGTAATATATCAACGCATTATTACTTAATGCATAGCGATAACGAAAAAATGTTATTATTGATTTGTTGAATAGTCCATATTTTCATACCGATGAAATCTTAAAATATGGACTAAGAATATAGTCGTATTTTAGACTAACAATATTTTTTTAAGTTCATATTATGTAATATAGACTAAGAATATCGTCGTATTTTAGACTAAAAAAAATTATTGTTAGTCCATATTATGTAATATCGACGTATTTTAGACTAACAATAATTTTTTGTCCATATTACATAGAAAGACAAAGAGTATGGACTAAGAATATCAGTTACGACGATACTCTTAGTCCATATTACATAATATTGACTAAAAAAATTATTGTTAGTCTAAAATACGACGAGATTCTTAGTCCATATTACATAATATGAACTAAAAAATTATTGTTAGTCTAAAATACGACGATATTCTTAGTCCATATTCTAAGATTTCACCAGTATAAAAATATGGACTATTCAACAAATCAATAATAACATTTTTTCGTTATCGCTATGCATTAAGTAATAATGCGTTGATATATTACACGTTCTTCTCATTTGTAGCTTGAAATGTTTTAAATTTAATTTAATTAATGTTACTTAAAGTGCAAATTAAAAAAGAAAATAACAACAAAAAGTTTTATAGCACAGCTTTACTATTTATATTATATCTATGAAACTATTTCATCAAAGACACAGAGCTCAGTTGGTTGAGCGCTAGGCAATCTAGTAAATGGTCCCTTGTTCAATTCTTGGGGATACTATTTTTAAAAATGGCTGGCAGTGCCACGTGTCAATTTCTGACAGTAACGCCATTACAAATGGCGGTAATGAACCACTAGAAGCCAAAAAAAAAATCTTAATGTGGGTCATTTTAGTAAATAATTTTTAAAGGGGGTCAAAAAAATATTTTTTTTGGGAAGGGGGTCAAAAAAAAAATTCTGATAACTTATCCAGGATAGATAATTAACTTGATTGAACTAAGTGTCTTAAAGGAGTTAAGGATTAAAGGTTTAGGATTTGAATTTTGGTAAAAAAATAAAGTATTAGAATAACAATTAACATACTAACTTTTGTAACTAAAAAAATATTTGATGGTTTATCTGAAAGAGAAATAGCAAGGTTCATCTTTGCTAAGAAATATTTGATTTTTATTTTTACAACCTCTAAAATCAATCGCATGATTTTTTGTAATAGATTGATGGTGTAAATTTCTTAACTGCATAAAAAACAATAATCTCTTAAATAAAGTATACAAAATGTTAGGGTGCTCAGTCAAATAAAGTGCCACTAGCTGGGGCATAGCCCCTTTTATTTTACCCTTGGTTACAATAGCCCTATGAAGCCTGGATACGTAGTACGGGTGCGGGTACGATACGATACGGGTACATGAATACGTGAAATTTTAAAATTTAGGATACGATACGACTAAGATATGTTAACAAAATATTTATATTAAAATTTACATGCATGTAAAATCCTTGAAAAAAAATAAACATTGATTACTCTTCAATAATATATAATCATAAAAGTCACAATTTACAAAAAAACACTACATGTGATCAAAATAAAAAATGAAACATTTTTCGTATAAATCATATTATATTTTCATTCATATGTTAAAATATCAACAAATGCATCAATAAAAGAACTCAAAACAAAGTTTGCTTAATGTTGATTGATTGAATCTCCTCTCTCTCGTTACTTTCATCCACCAAAAACATATTTTTTAATTGGTTAATCAAAAAACAATTATAGTGATTCATATCTTAAAATTAAATCATATACATCTCCATTGAATTTTCACAACACAGTTTCACTTTTTTACCCTTCATTTTTTTTTCAGGATACGTCTATGTGAAGTATCTAATAAGTATCTGTGTGTATCTATCGAGTATCTTATAAGTATCCGATAAAATATATATTTTAAATTAAAATAATTAATTCCGATACTCCGTGGGTACGTATCCGTAGAGTATCGGTATCCGATACGTATCCGATACGGGTACGTCTCCATTTTGGAGTATCCGGGCTTATAGCAATAGCCCCTTTTATTCAAAAATAAATAAAACAAAGTGCCACTAGCAAGAACAAAGAATTGACCACCAACCCCGTTGAAATAAAATTCAGTGTTGAACCTTACGCGTTGTATTTTTCTTTGATAATTCTTACATATACTTCATTCCCTATAAATTATACCTTCAACCTTACCACAAGATACAACAACAAAACATAGAACATACTAACATTTTCTATTATATAAGCAAGCTTCTGCTAAAAAGGATATTTTCTCATGGCTCTTGCTGCTGCTAGTTTCATCCAAATGCCAATGCTGCAAACACCCAATTATAAATCTTCCACTAAAAAATCTATGACTGTTACCATGTAAGTATATACTTTGATTAATGTTTCTATTCAGTAACCATTCATATATGCATATTTTAATTAGTATTTGCATTAATTAATTAGCATTTGATAGTATACATGAACTAACCATTTTGTTGCATATGAACAGAACATGTCGTAACAAAGGATATAAACCAAAACAACCTAAAAGTAGCGGAAGTGGAGGGAAGGGACGTGATCCACAAACAAATAGTATTAGTATTCTTCAAAGCACAACAAGAAATCTTCAACTTGACAGCCTTAATTATGCCACCAACAGCTTGAGTGTCAGTGATCAAGATCATGATAACATAAGTCCTAAAAGAAAAATACTTCATGCTGAAATATGAATTATAGTTTTTTTCATTCTTTTTTGACAAGAATTCACCATGGTCTTAACAACTGTAATTATGCAACTATAGCAGTTCTGATTGTTGAATAATTTGATAATAATTTTCTTCTTTGTAGAATGAAAAAAATGAAAATTTACTTGAACTTCATCTTATAAATAGTCCAAACTAAATTTTGTTTCATTAAATCTAATTTTCTTTTTTATTGCTCTCTGGCACCCACTGAGCGGAAGTTGTTCGACACTTTTAAAATCGGTTGGGACACTTTTTAAATTAGAAGAAGCTCTAAACAATGCATAATTAATAAATAGCCCAAAGAAATACACACAATACATTCGGGGTCTTGCAAGTTGTAATAATAGAAAGATTAGATTGAATATTTAATATATACATTCGGGGGTCTTGCAAGTTAGACTATGATCGAAAATCCTAGGCATCAAACGACATATTGAAAGGTTAAGGTTGGTGTCAGACATATAAGATAAAATAAATGATTCGAAACATAAAAATAGTCTAGTTTATCATGAGGTGATATAGGGTGGTTGAGCTTAACGAATTTATCTAGTGATTCCACCAGAAAAATATGACGTCTTGCGGTTTAAAAGATGCTTATGCATCTCTAAAAGGGGACATAGGTTATATTAGCTTACCTCTCCTTTAAAAATTTGATTTTAATAGTAAACTAAAAGAATTGGGATTGAAGTTTATATCATTGTGATGAAACCATGATCTTAAGGCACTTTTAACATTATTGCATTTTTTATACAAAAATCAATCTCCAAATATATAATATTTTTATCTAATCATCTTAAACAATACAATCGTTTTAGTTCAGACTATGATGTAATGGCATTAAATGTTTTTTTATAGAATCCTCGAAAGGATCGAAGGGGTTTTGACGCAGTCAGAAGCGTAGGCTAGCAAGCGCTAAACCTAGGTTGAAAAGAAACAAGTTTGCAAGCGACAAACTTGTGAAAATAGGGTTCCAGAATCCACCAGAAATTGAGAAAAACTCTCTAAAATATTATTGATTGAATGAAAGTTGCCTCTTAGGCTACAACTGTTAAGCTTAAATAGGGAAATAACAAACCTCTAATGGGCCTAAAAATAACAAACTGAAATAAAACAAAAAATACAAACTGAAATAAAACAAATAAAATAACAAACTGAAATATTAAAAATACTATAAAAACCCTCCTACATCAGACTCTACCACTTCTGAAGAACTCGACCCCGAGTTCTCATTCTAATAAAGAGTTTCTCATGCATGTTGACTTCTCTAATGAACAAGAGACCACCCTCCTGGATCTCATTGAGTGAAATACCAAGATGGCTTGATTTGAAAAGTACAACAGTTGCTTTTATGCCATTGAAGAAATGGAGTAGCCCATGTATTTTTAGGGAACATATCTTTCAACTTTCCACTAGCCACACGACGTGACATTAACATAGTATTCAAACTTTCTTGACCACTTTTTCTACAACCTGGATGCAATTTTTCCCTCATGTATTCATATGTCCAGAAGTAAAAACCATGAGAAGGTACATCCCTCATTATAGTGATACCAAGTCCTCGATATATGCCGCAAAACCCCTCTTTTCTCCATATGTTTTTAGCTACCTTTACAGGAGTTGTTCCAGATTCTTTTTCCGATTCAACTGGTGCTTCCTCTTTGGGTTTTTCAGCGA
This sequence comes from Medicago ruthenica, assembly GCA_018208015.1. Lineage (NCBI taxonomy): Eukaryota > Viridiplantae > Streptophyta > Magnoliopsida > Fabales > Fabaceae > Medicago > Medicago ruthenica. Next base: position 80,685,699 of record CM031372.1, on the reverse strand, counting down.
CAACAACAGCATTCAAAGCTTCCACATAAAGTTGTTCCACCTGTTCCGCCACAGATGTTCCTTCCACTTGAGTCTTTTCGAATTCAGCTGTACTATTTTCTTTTTTCAACTCAACTGGTGCCTCCCCTGATAGTTTTTCAGCGACAACAGCAGCCAAAGATTTCTCAAAAAGTTGTTTTGCCGGTTCCGCCATCGATACTTCTTCGACTTCAGAACTCAAATTCTCAATAATTTGATTAGTTCTACCACGTGAAACCCTAATTGTTCCACCTCTCCTGTTCGGATTGTTTTTGTTGTTGTTGTTGGTGATGCCATCGACTCTAGTTGTTAAAACTGCCATCTGATCTGATAACGCCTTGATCGTCGCGGCTAAATCGTTGACCGTCCTAGCTAAAAGGTTGAAGTTTGCTTTCGTAACAAATTGATCTCCCATGGCTGATCACGTTAGGAAAAGAACAGGAGAAACCTGCTCTGATGCCAAATGACGCAGTCGGAAGCGTAGGCTAGCAAGCGCTAAACCTAGGTTGAAAAGAAACAAGTTTGCAAGCGACAAACTTGTGAAAATAGGGTTCCGGAATCCACCAGAAATTGAGAAAAACTCTCTAAAATATTATTGATTGAATGAAAGTTGCCTCTTAGGCTACAACTGTTAAGCTTAAATAGGGAAATAACAAACCCCTAATGGGTCTAAAAATAACAAACTGAAATAAAACAAAAAATAACAAACTGAAATAAAACAAATAAAATAACAAACTGAAATATTAAAAATACTATAAAAACCCTCCTACATCAGGTTTGGAGGTTGATGGAAAGATGTAGAAAAAAGCTTTGTACCAGACCTCCACCCCGTAACATTCACACACTTTGAAGAAGGCTGGCATATACCCTTGTAATGAGAGGGCAACCTTTGGTGCATTCAGAATCCCTACCTCAAATTCAGTAAAAGTTATACACACTCTAAGGTGGCACAATACATAATAAAACATGGCAAATGGACATCTAAAGTCGTTTATGAGAATATGTTTCGAGCGTCGAAAGAGGTTGGAGACACCCTTGATGGTTTGAGAATATGGAACGCATACCCAAGTATTCTTCTCTAACATAAGTAAAGCGCCAAGAAATACCAGGAGGATATATAGTCACTCCTTAGGGAAATTCCACCATTTTGTCCATCCAACCTATCCAGGAGATAGATAACAAGTTAAAGGAGTGCCTTCAGACCCAAATGGAATGAGAAGAAGAATACGGCTAAGCCTAGCCCAAACACCTGAGGTCGTTATTGGTGGTAATGGAATCGCAATCGTAATCACCAACACCATTCGAGTGGAATACGACCTACATTCATCTTTTTATTGTTTCATAAAGATGAATCTTCATTTTTTATTCTTACCCAAAAAGATAAATCATCACCACCTTCGTCAGACCTAGAAAGATAACTCAAACTAAACCTACATTGAAGCCTTTTTCCCTCACCAATAAGACTATCTTAGATTCATCACAACCTCAAAAACTACACTAAAATCATCTACGTTATAGTATTCAAACACAAATTGCTCAAACCCAAAATAGAAGATGCACCGACAAAGATGATCGCATATAGGGGATCAAGAATCTTACCGTTTAAAGATGTAAGAGATGAGAGAATAAGACTCAGAGGGAGATATCCTCGAAGAAACTTCGATAACAGAAGAAAAAATGCTTGAACTTAAACTGGAGAAGGAAGAGAATCCGTACAACGAAATAAATAGGGAGACTCCTATTTAAATAAAGGACATTAGAAGAGTGTGTGGAAGCCCAAGAGTTAAGGGGAATGGATTCTCTCCTGTGTGGTTTTCTCCAGTTTTCTACAGTGTAGAATCTATACCATTAAATATATTATCTCTCTTAATTTCAAATTTTTAATATTTATATTTTTAAGCATTAAATTTTTTTCAAAGGCTTGGATTTAACTGGACCCTGCAGTCACTGCAGAGGATCCATTCCCCCAACGCCTTGAAAAGGCACAAAACTCGGTCATCTTTGCGCCTTTATGGAGAAGCGCAATATTTTAATGTGACATGATTGAAGAACATAACTTTTATGACATGTGTACGATGGTTCAGTGGAATGTCACGTTTGGACAAAGCAAATGTCACTAAAACGTAACCATTAATCACAGATGTCAATTAAGGCCCCTCCAATCAAACATAGCTGAAAATAAATATTCCATCAATTTAACAATATTGCGCTTATGAAGTCCTCACACATGGGGGGTACACACCGTGAAAAGCACATGTGGGCCAGATGCACCCTTATCCACTTCTAACAAACATGTTCTAAAATAACCATACTAAATACGCCCAAAGTTTGACACCTCATCATGACCTCATAATGTACGGATCCGACGACACAACACTCACATCGACGAGTTTGGTAACATGAGGACCATATTGGAGTATGAATCTCTTAAACAAGTTAGACTTTCAAGACACTTGAGACAATTGCAAGCTATAACCTGACTCCATGAGCTAATAGTTTGGGGAAAAATGTTCCACACTATCTCAAGGCCCAATCCTTAACTGGACCCAGTTACTCTTCAAAACTTATATGCAATAGGACCATAACACAGACTCTCCCTAAATATCATTGGACCAAGGCCTCACATGAAGAGCTAGACCATTTAGGACATATCCAATGATGGTTCTACAAATCTTCTTATCACCCATGACACTTACTAACTTGATCGTCGGAGTGTGTGCATGTACATCACCGCTCTCCAGAGAAGATTAAGGTTGCTATTGATGAAGTTATACACTCAAAAAACAGTCATCACCACCATCAAAAGATCTTCAGGTCTGTCATGGTTAAGGATAATTGATGAATAAGATAATTTCAGTTTGTTTCATCTATAGATATTAATTATATATTTAGAAATTAATACATGCATCATCCAGTAAAATTTTATCATGTGAAAAGTTATTTCACACTCTCAATTAATGTCTACAACTACTTAACGCAATTGATATATACACCTACATAAATATCTAAATAATGAATTATAATTGTTTGTGTGTATATGAAGTCGATATTGAGAGAGATCATGTACTGTAGGTAGCTCTTCTAAAATCATCACATAGACTTGGCTAACTGAGTATTTACCGTTTATGTCATGTTTCCCGTCCTATTGACCCATAATCTTATTATGATACTCTTCTGGCGAATAAAGCCTTAGAAAATAAAGACAGACGACCCCATCCCCCAACCTGCATATCATGTTAAAATACTTACCATTCAAATCAGTGAGATTAAGCTTAGAATTTATTAACTCTAATTCCAAATATTATAGAAAATTACACATAAATGAAAGACAAGTGAGCAACAGGTTGTATCGTTAACTTCGACAAAACCGATTCTCTTAAAAAACTACATTCATAGACCTATGAGACACAACATTACAAAGCATAACTCTTCGAACTCTTTGTAGAAAATCCACAACCTTTGATGCTAGAAGTCATAATTGTCAAACACAAATATTTCATGGTATAAGATCACGTTGATTGTCAGAGCACGTTTTCTCATGTTTGACTAATTTATTACTTGAAGCAATTTCAAGGTTTCTTGTCCCAAAGTAAAAGTCTCAATCTTCAATCCCACAAGTTGAAAAACCACATGTAAGTCCACACATACATATTTTCCTCCTACCCAGTACCCACCCGTACCCCAAAACATTTGTTGGCCTAAATAAATTAGTTGTGTGATTTATCATTTTGTTTTGTAACATTTTCCCAACTACTGGAATTTTGTTGTTTTTTAGTCAAATTTCATGGTGACTAGACAGAAATGAGGAATTCAAAATTTGAACCTCCCCTACCTATCAATTTTCGTGGAATTACCAACCAAACTGCATTTACACAATAAACCACTTGAACTTTGACAAATTTAAACATTTTCAATTAGATAATTAATGTGGATAGTCCAAAAAGTCAAGTCAACTGACCAAGTCTTCTTTCATTATATTACTAGACTCTAACCCGTGCGATGCACGAGCTTTTGTAGAGTTTCATATATAACTATCAAATTGGTTATATTATTATTTTTATAGTTACATTCAATATTATGTTATCAAACTACTTCAAAAAACAACAAAAACAGAAGATGGACTGCAATAAAAATGACAAATCAAAAGAAAAAAATATATATACATAAGTCTTCACCAAGAAATTGGTTCTAACCGCAAAGGCTATTAAGTCTATAAAAATGAAAATGAACTATTATGTAGTAATCAAAAGAAAGAAAAAATAATGAACAGGAACTCCTTTGTGTAACCGAAAGAAAAAGAATAATAAAAAGGAACTGCAATAGCATTAATGACTTTAAAAAATGTAAAAAAAAAATGACCTTTAGTACGATATATTCATTTTGGAAGCAACGTTCTTTCAGTAAAAGTGGTAAAAGATTTAAAGTGTTGTCATGTGCTACCTAATTCAATTCCTTGCAGACTTTTTTTTTTATAAAAATTAATAAGGTTCGCTAAAAAGGGTGGGATTAGGGTTATTAGGTTTAATTGCATGATGGTGAGAGAGATGAAAGTGAGTGAGAAATGATTTAGGGATTGTGAGATTGAAAGAAAGAGGACCCGAGATTTGTGTTGAATATATAAAAGTGAAGCAATCACATTTCATCAAAAACATCAGTGCCCTAGTGGTAAGAGTTGTGAATTGGTAGCATATGATATCTGGTTTGATCTCTAGTAAGAGTTTTTTCATAAATTTTTTTAAAACTAAAAATTAGATATATGAAAAGGTTAAAAGACATGTCATTATGTGTTTCTCATGCAATAGAATTATAAAAAACTAAGAAAAGGTTTTTCCTTTACAATGTTAGTAACAGAAACTTAGGTGGCCGAGTGGTAAAACATGTGTTGTGATAGCATTTGGTGCACGGTTTAATATTGACAAATTTAAACATTTTCAATTAGATAATTAATGTGGATAGTCCAAAAAGTCAAGTCAACTGACCAAGTCTTCTTTCATTATATTATTAAAGTTCAGAGCTAGGTTAATTGAGCACCACATGAAATTAGGAATTATCAGCATGCCAGTTCACATGGTTTTTCATCCACACTAATTGTATAATGTTTTTATATCTTTATGACATTATTCTGCGCTTTATGAAGTCCAAGTCAACCTAATCTAATTGTTAAAAGAAGTGACAATTAATTTATATATGAATTAAAACAATAATATTTCTTTTATAACCTGCATTATTGAGTCAATATTAAACCTCCTATTCTGTATAAATATCACATTCTTCTTTACTCACTTTGCAGCAATTATTCAAATTCACTTGTGCAAGTTCTCATCAATCATGGTTCGTCGTCTATTGGGAAATTTTACACCAGCAAACCTAGTTCAAGCGCTGAATTCCATGTCCCTCCTAGTTAGATCCTCTTTCAAGTAACTAATTTCTTCTTTTTATTTTCATTACCTCTTTTCTTTCCCTAATTCATTTAGTTTAAATAAACCTTTCATTTTAAATAGTACGTGAATTTTCAACTATATATTAATAGACATATAAACTTCCATGAATATCATTAAAGTAACTATAATAGGATAAGTAAATGTAATGTAGTTTGAAGAAAGACTTTGCAAAAATAATTTAAAGATTCAAGGTTTAAACTCGACATAATTACTAATTATGAACTAATTCTTTTATACCGGAACCAGATTAGGGCGTGGCGGACCAAGAAGGCCAAAACTAACCAATGGGAATGGTGGACAAATTAATATCATTGGAACAAAGAAGGAGAAGAAGGGTTTGGAAAACAACTCCAAAACTTCTGATTCATCATAATGATGACAACGGATTGAATTGAAGCTAGCTATAGTACTAATGTGGGCAATAACAAAATAATTAGTATATGTCATTTTTGTGTTCGTTGTGGTCAGTGATAGTGAAGATTCAATTTGTGTCGTCTATAATTGTGCTTCATCATATGCAGATAATGTCTATAAAAGACATGAATAAAGCTTACAAAGGTGTAGAATATAATTGATGAATAAGACAATTTGAATTTGTTTCATTTGCAAAACAAAAAATAATACTTTTGTATAGCTAAATGTTAGCTGTTAGTAGTTCCGTTAATTTCACGAATCAAATCAGGGACTTTATTTTTAAACTTCCTTTAATGTCTTTTACGTCATCAGTCGAGCTACAATGTAAAGATTTATCATATATATTCTTGCAAATCCATCTAATATAAACTTAAGAAACTTGATTACCACTAATAAGAATAACACCCCTCTACATATTGACTACACAAGAAGTGCTAAAATACTTTTTTTTAACCCTCTCTCTAACATGCATGTCTCTTAAATGGGTGAAATAAATGTGGACCATATTACTATATATGAGACTCACATTAATTTCACTCAATAAGGTGTTTCAAGATGGGATTTGACATGGAGAAGACCTTTGTTCACATGAGAGTTTGGGGTTTTAAGAGGAGCTCCTTAGTGTCCTCAGGTGGGGCCCCTAGGTAGCGAGGATGTCTGGTGGTGGAGGCATGCTCCAAAGGTCTGTTCTCTATCGAATCGGCCTATGGGGTGTTGGCTAAGAGTTGTGAATCAGAGGAGGCCTTGCCTCCTAACATTATTTATGCACTTGAGAAGGTTGTGGTTGTGGAAGTCTTAGGCCCCTTTCAAGGTTGTGGTTTTTCCCTGGAAGCTCATCCAAGATAGGGTTCCTACTAGGGAGAATCATCTTAGGCATAGGGTGATTACCACTGAAGATACTGAGTGATATTTTTGTAGAGCTACCTTGGAGCTGGTGCCTTGACAAATGTGATATTTCATGTTCGGTTTGGTATGGAATTTTTTAGTGGTTAGATTGGGAGTGTGTCCTTCATAGGGAGGTAGGTAGTAATTTTTTAGTATTTCTCAAGATTAGGATCTGGGAAGAGGACGATGTTAGGATTGACTATGGTTTGACATGTTATTGTATGGACTATCTCGAGCTCTTGTAATGATCTTATCTTTGCAAGGGGGCTTTTGTCGAGCATATGGGGGTTTTGGTAAAGTTTTTGTAGTGGAAGTGGTTCCTTGGTCGTAACCCATGTAGCTCATGCTCCTTTGTTCAGTGGGACGCCAATCTTGTCATATGTTAGAAATGTTAGAGGGGTGTTGTGTCGTTTGGTGGTCCTTGGTGGGTCTGGGTGGTTTGCCTTCTAATCTTCGGTCGACCACCTTGGGTGTCTCTCTCTTTGATTGTGACAAATATTTGTTTGTCACTCCTAAATTAATTAACTTTTTAACAATTGACTATAATTTTTTTATACTTCAATCTTTTAACGTTATTTTTTGGAAATAAGTCCTCATACACATGCCAAATATTTGTTTGTCACTCATAAATTAATTAACTTTAATATTATGTTCTGAAATTGTGGTACCTAACATATTATTTGTTAAGAAAATAAGGGGTCGTTGAATTGATGACTCAACTATTTTTACATTACTTTTAAATTGTGACATCTAACTTATTATTAGTTCACTTTGTACATTGTGGTACATTGCCAACTATCAATACATTAAAAAAAATAGTTCTCAACTTTCCTCTTTTTTTTTAATATCACTCAACAATCATTTTGAAATTTTCGATACAAGTTTACACAAACATCACTTGAATAAAAAAAATATGTCACTCGTTAATGCAAAAAAATAGACTAGCCAAATATTTGACATCAATAATTATAAAAAAAAAACATGTGACACTAATATTTGTCATTGATATATAAAAGCAACACAAAACAAATATTTGTCATTTGATAAATAAAAAAAACATTGAACAAATATTTGTATGATATGTAAAATAACACAAAAGTAATATTTGTCAATAAATATAAAAAAAATGGAACACATATTTGTCATTGATACATAAAATATACATGACGAAAAATTTACTTTAATTAATATTAAAAAATAAGACAAACTTGTCATCGATAAATGTAAAAATAAAATACCAGACAATTATTTGTCTGATATGGGAAAATTATTTGTTTCTAATACATAAAAAACGCGAGACAAATAGTTGAACCATGAAATCAAATTCGCTTCAAATTTACAAAGTTAATTCTTACAACTTGGTATACAAATTCAAAATCAAAACATAGTAATCATAATCATAATTAAGGTAACCAAAAAAAAACATAGTAATCATAATCATACGTTAAAAGTTAGCAACAAAAATTAGTGACAAAAAAAACTCTCTTTAATTATCTTGTCATTAAATTTAATGACAAAATTATAGATACGTTTCACAATTTTTTCTCTCCAATTTTTTTGTTGTTGTTTACACTAAAAATAGATATTATGCTAGCCAAAATCAACAAATGGGTAGGCGAGTTTCACACGTATGATAGCAGGTTAGGCGAGCGCTACTACAGTGGAATAAGAGTCGGTCATTTCTTTGTCGAGTCTACTGAGTAATACGTGGATCTTTAGAACATCAGACTTAGTCAACGCTAAGTGAAATTGGACAGTGAGGCAACTAACGCATGCTCCGTATTTATAGCGACACCAACCGAAAGGAGTGATGGACACAAACACACTTTCTAAGGGAGGTTGCACACATTGAACTTTATCAACATATCATGTTGTGAAATGGACATCTGAAGCGGCGGGAAAAATCGCGCGGGCGGAAAACGCTCGCTAGACAGTAAAGTCGCCACCGAAGTTTTATTTTTGAAAAGAGGAACGTCGATAAACCCCTTTGAGAACGAGAACAAGGTCATCGCAACCAAATTCGGGTTCGGGAATCGGTTATGCGAGGGGAAGATATTAGCACCCCTCACATCCGTTGTACTCAACGGGAACCATTAATTAATTAGCTTTCAAAATGTGTTAGTTTTATGTTTGTTGCCTTATTATTATGAAGAGTGTTTGTAACGAATAAAAAAAGAAAGAAAAATGATTTAAAGACTAAAAATGAGTTTTTTATTAGTGTGCTTGACAAGAGTTTGATCTTGCTCCTACGTATCTCCTGGTGCGATGGAGAATTCAAAGCTACGTAGTTCTTTGTAGAAAATGTTTGTGTGTTGATTGATTTTATTTATGAAAATGGTTTAGTCGCACTTGGGAGAGAAAGTTTGCTTTAGAAAAAAGAAGGATCCGCACTTGGGCGATGATATCCATTTGAAAACGCACATGGGCGTGAATGAAAAAAGACGGACTCGCACTTGGGCGATGGTATCCGTTCGAAAACGCACATGGGCGTGAATGAAATAAAGTTTAGTGGGTTGAGATTGATTTTAAGCGGAGGACGAATATCCGAAAAGTGAAGTGTCTACCTCGTTTCCGAATATTCGGGGAAGCGTCGGGTGTCTACCCAAGTTTTCCTTTTTCGCTCACATGAAAGAAAAGAAACAAAATGTTTGATTATTTTTTTTTATTAAAAGTTTAATCGAAAGACGAATACTTTGAACGTGACCGAGACGGGGATCTCGCGTTCCGCATTCGGGGAAGCGTCGGGTGTCTACCCAAGTTTTCCTTTTTCACTCACAAAAAGAAAATTGTTTTTTATGTTTTGGTATATTGAAAATAGAATGATAATTTGATAAAAAATAAAATAAAAAAAACATGAAAAGATTAAAGCATTAATACTCAAAATGAAATTAAGTGCGATAAAATAAACTAAACGCGAGGGATTAGATTACGGTGTTGGCTCAAAATGAAAATCCCCTTTTCTTTGGATTATGAATTAAACTATAACAAATGAAAAAAAATGCAATGCATATTTATATTTATATTTACTTTATTCCTAAATGCATTCTAATGACATAAAATGCAAAATAAAAATGACCAAATAAAATGCATGAGATGATGTGATAAGTAAATGAATAAGATGTTAAAAATAAAAGAACAATAAAAAGGAAATAATAATAATAGGAAATAAAGTTGCAAAGAAAAATAAAAGAAATAAACAGGGAGGTGTAAAAAATAAAATGGGGGGTGCAGGAAGTGTGAAAATAATCAGATTTAAAACAAACAGGCCCAAAATGCATTGGGCCAGCGTGATTTGATCTGGGCCGTCTGATTAATCAGAAGGCCCTGATCTGATCACAAGGGGAGATAACCATAGCTGTCTGATTTAAATCAGAGAGCCTGAGGGGCGAGGGTGCACGCTAAGGCATGCACCCACGCGCACAGGATTAGAGAGGGATATAAATATCCCAATCCTTCACAAATCTCTCATTTTTCCTCTTTCCTTCTCTCTCTAACTCTCTAACTTCTCTCTTCTCTCCCTTCTCTCTAGAAATCGGTTCCTCTCTCTTCTCTCCGGTGGCCGGAAAAAAATTCCGGCGCGGTGGCCGGCCGGCCTAGACGGCGGCGCCACCGCGCCAGAGTTTTAAAACTCCACTTTTTTCAAAAAAAAATTAGTTTTTCTAAACCCTCTTCTCACCCTCTTTTCAAATCTACACTCAAAATTTCCAAAATCCTTTCAAAACTCCTAGATCTAAATTTAAAAAAAAACTTGAAAACTACCTTTTTCCTTTTTTTTTTTTGATTCGGTTTTTGGTAAGAGGAGCTATTGGCCGAGTTTGGTGGGTGGTTAGAGGAGGAGGGGCCGTGTGTGTGTGTGTGTTTAGGGTGTGTGGTGTGTTGTTTTTGCAGATGGCTGTGTGTTGTGTGTTGTTTTTGCAGCTGGCCGTGTGTGTTGTGTGTGTGTGGTTTTGTTTTTGAGTGTTGTGTTGCTGTTTTGCTGCTGGGTGCGTGTGCGTGGGCTGGCCGTGTTTGTGTTGTGCTGGGCGTGTATGGTGTGTGTTGGGGGGAGGCCGTGTGTGTTGTGTTTTTGCCGTGGTGTGTGTTGTGTGCGTGGCTGAGTTGTGTATGTTTGCTGGGTTGTGGGGGGTCGTGTGGGTGTTGCTGGGTTGTGGTGGGTCGTATGGGTGCTGCCGTGTGTGTTTTGTGTTTGCTGCTGAGTTGTGTTGCTGTTTTGCTGCTGGGAGAGGAGGTGGATTCGGATTTTGTGATATGTGTGCTGTTTGTGTGTTTGTTTATGTTCTGAAAAAAAAATCCCCCTTTTCTCTGATTCTGCTATGTTTTTATTGAAACTGGATGTCCAAAAGAGGATGTGCATAGAGCTGTTGAGATTGGATCTTCTGTTTAATCAGAAAAAAGGCAAGAAACCAAGCAAAAGGGACAAAAAAAACAGATGGAGAAAGTGATGGATCAGATGGACCTCTGATCCAAACCATTGACATTGGACTCCCCTATTATTTTTTAATCAATTAAGTAAATAAAATAAATGATAAAAGCAAAAGCATAAAAATAAAAAAATAAAATAAAAACAGAATATAATTAATAATAAAAAACGAAATTAATAAAATAATAATAAAAAAAACTAAAGTAAAAATAAAATAATAAAAAAACTAAAACTATCGCTTTTGAAACCCTAAATGAGGTATTTTAAAATACCTCTCTGCCGAAATTTCGTCTGAAACGACGAAAATTCTCGGCTTTAAAAAGACGATTAAAACGAGTCAAAATTGGGTCAAAAATTGGGGTACGACAACATCTACTAGCCGAACGTGGGTGCCACATACCCCCTCAATGAGAGAAAACTTACGCACTACACGCACAAATAGTTGGGTAAGGCTAAACATTGTAGGTAATGTCGTGGCTAGTAATAATAGTTTTGCCTATAAATACTCATCTTGTACAATTTGATAGGACATACAATCAATCAAACTCAAATTATTTACGTAATTTTATCTCTTTATTTTTCTGTCTTTATCAATTTGTTTTTTTAGCTCAATAGTTAAAAACCTCAAAAACATTGTATTTAACGCTCTATTGAAGTTATTAAGGTACCCATAGATTTGAGATAGAGTTCCTTCTCCGGTCTAATTGCTTGATATAAGGAAATCAAAGTTGAAAACTATAAGTTAATATCTCGGCTAAACTTCTAGTTCCACATCAGTTGATAATTCAACTTTTTCTAGTATTGTTTGTTGGATCAATTTGCGCAGCATAAGTGCTTATTGAAATAAGTTGTTTTAAGCTAGATAAAAAGTAATGAACAAAACAGAAAACTAAAAAAGAGAAGAATGGAGAGAGTTTGTGATTGTAATGTGAATCTCATTAAAAAATTATGTTGAATGTACACATTCCAAAGCCTTTTATATACACATATGTCACTTGCTTGTAGCACAAGCTAAGTAACAAACTCTAACAACCTCAGACTCTGAAACTTCAGACTCTGAAACCTCATGACTCTGGTGTCACTAACTAACTTGCTAAGGAGCAGTTATGGATTAATTCTCAACATTCCCCCTTAATTCATAACTGTTGAATATTGAGGACACCAAGTTTCTTCCTTAAAAACTCCAATTTTGTCAAGCTTCAAAGCCTTAATAAAGCCATCTGCAAGATGAATTTCTGTAGGACAATACTGCACCTCAATCATTCCATTAGTCACCTGCTCCCTAATGAAATGTGTTGGATATTTGGTTGTTGGCTTCATGTTTGCTAAAATCAAATATACAAGCAATATGTGCGTCTTCAGAAGCTGTACCTCAGAAGCTGAATAGTACTTCAGAAGCTGAACGGTACTTCAAAAGCTGACCTTCAGAAGCTGAAATGTTCAGACGCAGAACTTCAGACGCAGACCTTCAGAAGTACCTTCAGAAGCTGGTTTTCTGCGTTCTGTTTTCGTGCCTTGGAGCTGTGTATTTTCAGAACATTATCTTTTATAGATTTGATTGAAGAATTCTCCTTGCTGCGTTTGTTTCTAGAAGGAAGATTATTTTGCTTGAAGATATTTGTTGAAGATTGGTTTCTTTTATTTGTGAATATATTTTCAAAGTAATCTTTGGAAAATATATTTCTGAAGAATAATTGCTTCTATATGTTTCTAAAGAATTTTGGAAATATATCTTTGAAGATTATTTGGTTCAATTATTTGTTGCTGCTGAAGACTATAAATAGAGGACGCTGCTATTGAAGAAATTAGATCAAAACAGAAGTCATTATAGAGAGAGTTATACTTAGGTTTTGAGTCTGTTCATTGTGAGCTTTGTGCTCTGTTTCTGTACACCACTCTATTGTTTATAGTTGGTTTGTCTTATTGAGTTGTAATCACTTGAAGCTTTTAAGAAAAAATGACTGTTTTATGTCTTTGGAGTGTGTCTCCTACTTAGTGGTTTGTTATTAGAGTCTGATAATCACTGGGGCAGTGATTGACTGAGGGAAGTGAGATGGGATCTCAGTCTAGGAGTTCCTAGTTGAAATCAATACGGGTAGTAGCTAGGTGATAAGTTGTAAACTGGAGTTTGCTGAGAACTTAGAACTAGGACTACGCTAGTAGATTTCCTTCCTGGCTTGGTAGCCTCCAGATGTAGGTGTGGTTGTCACCGAACTGGGTTAACAAATATCCTGTGCCTTTTTACTTTCACTCTGTTATTTCTGCCTGTTATTGTTTCTGCTTCTGAACTACTGTTTTGCATACTCTGTTGTACTCAGTTTTACGATCAGTATCAGGTACTGCCAGAATTTGAAAATGAAATCTAGTCTCAATGTGCTTGCTTCTACCATGAGAGATTGGATTCTTAGCTAGACTTATGGCAGATTTGTTGTCAATTTTCAGTGTTAGAGGTTTCACAACTTCACACTTGAGCTCTTTCATCACTGAATCCAACCACAAAGCTTGACATGTTGCAAAAGTTCTTGCAATGTACTCAGCTTCACAAGATGAGAGTGCAGTAACATGTTGCTTCTTGGTGCACCAGGATATGGCAGCATCATTGAACTTGAAAACATAGCCTGAAGTACTTCTTCTATCAGTCAAGTCCCCACACCAATCACTGTCTGAGTACCCTATGAGCTCATTCAATTCACTTATACTTCCATTTGGAAATAACAAGCCATAATCCACAGTTCCTTTTATGTATCTAAGGACCCTCTTTGCAGCTATCAGGTGAGGTTTCCTTGGATCATGCATGAATTTGCTAATCACACTGACTGAGTAGCAAATATCTGGCCTGTTGTTACATAGGTACCTCAATGATCCAACCATTTGTCTGAACTTGGTTGGATCTACTTTCTCTTCTTCACTGCACTCATCTAATTTTGAGTTTGTCTCTGATGGATTTGAGACTGAGTTACAACTTTCCATCTCAAACTTCTCTAACAATTCACCTATGTACTTTTTCTGATGCATAAACATTCCTTTCTTTAATTTTACAAATTCCATTCCTAAGAAGAATGAAAGTTCACCAAGATCAGTCATTTCAAACTCTAACTTCAGTTTATCTTTTACTTTCTTAATCTCTGATGTTGTGCTACCACTAATGAGTAGATCATCAACATACAGACAAATTATGATAGTTTGTTCATCACTGAGATTTTGAACATATACACCAAACTCAACTGAACACTTTCTGAAGCCTATATGGATTAGGAACTGATCAATCCTTTTGTTCCATGCTCTAGGGGCTTGCTTTAATCCATATAAGGCCTTATGGAGTTTGTACACCATATTTTCCTTGCCTACAATCTCAAAATCTGGAGGTTATGACACAAACACTAACTCTTCAAGTGGACCATTTAGAAAAGCTGACTTGACATCTAAATGATAGAGTGTCCACTCATTTTTGCAAGCAAAAGCCTACTAATCTCACAGTTTCAATTCTTGCTACTGGAGCAAACACCTCATTGTAATCAATACCATGTTTCTGCAAGAAGCCTCTAGCCACCAATCTTGCTTTATACTTTGAAACCTTGCCATCTGGATTCAACTTCACTTTGAACACCCATTTCACATCAATTTTCTTTTTCTTGTCTGGCAAGTTAACAAGTTCCCAGGTTTGATTCTTTTCAATTGATTGCAGTTCTTCTATCATAGCTCTTTTCCACACATCAATTTTCAGTGCTTCTTTATAATTGATTGGTTCAGAATCTACTAGTTATGCAAAATGAATAAGATCACCTTCATCATTCACTGCATTATCAGGGATGATTTCACAGTCATTCAGCCTGCTAGGTGCTTGTCTGGCTCTTTGAGGCCTCACTGGTGTTACATTTCCTTCTGGATCATTTTCAACATCATCCTGACCCTCTTCATTTTCTGATTCATCACTTGAATCAGGATATATATAGCTTTGCTGAACCTCACTGCTATATACCGGTTCACTTTCCCATTTCCACTTCTCAGCTTCATTTACTATCACATCTCTACTGATATGAACCTTCTGAGTTACAAGGTTGTAAAGATTGTATGCACCAGTTGGATGATAACCTATAAGTATCATAATCTCACTTTTATCTTCAAGCTTACTTCTTCTAGTATCTGGCACATGTTTGTAGCACAAAGAGTCAAACACCTTGAAATGCTTCACACTAGGTTTCCTTCCACACCAAGCTTCTTCTGGTACTTTCAAATTTAGCTTCTTTGTAGGACATTTGTTTAGAATATAAGCAGCTGTGGTGACTGCTTCACCCCAAAACTTGTGTGGTAGATTCTTCTGCTTAATCATGCTTCTAGCCATGTCAAGCAAAGTTCTATTCCTTCTTTCTATAAGTCCATTGTGTTGTGGTGTATATGGAGCTGTTACTTCATGAGCAATTCCTTGATTCATGCAGAAAACTTCAAATTCCTTGGATGTATACTCACCTCCACCATCTGTCCTCAAAATCTTAATAGATTGATCACTCTCTTTCTCTACTAAGACTTTGAATTTTCTGAATACCTCCAAAGCCTCACTCTTAAGCTTAATAGTATACAACCATATCATTCTTGTAAATTTATCATCAAAGGTAATGAAATACTTACTACCACCCAAAGAAGCTACCTCAAAAGGTCCACAAATATCAGAGTGAATTACTTGTAATGCAACACTTGCTCTTTTAGGTGCTTCAGATACAAAAGGCAACCTACTTTGCTTGCTCTTCACACACACTTCACATATAGTTTTTCTGATATTCAGTTTAGGTAAACCATGCACCAATTCTTTAGATTTCAATTCACTAAGACTTCTAAAATTCAAGTGACCGTACCTCAGATGCCATAGAGCTTCAGCATCTTCACTAATTGTTGCAGACAAGCACATCATCTTATCACTTGAGATGCTGCATCTGTAGGTTCTATTCTTTGACAGGGTAGACTTTAGCACTAAGTTCTTCCTTGCATCAAACAGTTTCAATGAATTGCCATCCATTGTTACTGAGAACCCCTTCTCCACTAATTGACCTATGCTCATCAGATTGCACTTCATATCTGGAACATAGAAAACATCTTCAATAATGATTTTCCCACCATCATTGCTCTTGATCACCATATTTCCACTTCCTTTTGATGCAAGCTTTCTACTGTCAGCTAATTTGATACTAGTTTTCTTGCTAGAATCAAAATTAGTTAACCATTCTCTATGAGCAGTCATATGATTAGAGCATCCAGAGTCAAGATACCACTCTTCATTCTTGATCTTATCTTCACATGTAGTAGCCATCATCAAGATTGTATTGGGATCATCTCCATGAGCTATATTTGCTTCCTCATCAGTCTTTTGATCTTTCTTGAACCAGCATTCATCAGCAAAATGTCCATACTTTTCACAATTGTAGCACTGAACTTTACTTTTATCAAAATCCTTCTTCTTATTCTGACCTTTGCCAAAACCTCCTCTTCTTGAAGATTCAGTTTTGTCATCAGTTTTAGACTTTCCATTGTTGGACCAGTTTGTTCTTTGTTTTCCCTTTTTCTTGAAATTCTTGTGATTTCCCTCTTTCTTGACTGCTTGTGCTTGAAGAGCTTGTTGTACAGATCTTTCAGAACCTCTATCAATCACTAACAGTTCATGTGCTTCCAGTGAACTTTGCAATTCTTCAATCTTCATAGTTTTAACATCCTTTGCTTCTTGGATTGCTACTACTATGAAATCAAACTTTGGATTCAAGGATCTCAATACCTTCTCTACTACCATCTAATCTGAGATGTTTTCACCATAATTTTTCATCAGATTCACAATCTCAATCATTTTTTAGAAGTAATCACTTACTTTTTGATCTTCCTCCATTTGCATCATCTCATACTTCCTTCTATATGACTGCAACTTGACTTGTTTCACTTTTTCTCCCCCATTGTGATAGTTTTCCATAATGTCCCAAGCTTCTTTGGATCTTGTAGCCTTTGATATCTTCTCAAAGTGCTAATTGTCAACATTTTGTTGAATGTAAAACAGAGCTTTACAATCTTTCTTCTTCGCTTCTTTGAATGCCAACCTCTGTGCTTCAGTTGGATTTGCCCCCAAATCCTCCTAGCCATTCTGCACCAGATCACTTACATCTTGTGCTCCAAAAAGCGATTTCATCAATGCACTCCATCGTTCCTAGTTCTTGCCATCAAGAACTAGAATGTTTGATCCAAAACCATTGTTATTCATCTTGCTTTGATCAAGAAATCAACACTCACACCTCACTCAGTGTTTCCCTATGGTGATTCCCCTCACACTTCACTCGTATTTCCCTAAGATTTAACCCAGGCTCTCTATACCAATTGTTGGATCAATTTGCGCAGCATAAGTGCTTATTGAAATAAGTTATTTTAAGCTAGATGAAAAGTAATGAACAAAACAGAAAACTAAAAAAGAGAAGAATGGAGAGAATTTGTGATTGTAATGTGAATCTCATTAAAAAATTATGTTGAATGTACACATTACAAAGCCTTTTATATACACATATGTCACTTGCTTGTAGCACAAGCTAAGTAACAAACTTTAACAACCTCAGACTCTGAAACCTCAGACTCTGGTGTCACTAACTAACTTGCTAAGGAGCAGTTATGGATTAATTCTCAACATTGTTAAGATAGTTGGAGTTTATTAATATCATTTGGTTAGTTAGGATTAGTTAGAGTTAATTAGTTACTCAATTAGTTAGGTCAGTTGAACTCTATAAATAGAAGTATTGCGTACAAAAATCACTATATTTCAATCAATATAATTTCCTATGAACTTTACTTTCATTTGAGCTATAAGGCTCTTTTATCTCTTTTTCTTCTTATACTTAAAATCCTAATAAGTAGTTTTAGAATAAACTTTACAAATTCTCCAAGATAATTTTAAAAAACGACAGAAACCATGGATTCTCTTGCGTGAATTTATAACTTGGATAGTCCAAGTAAAATAATTCAAGTCTTCCTATTCATGTTATTATACTATACATCAGAAATGGGATTTGGAAATTTAGTGTTTAGAGTTATCAGCATGCAACCAGTTGACATGGTTTCATCACGTTTTGTTGACCATAATTTGAATTTGTAGTGATCGCTATATATTATATACATTTTTTGGATCTTCTTGACTTCATTCAAATCCACACCGTTTACTATTCTTTGGTCAAGGTGATGATCGTATATAGTGTGAACATCATCTGGATTTATTTAAATCATGGTAAACTTAAATTGTATAAGAATAAGCAAAAATACAAATCAACAAATAGACAAAACAAGTTTGGCAAATAATTTAATTGATCTACACTTTCATTCAATTATAATCATCCGATCATTAAAAATAGATTGATTTTAATTACTTTTAAAGTTAAACTTATGACTAATTGTGATTTGTCGAGATTATACTTTTTTTACGCAAACAGCATATCAAAATTACATTCTTTATCAAACAGAAGTGAAGATTAATTTATGCATGAATTAAAACCATAATAATTTTTATTCAAAAAAAAAAACCATAATAATTCATTAACAACATGGGCAATCTTGACCCTGTATTCTATTTTGTCGTTTAATCTTATTAACATGAATGTTGTGTGTTTACTTGTAGATTCATCATTTTTATTTTTAACGATATTAAATTTGTGTTGTATCGATGTGCTTTAACAATTTGAATATATGAATGTCATTTATTTTTAATAAAACAAAAAAAAACATATTTGTCAAAAAAAAAATGCATAATTCAGTCAACACTGAACCTCAATCATGCTCTTTTAATATCATGCTTCCATTTTACTCGCTTTGCAGCAATTATTCAATCTACACTTTGTTGATATTTCAATTTGTAGAGGCAACTAAAGATCGTATAATTTTTTTGGATCTTCTTAACTTTATTCTGTGTTTTCTGAAGTCCATGTCCAACTATTAGTTCGTTCTTGATTATAGATATAACGAGTCCACCCACACTAACTAGTCACTACAATTATTTAGTCAAGGTGATTATATATATATATATATATATATATATATATATATATATATATATATATATATATATATATATATATATATATCAGGAGAGATCAAACTATACTGATGTAATGTTACACCGTTCAACAAAAATCTAAAATAATTTGATATGCTATTGAGATGAGAAGTGCTAGCATCAAACGCTTAAATACTCTCCTTTCATCACACCCCTACAATTGGACCACATCATCTTTTTTTTTTTTCTTTGCTACCGGCTGGTTCTTCACGTTTAACTTTAATTCAGCCACCATCCACCTAAAATCAATACTCCATGGCTTAGGCTACGGTAGGAGACCTGTATAGGTTTCTTACCGTGAGAGACTTGCTTTCTTTTTCTTTTTCAAAACGCACGGTCTAGTACAAAAAATGCATGGTCTAGTACAAAAAATGCACGGTCTAGTACAAAAACGCACGGTCAATGGCAACAAACGCACGAACCGTGCGAAATTTCCTGAGAAAAAATGCACCGTCTGATGTTAGACTTACAAAAAATGCACGGTCTAGTACAAAAACGCATGGTCTAGGGCAACAAACGCACGAACAGTGCGAAATTTACTGACAGAAAAAATGCACGGTCTGATGCAGACCGTGCACTTTTCACTTTTCAGTTTTTTAGCTGTAAAAAAAAAATCAGCAGTCTCTTGCGGTAGGAGACCTAATGCGGTCTCCCACCCTAAACGGCGCCATACTCCATAGTAACTTCCCAATACCTCTATGTGCTATTTCATCCACCAAACCCCAAACACTACTGCCACTTCCATCTCCCATTTTCTTATTACTCTCTCAGTTCATTTTTAAGTGTCATTTTTGGAGATTTTTTTTTTATTATTTAAGTGTCACTTTCAAAGTTTAATGCAACATTAAATGTTGTTTTATCAGTGTTACCCTTAGTTATTTATTACAGAGAGAGAAATATATGAAATGAGATATTAAATGAATAATGCTATTATAGTAAAAGTATAAATTATTGTATCAAAAGTAGTAACATTTATTTATTGTCTTGATTTGTGTAAAATATTAAAAAGTGACAATTAAAAAGGAACTGAGGGGGCAAAAGTTTTACGGTTTAAAGACTACCACCATTGTCTTGAGATTAATTTCAAACCATCATCATCATTTCATTTATCAACCACTCAAGATAATCAAATCCTTCCTTGGACTGTCAACTTTCACTCAGTTTTCAGTGTCAATTGCTACCTCAAATTTTCTCTCTAATATGGATGTTAATTTTCAATTTTTCAACTTTGTATTTTTATGTTCCTCTGTTATTTTTTATTTCTAGCCGTGTCTATACAGTGAGACTTAGTCATTGAGGTATATTGTTTGAACTTTGAAGATTCTGTAATTACACAAGCAAAAATTTGTTGTGATCAAAGTTACTGAAATGGCATAATTCAGCCCTCTAGATGTCCTTTATCTGTGTCGTGCCCTAAACTTCATTCACCGGCCTCCATCCGTGACCACCACTCCGTATTTGTCACCAGCCACCATGTTCGACAACCCATCGTCACAACGGCTCAAGCACAGCCAGTGGCAATACCATAGGCATAGATGTAGTACATCAGATGATTCCGAGTACAACCAAAAACCAAACAGTTGTGGTGAAATATCATGTTTTTTAAGTGCTGAGCGGTGATCGAGACCAACAATATGCTAACTGGTTGCACCGGTAAACAAGCAATGAGTTTAAGAGAATTGGTGATGTGGCATCACAATATCGCGTGTGTTATAAAGCGAGTGACTAAGCGTTTGTAATTAGCATTTTTTTATTGAGATACATCAAGATTAACGATTTATGCGCTTTTATAGAACACCGTTAATCTTTGTGTCTGTCAATAACATGTCAAATGATTTTAGATTTTTATAAAAACTTACATGAATAATCTATATGATATAAACTTACAATCCAACGGTAAAATTTTAAAAAATATGTATTAAGTAAAACGATATTTGAGTGGTGTAATATTGATGTAACATTACATCGGTGTAATTTGATCACTTATATATATATATATATATATATATAGTGTGTGTGTGGATTATTTTTTGATGTTGATATAGTGTGAACATGATCATATAGATTTATTGAAATATGAGTAAACTCAAACCGTAATATACGTAGGTCAGGCCTAACGCCCCCTAGTCTTTGTATCTTTTTAGTATTATTTAATATAATTTTTCTTCTGCTTAAAAAATACTGTAATATACATAAATACAATACAAATAAAAAAAGACAAAACAAGTTTAATTAACAAAAGAAGGAACATTCATGCATAAATTATATTAAGTAATGAGAATTCATTAACAATCTACTTTATTTAGTCAACATTAAACCTCAATCATTATTCAAAAGAAGGAAAAAAAAAACTAAACCCCAATCATGTTCTTTAAATATCACTTTCTACTTACTCACTTTGCAGCAATTTTTCAAATTCACTAGAGCTATCTCATCATTTGCAAGGCAACACCCATTATCACCTTGCACTTGTGCAAATTATTCATCATGGTTCGTCTATTGGGAAATTTTACACAAGAAAAACTTGTTCAAGTGCTGAATTCCATGTCAAGCCAAGTTAGATCCTCGTTCAAGTAACTAATTTCATCTTTCTTTTTATTATTTCCTCCCTTCTTTACCTTTTTTTATTTTAAGTTTTTCATTTGAACTAGTACGATTTAATATGATCTAATTTCCTAGTAGTTTGTTTTCTTTTCTATATATCATTTTTGCCATTAGAAAAATCTAATTGTCAATTAGATATATTAGGTTCGTCAAAAAGAAAACTAAATGTATTGGGGATCATCAAATATGTACCCGATCCTAAGGTACACCCTACATTTTAATAAAATATTATAGTCATTCTCCATTTTTTTATTATTATAAAATTCATTTTTTACTAAAAAAATAATTTTATAATAAATTGTTATTTTTTACTAAAAGAAATCCACTTAGTAAAATAAGACTTGGTTGTTGGTGTACTAAAAATGATAAAGGCTCATCTTTATACCATTTTTTTATAGATTCATAATTTAACATGCCTCATATGTTAAACTTATCATGAAAGTAACATGTAATACGATACTCCTAAATAAATGGATGTAGTTGAGGTTTGTCCTAGGTTAAAGGACTGGAATAAATGGATGGTTCAGAATTTAAATGGCTTGGTTGTGGGAGTACTAATTATGTATTTATTGCTTTTTGATTGGAACCAGAACAACACGTGGTGGATCAAGGAGGTCAGACCTTACCAAAGGGGATGGTGGACAAATTAATAACATTGGAACAGAGAAGGAGAAGAAGGGTTTGGGAAACAGCTCAAAAAAATCAGACTCAGAATGATGACAACGAATTGAAGCCAGCTATAGTAAATTTTGATGTTTGCAAATTGAAAATTTTAGTTAAGAGTAACGGTTCGAGTGTTCGTCGTGGTCAGTTCTTGTGGAAGAGTTGATTAATAAGAAAAAAGTGTACCTCTTGCTCTGGTCATGTATAATTGTGCTTTATCATACATGTGAAGATATTATTAATTGAATTATGTCTAAATAAAGATCAATTTCACAAGACATGCTTAATACAAAACGATATAAATAATTAGTAGAAGCAAATAAAACATTGAGCATAAATATATGATCGGATTTACAACATGTTTGATCTATAAAGGTTATTGATAATTAAGTATCATGAATGACATCGATGAAATTTTGATAACAACTCTCTCAACAACAACGATCTGAAGCAGAGAGATGAGGTGATCTAAAACACACACAAAAGATTAGCGGCAGCTGAATTGGTTCTTCCTCAACCGGTATCTTTATGCCTCAAGTTCTCTTAAGATGATGAGAAGAGAGAATGTCGTGTATGATGTATTAGAGACCATAACTTCTTATAGTGTGATGGCTATTATGGTTTCTCATTATTCCGTTAATGAGTCATCCAATCATTCATTCTTATTTATTCTATATCAATTAAATAAATATGGCTTAATTGCACTTTTGCCCCCTATCTTTTGCCAATTATGTGATTTTGCACCTCATTCTTTTTTTTTTGAGCGATTTTGCACCCTATCATTTACCCCCTTTCTGATTTTGTAGTCCCTCGTGTGTTTTTTTGCTGATGTGTTGAATTTTGCCGACATGTTTTCATTAAATGTTTGCCATGTGTGTAATTTGTATTTTTTTAAAAAAAATCAAAAATGAAATAATTGAAGTTGGAGAGTTGTGGTCACGTGACCCTCACATATCCAAAATCAGAAACCCTTATTCACTCAGACCTCTCCACTTCTCCTCTACTCTTCTCCCACGGCTGTCATCAATCACCTTTTCTTCTTCTCCTCCCAAACGAAACCCTAATCGCAAATCACCATTTCATCCCATTTTCATATCTAAAAACGAAACCGTAATCATCTAAGCCATTTCACCTTCTGAAACGAAACCCTTATGATAGGTTTTGTTCTTGAATCACCTTCTGAAACGAAACGAAAAAAACCGTAATTTCGATGGCTAAGAACAACAATGGAAAGGCGAAGATAAAGGAAACAATGGCGAAGAACAACCGTGGAAAGATGAAGAAGACGGAAACGATGGCGAAGAACATTACAATCACTTAAACATCAACATTATAATCACAACCAGCAATAACATTACAATCTTACTTAAACATTAACATTACAATCACAATCAGCAATAACATTACAATTAATCCTAAACATACAACTCCTCTAACAAGCTTTTTGTTCATATTTTGCAGTGAATCATTTTGCTTCAACAAAGCATTGATAAGCTTCTTCTCTCTCTCAGAACATGCTTTATCGTACCATTTGAAGAAGTTACAGACCTTACCCCTGCTTTTTGTGTACAACCTGCAACCGAAAAACTTTCTGCATGGGTTCTCTAAAGTCCATGTTATACAAAGAGGAGAACCAACGCCGCACCTGCACTTGAATTGAGGCCTCTTCCAAGAATATGCAGATGAAGAATTGGATCTAGAACCAGCACCAGCCATGTTCAGAGATGATGAAGAATAAGAAGATGATTATACATGATTCTGCGAGGAAGAAGAAGAAGATGATGAATATGCGTGATTTCTGCAAGGAAGAAGAAGAAAAAATGAACCAACGCTGAAGGAGGTAGAGGACGGCGAAGAAGAAGTTTGAATATGGAGGTTGGGGAGAAGAAGATCTGAATTTATCCATCTTTTCTTTCAAAACGATCACGTGACCTAAACTTCAATTATTTCATTTTTGATTTTTTTAAAAATACAAATTACACACATGACAAGTATTTAATGAAGACATGTCAGCAAAATTCAACACATCAGCAAAAAAAACACGAGGGGCTACAAAATTAAAAATGGGGTAAATGATAGGGTGCAAAATCGCTCAAAAGAAAGGATGGGGTGCAAAATCGCACAATTGGCAAAAGATAGGGGGCAAAAGTGCAATTAATCCAATAAATAATTAATTATCTAAACAGAAATCTAATTAGTCATATTACTTAATTTGATCATTAATTAATTAAGACTCATAATCGATAAATAGCTAATATAATTATTATTATGATATTTGTCTATACAATGACGTTGGAATACATGAAACAAGGTACTCAAAACTCATTACAAAATGATACTTTCAAACACTTTGAATACATGAAACTATGAAGTCTGGATACGTAGTACGAGAGCGAATACGATACGATATGGGTACGCGGATACGCAAAATTTTTTAAACTTGAAAAAAAAAACAATGATTACTCTTCAATACTATATAATCATAAAAGTCACCATTTACAAAAAAGAATACATGTGATTAAAATAAAAAAAATGTAAAGTTTTCATATAAATCATATTTTATTTTCATTCATATATATGTTAGGATATCAACAAATGCATCAATAAAAGATCTCAAAACAAAGTTTGTTTAATGTTGATTGATTGAATCCCCTCTCTCTCGTTACTTTCATCCACCAAAAATATAATTTTTAATTGGTCAATCGAAAAACAATTATAGTGATTCATATCTTAAATTGAATCATATACATCTACATTGAATTTTCATAACACAATCTCACTTTTTTACCCTTCATTTTTTCCAAGATATGTCTCTGTGAAGTATCTTATAAATCTATGTGTGTATATGTCGAGTATATTATAAGTGTCTGATAAAATATATATTTTAAATTAGGGTTAATAGTGTTTTACCCTGAAGGTGAGAAAAACACAAGAAGCGGGGTTGAATTGTGTTGGCTTTTTCTGGTTCTTTTTCTTGGTGTTCACAAGATGTTCAAAATCTGTGATGTACAGATTCTGATACAGAGTTCACAAGATGTTCAAAATCTAGTGTGGTGAGCGTATGAGGATTCAGTTTTTGTACTGAGTTCCTCTTTGTGGGTTAAGTTAATTTGGGGGAAAAAAATTTGATTTTAGGGTTTCTCATAAATGAGGGGGAATGTTAGTACTAGAGGAGGGAAAGCTAAAAGTGAATTTCAATATTGGTTTGTGAGGGATTAATTTCCTCACTAACTATGTAGTTGAAATTAGTGATGGATTTAGTGAGGGAAAAATTAGAGAAGGATAAATTCCGTCTCATATTCCGCAACAAAAGTTTAACTCATCAATTTTGTGAGGGATTTAGTGACGGAATTTTTGTGAGGGATAATTAATCTTTTCCGTCACTAATGTTTGTCCACTCGATTTTTGTGGTGAATATGAAAATCCGTCTCTAAAACCGTCACAATTAGTGAGGGATTTTTTTCCCTCCCTAAAATCCGTCTCTAATTTGCGTTTTTCTAGTGGTGGTCTAAGTGTAGCGGATAGTACAGAAACACAAAGATAAAGATAATGACAGAGAGAAAGAGAGAGAAAGCATACATAAAGCAATTTTATATTGGTTCCTCCTTCAAACCAAAAGTTGTCCAGTCTCCTTGCACTTCCAAGGGATTTCACTATAATCACACAAGATTACAAATTTCTCAATGACAACTCCAACTTCCAAGAGACTTTCCTATGCTCAAGCACACAGCTCAAGACTTCTTGCTCTAGGACTCTTCCTAAAGACTTCCTTTCTTAAGCACACAACTTAAGAATTCCGGCTCTAGGACACTCCTAAAGACTTCCTGCTCAAGGACAACTCCAAGAGACTTACAAGTGCTCAAGCACGCAGGCAAGAGACTTTCAATGCTCTAAGGACACACCTAAGAGACTTCTATTTGCTCAAGGTTTCACCAAGAGGCTTATATGCTTTAGCTTCACAAGCTAAAGACTTCTAATTTGTTCTACACCAGATTTAACAATGTTTAGTGTATATGAACAAATGAACAGACTCTATACAACTCTAGGATTTCTAAGATACAAAGTTTGGTAAGAAATATCATAAGTGTTTTACGCTATATGATTTGACAGAGTAATGGCATAGTTTAATAGCAGAGTCTTGTTAATCTTCTTCATGGTCTTCAGCTCCTTTTATAGGCAGGGATTTGAGAGATGTTGGAGAAGAGTGCCAGCGCAAATATAGTCGTTGAGAAGCTTTGATCAAGAACGTTGGTCATTTGCCTGATATGCATAATCTTGTGGATGATCTTTAAATTTTCCTTTGCTGAAAGAAGAATTATCTGTTGCATTGCTTTATTCTTGATGTCCTTTGTCTGATTGTGCACATAGATAGAAGACGACAAAAGAACTGCACCTATCAGAACCTTGATAGTGACAGTTCACATAATAGGACATAACCTACTGTTAGCCCATATTTTTATGAGCTAAGAATATGCTCTAAATATGCATTAAATGCTGAAGGGAATCCTGCAAAGATTCTGTTTAATCGAAGAACAAAAAGAATCTTGGAATTGTTCACAGGTTCGAATACAAGGCTAAGGCAAAGAAGGAGGACTTCGAACCAGAAGGCAGATCGAACAAGCGTATGATCGAATCGAAGCAACAAAGTTCTGGACTTAGCACAATTCTGACAAACTTTCACAACACTCAGTTCGACTTCGAAAGATGCAACCGTTCCAAAGAGCAGTTAAGTGCATGCAGGGTGTACGTGGCAGGACATTTGGCAGTAGTATATCGTTCGTCCGTTAGGGCAGTTTACTTTCGAAAGTCTATATATAGTAGTTTTTTAGTCAGAAAACTGGTCGCAATTCATTTATACAAAATCCTTGTAAACTCAAAGTACCCACGCTATCGAGAGAAACGAGTGAAATGGGATCCAAGTATGAATCTGTGAACCATCCTTTTATGTAAAGCATCTTTTACAATTCAATGCAATTTACCCTTTCTATGAAATGTATCTTTCCAGCATTCTAAATTTCATGCAAACTTTATTGCGTTTTCTTTAAATTCAGTTTTCTTCATCTGTTTCGATCGAAACAGCACGTTTTATTATTAAAAGTTTATTTTCCTTGTTGCTTGTAATCCAAGTGACTTGTGCATTTAATTTCCCAAAACTACACTAAATGTTTATGCGTAATGGACATTCAAATAATTTAAAGAATTCAATCAAAGCACAATGCTCCTGAGATTCACTAGTTGGTCTCGCAAGCAATTGATCTAGACTAGCGGTTGTTTACCAAATTTGGGAGTAAACAAATTGGCACGCCCAGTGGGACTTGTGCTTTAATTGAATCTTTTCTATCAAAAGTATTTTTGTTTGGATTTGTAAATTGCTATTTGTGCATTCTTTCTGGAAATTGTGTTAGTGCATGTTCTTGAGGAGTGGGAAAATACTCCCTGAAATGGTTAGACCACCACCCAGAAATACAAACACAAATAATATGGAAAATGCAAATGTGAATGATAACAATGTGTCAGCGCCTTCGAGTGCGTTAAACACTTCGAATGTGACTGGAGCGACCATTTCCGCTCCCAGTTCTTCGACATTGGGCGTTACTATGCCTATCAGTGCATCAACAACGATGCCTTTTACCACTGCAGGCTCTGCAGTTTCGATACCCGAAAATTTAGGGAGCCAGCCATCCCCAGCAAGAGGAGGAGGCACAATAGGCTCTACGTTTAGTATGCCTTTTTCACAATATATGAGTCAAGGCAACAGTAGGAATGTACCATATGGTATGCCTACAACACTGATGCAAGGGCTGCAAACCAACCCTTCATTGTATTCAGAAACTGTGCCTGGCGCTTACTCGCCTACAAACCAACGTTTGGCCTCCAGTTCTGTTAATCGAAATGCAGTGCCACCACTAACTAATACATCCTTGATGTCTTTAAGGCAACAAATGGATGAAAGTAATCATGATATGGTTAATATGTTGACACAACAAATTGGTACAGTGTTTAATCCTTTGATACAAAATACTAACCAGTCTTATCAATTGTTAGCCACCCAGATGGGTAGAATGGCTGATTTCTTCGGGGCTCCACATGTCCCTAATCAACCAGTCCCTCAGATCCAGAATCTAGCACCCATACAAAACATCCAAGTACCAAATGATGCTATGGTGCCTATGCCCAATAACTTAGTGGTACAGCCTAATCAAGGACAATTACAAATGGGTCCAATCGAACCATACGCTCAACCACAAGTACAACCACAAATCGAACCAAATCCAGGGATAGTCTTAGTAAATCGAAATCAAAATGCTGATGAAGTGGTTCGAAATATCCAACAAAATAATTTAGGGGCACAAAACAACATAGCAAATTTGGTCGAAGCTATCTTAGTCCAAAATGGTTTGAATGTAGGTTTACATAGACCAAATTTTGTTTCTGCCTTGTCAGAGTATGTGCTTCAGACTGAACTACCAAGGGGTGTCAAAATCCCAAAATTCACTAAGTTCGCTGGTGACACTAGCGAATCAACTGTTGAACACATTGCAAGATTTCTGACAGAAGCAGGAGACATAGCCAATAATGAAAATTTAAGGATGAAGTATTTCCCAAATTCTTTAACAAAAAATGCCTTTACATGGTTTACAACCCTCCCTCCACATTCCATACATAATTGGAATCAATTAGAGAGAGTTTTCCATGAACAATTTTACATGGGACAATCGAAAATAAGCCTTAAAGAATTAGCAAGTGTTCGACGTAAAGCGCCTGAGTCAATTGATGATTATCTCAATAGATTCAGACTTCTAAAGGCAAGGTGCTTCACCCAAGTCCCTGAGCATGAATTAGTCGAAATGGCTGCTGGTGGCCTAGACTATTCGATTAGAAAGAAATTAGATACTCAGTATTTGAGGGATATGGCTCAGTTGGCTGATAGAGTTCGACAAGTCGAACGGCTAAAAGCTGAAAAGGCTAGGAATTCTAAATTTCATAAGAGGGAAAAGGTTGCATATGTCGAAACAAACGACAGTGACCAAGAGTTCGATGTCACTTATGAAGATATCGAAGACAATGAGGTTGATCTAGCAGAATTAAAACCTGGACCTCCTTATGTCTGTAAACTCCTTAAACCTTCGAATGGGAAAAAATCCTGTTGAGCCTAAGAATGATAAATTTGTGTCTAAAACTTATACATTTGACATAACCAAATGTGATGAAATATTTGATTTATTAGTTACAGATGGCCAGATTATTGTTCCTAAGGACTTAAAAGTACCCCCAATCGAACAACAGAAGAAAAGGGGTTATTGTAAATTTCATAATTTCCTTGGCCATAAAACCTCACGTTGTATTCTTTTCAGGGATCTGGTCCAAAAGGCTCTCAATGAGGGGAGACTCAAATTTGGTGAGAAACCAAAGACAACTCAGGCAAATGTTGAGGCACCAAAAGCTGTTGAAACCCTCTATGCGGAACCTCAAGGAGTAATGATGGTCGAAGCCATGGAGGTGTCTGAAGTGAAAGTTCAAACCATACCTGAAGAAGACTACAACGAAAAGATGAAGGTGGTATATCCTCAAACTGAAGAGGATCTGGTCGATTTTCTGAATAGGTGCAAACTCGAAAACAAGAATGTAATGCTGTGTCCCCGCTGCAGTGCAGTGTGTGATAGAGAGGCTACTGAGGGCCTCAAGAAGTACCAGGTTGTCAACAAGGGGGCAACGCAAAACCAGCGATTCGATAAAGGCAAGAGGACTATGGTACAGTCGAACAACGGCCAGAAATCTGGTCGAAAGACTACCTTTATTCCTCCTGGTTCGATTCCTGTCGAAAAATGGATGCACCAGGGGCTCATAAGGTTCAACAAAGGAACTATGGAGGTAGGTGGTTCCAGTGGAACTAAGCAAGTTGGCCCACAGGAGGCTAATAAGTATTCTTACCGAAACAATTACAAGGGTAAGAATCCTATGACAAGGACCCAATGGCGCAGGTTTCAGCGTCAAAAGAAATTGGCCGAACAGAATTTGCAAACTGGCCAGTATAAGGATGTGTCTAGGAGGCCAGCAAAAGAAAGGCTTTGTCCTCCGGTGAATGAAGATAAGATGGAGGACGAGGATCTACTGGACTCTGAACCTGATTTCGACGTCATCTGCGTAGTGTCCATCTTGCCGTCTGAGTATGATGTCGAATCAGAAATTACTGAGATCGAAGGTGAATTCGATCACCTTGATATGGCTGACCCAAAGCCTGTGTGTTACTATGTGATGAACAATGGCTGCATTGAGGAGCAACTAGCCTCCTTTGAGAGACCAAGTCTAGGGATGAAAAGCCATCTCAAACCCCTTTTCATCAGAGCAAAGGTTGAGAACGTTGGGATCAACAAAGTGCTCATTGATGGGGGAGCAGCTGTCAACTTGATGCCTCAATCTACGCTCTACAGGATTGGGAAATATGACAGCGATCTATCTGCCCACAACATTGTGCTGTCTAATTATGAGGGCAAAACTGGCTATTCGATGGGAGCCATACAAGTTGATGTTGCTGTGGGCAGCATAGTCCGACCAACTCTTTTCCTGGTGGTTCAATCCAAGGCTAACTATAACTTGTTGTTAGGAAGGGAATGGATCCACGGAGTTGGGGCAGTACCATCCACTCTCCACCAGAAACTGATTGTTTGGAGGGAAGATGGGATCGTTGAAAACATAGAGGCAGATCAAAGCTTCTATAAGTCAGAGGTTGACATTGTCACCCCACAAACCTTTGACAAAAATTTGGCTAATATAGCACCTTGTGGAGACAAGGATTCTGCTTTTGTGCCAAGTGACAATGTCATTCATTCTGTCAAGCTCCACCCTGCCCATGGCTTTATATGGGAGAGAGAAGAAATTAATGATGTTTCTTCTGAAGATGGAGTCATTCCACCAACTGGGTGGAATATACGTGAGAATTACTATGACTGAGGCCACTGCATGGGCCAGGATTACGGCTTATATGGCCGAAAATAGATTAAATACGGCCCTTGAGGCTGAGTTTCAACAAAATATGGCAGTAGAAGCCAAGATCGAAGATCTGGAAGTCAAAGAAACAAAGGATCGAAGACTTGACTGCATCTATGATGATGAGCCGCTGGGGTTCGAGAAGGATCCTATGAGCGAGGCGCCAAAAATGCAAGCACAAGATCCTTTGGAGGAGATCGATATTGGAGATGGCTCGATTAAAAGGCCAACTTATATCAGCGCCAATATCACTTCAAGTCTAAAAGAAAAGTTGGTGTTGCTTCTTAAAGAGTTCAAAGACTGCTTTGCATGGGATTACAACGAAATGCCTGGGTTAAGCAGAGAAATGGTCGAACTGAAGTTACCTATTAAAGAAGGAAAGAAGCCAGTGAAACAACTACCAAGAAGGTTCGCACCAGAAATTATGTCCAAGATCAAAGATGAGATCGAAAGGCTGCTGAGGTGTAAATTCATCAGAGCTGCCAGGTATGTCGAATGGTTAGCAAATATAGTCCCTGTTATTAAAAAGAATGGAACTCTTAGAGTATGCATAGATTTTAGGGATTTAAATAATGCTACACCTAAAGATGAATATGCTATGCCAGTGGCAGAAATGTTAGTAGACTCAGCAGCTGGCTTCGAATTTTTAAGTATGTTAGATGGTTATTCTGGTTATAACCAAATATTTATTGCTGAAAATGATGTGTCAAAAACAGCATTTCGATGCCCTGGTGCGTTAGGCACTTATGAATGGGTTGTCATGCCTTTTGGCTTGAAAAATGCTGGGGCCACTTATCAAAGGGCCATGAATTCTATGTTCCATGATTTTATAGACACATTCATGCAAGTTTATATAGATGATATAGTCATCAAATCTTCGTCCGAAGATAGCCATTTGGATTACCTGAGGCAGTCTTTCGAACGGATGAGGAAACATGGATTAAAAATGAATCCATTAAAGTGTGCTTTTTGTGTGCATGCAGGAGATTTCCTTGGTTTTGTGGTGCATAAAAAAGGCATCGAAATAAACCAGAACAAGACGAAGGCTATTCTTGAGACAAAGCCTCCTTCGACCAAGAAACAGCTTCAATCCTTGCTAGGAAAAATCAACTTCTTGAGAAGATTCATTTCGAATTTAAGTGGCAAAGCTCAAGCTTTTTCGCCATTGCTTCGACTCAAGAAAGATGAACCATTCAAATGGGATGAGGAGCATCAAAAGGCTTTCGATGAAATTAAAGAGTATTTGATTAAGCCTCCAGTACTAATGCCTCCGAGTCAAAGTAAAGATATGAAGTTGTACATTGCTGCGTCTGACAATACCATTGGGAGCATGTTGGCTCAGGAAGATGAAAATGGCGTGGAGCATGCAATTTATTATCTTAGTCGTGTATTAAATGATGCAGAGACTAGATATACTGCCATAGAAAAACTTTGTCTTTGTTTGTGTTTCTCTTGTAGTAAACTTAAGCAATATATAAAGCCTGTTGATGTCTATGTGTATTCTCATTATGATATTATTAAACACATGTTATCCAAGCCTATTTTACACAGTAGAATTGGAAAGTGGGCTTTAGCATTAACAGAATATTCTTTAACTTACAAGCCCTTGAAATCGGTTAAGGGTCAAATTGTGGCAGATTTTATTGTAGATCACTCAGTGGTCGAAATGTCTCAGGACTATGTAGATACTGAACCTTGGGTTTTGTATTTCGATGGTTCTAAACATAAACATGGAACTGGGATTGGAATCTTAATAATATCTCCCGCAAAAGTCCCAACTAAGTTTAAATATAAAGTTAAAGGTCTTTGCTCAAATAATGAGGCTGAGTATGAAGCTTTAATCACAGGCCTTGAAATTTTAATTAGCTTGGGGGCAAGAAATGTTAACATAAGGGGTGATTCAGAGTTAGTGTTGAAACAATTAACACAAGAGTACAAATGTGTGAAAGAACACTTAGCGAAATATTTTGCTATAGCAAGCTCTCTGCTGAATCATTTCGATTATATTAACATTGAACATATACCTCGACTAGAAAACCAAGAAGCAAATGATTTAGCCCAAATAGCTTCAGGGTACAAGTTGTCAAAGGAAAAATTAACTCAGTTGATCGAAATAAAAGATAAACGGGTGTTACAAGAGCCGTTGACCAATGCATTATCAATGCCAAAACTTGTGGGGGCAAGTACACCACAAGGTAGTGAAGATGAAAACATAGATGATCTTCAGGAAAAAATCCAAATTTTGGCCATTGACAATATGTTGGATAATGATTGGAGAAAATCCATTGTTGAATATTTGGAAAATCCAACAGGTAATGCGGCTCGTAAGATCAAATATAGGGCTTTGAACTACGTGATTATGGGAAATGAGTTATTTAAAAAGACTGCAGAAGGAATTTTATTAAAATGCCTAAGCGAATCAGAAGCATATGTAGCAGTTTCCCATGTTCACAGTGGTGCTTGTGGATCACATCAAGCAGGTGATAAGTGGCAAATTATGAATAAATCCATGTCTTTTATAATGCCTTTTAGTTACTTGTTTTGCAAGTTATCTTAGGAAAAGCATGGAATTTATGAATAAATGCCAATTATTCTTTGTATATCTCATTCTTCCCCATTTGTGTAGGAAAAAGCAAGCCAGGACCTGAACATCAAAAGAATTATTGAAGAGAAGCATGAAGACATTCGCCTAGCGATCATAGGGCGATTGCAGAGCGAAGTGTATCAGGATATTTCGCCCAGCGATATGAAAGCGAAAGCTTAGCGAAGGTAGGCAGAGAGTTCAGCTGGAACAGTAACTGCCATATTCGCTAAGCGACGGAGAGGCGAAAGGTAGGCGAAGGTAGGCAGAGAGTTCAGCTGGAACAGTAAAGGACACTTTCGCCTAGCGATCCTGAGGCGAAAGCTTGGCGATTCAAGACAGGGATTTTCTGGAACAGGGGAGCTATTTTTCGCCCAGCGATATTTTGGTTCGCTCAGCGACATCATCAAGGCGGTCTAACTGTAGAAGATGACGTGGCAAATGAATAAATCCATGTCTTTTATAATGCCTTTTAGTTACTTGTTTTGCAAGTTATCTTAGGAAAAGCATGGAATTTATGAATAAATGCCAATTATTCTTTGTATATCTCATTCTTCCCCATTTGTGTAGGAAAAAGCAAGCCAGGACCTGAACATCAAAAGAATTATTGAAGAGAAGCATGAAGACATTCGCCTAGCGATCATAGGGCGATTGCAGAGCGAAGTGTATCAGGATATTTCGCCCAGCGATATGAAAGCGAAAGCTTAGCGAAGGTAGGCAGAGAGTTCAGCTGGAACAGTAACTGCCATATTCGCTAAGCGACGGAGAGGCGAAAGGTAGGCGAAGGTAGGCAGAGAGTTCAGCTGGAACAGTAAAGGACACTTTCGCCTAGCGATCCTGAGGCGAAAGCTTGGCGATTCAAGACAGGGATTTTCTGGAACAGGGGAGCTATTTTTCGCCCAGCGATATTTTGGTTCGCTCAGCGACATCATCAAGGCGGTCTAACTGTAGAAGATGACGTGGCAAATGAATAAATCCATGTCTTTTATAATGCCTTTTAGTTACTTGTTTTGCAAGTTATCTTAGGAAAAGCATGGAATTTATGAATAAATGCCAATTATTCTTTGTATATCTCATTCTTCCCCATTTGTGTAGGAAAAAGCAAGCCAGGACCTGAACATCAAAAGAATTATTGAAGAGAAGCATGAAGACATTCGCCTAGCGATCATAGGGCGATTGCAGAGCGAAGTGTATCAGGATATTTCGCCCAGCGATATGAAAGCGAAAGCTTAGCGAAGGTAGGCAGAGAGTTCAGCTGGAACAGTAACTGCCATATTCGCTAAGCGACGGAGAGGCGAAAGGTAGGCGAAGGTAGGCAGAGAGTTCAGCTGGAACAGTAAAGGACACTTTCGCCTAGCGATCCTGAGGCGAAAGCTTGGCGATTCAAGACAGGGATTTTCTGGAACAGGGGAGCTATTTTTCGCCCAGCGATATTTTGGTTCGCTCAGCGACATCATCAAGGCGGTCTAACTGTAGAAGATGACGTGGCAAATGAATAAATCCATGTCTTTTATAATGCCTTTTAGTTACTTGTTTTGCAAGTTATCTTAGGAAAAGCATGGAATTTATGAATAAATGCCAATTATTCTTTGTATATCTCATTCTTCCCCATTTGTGTAGGAAAAAGCAAGCCAGGACCTGAACATCAAAAGAATTATTGAAGAGAAGCATGAAGACATTCGCCTAGCGATCATAGGGCGATTGCAGAGCGAAGTGTATCAGGATATTTCGCCCAGCGATATGAAAGCGAAAGCTTAGCGAAGGTAGGCAGAGAGTTCAGCTGGAACAGTAACTGCCATATTCGCTAAGCGACGGAGAGGCGAAAGGTAGGCGAAGGTAGGCAGAGAGTTCAGCTGGAACAGTAAAGGACACTTTCGCCTAGCGATCCTGAGGCGAAAGCTTGGCGATTCAAGACAGGGATTTTCTGGAACAGGGGAGCTATTTTTCGCCCAGCGATATTTTGGTTCGCTCAGCGACATCATCAAGGCGGTCTAACTGTAGAAGATGACGTGGCAAATGAATAAATCCATGTCTTTTATAATGCCTTTTAGTTACTTGTTTTGCAAGTTATCTTAGGAAAAGCATGGAATTTATGAATAAATGCCAATTATTCTTTGTATATCTCATTCTTCCCCATTTGTGTAGGAAAAAGCAAGCCAGGACCTGAACATCAAAAGAATTATTGAAGAGAAGCATGAAGACATTCGCCTAGCGATCATAGGGCGATTGCAGAGCGAAGTGTATCAGGATATTTCGCCCAGCGATATGAAAGCGAAAGCTTAGCGAAGGTAGGCAGAGAGTTCAGCTGGAACAGTAACTGCCATATTCGCTAAGCGACGGAGAGGCGAAAGGTAGGCGAAGGTAGGCAGAGAGTTCAGCTGGAACAGTAAAGGACACTTTCGCCTAGCGATCCTGAGGCGAAAGCTTGGCGATTCAAGACAGGGATTTTCTGGAACAGGGGAGCTATTTTTCGCCCAGCGATATTTTGGTTCGCTCAGCGACATCATCAAGGCGGTCTAACTGTAGAAGATGACGTGGCAAATCTCTATTGGCTGTTTTGAATTTCTCGCTGAGCGATGATACGTCTCGCTGAGCGAAATTGTAATTATCAGTTTAGTATTTAAGCTATTTTCAGCTTTTAGGTTAAAGAGTTACTATTGTATTGACTACAGTTTTACACGAAATTTAAGAGCTTATTCCTAAGAAAGAGAGATTAGGCATAGAGGGAGAAGAACTTCAAAATAGCAAGTAACTTTGGATTGAAGAATAGATTTTAGAAGCTTTGAGACATCAAGCTCTCAACTATCTTCATCTTCCTTTCTTATTTTGCAAGTGTTGTCATGAAAATGATCAACCAATCTCCTTTGTTGGGATTGATAGGTAATCAATCACTCATGTTGTAAACTTTTGATTATTTAATATATGATTCTAGCAATTTTTATATACCATTGAATTTCTTCTTGCTTTTCAATCTTATGTTTGATTTAAATGTTGTTGAAAAAGGCTTTTGAATCTAGGTTTAGAATGATTTTCTATCAAGATAAGAAATTCTAGAAATGGGATTTGGTTTTGATAATTACATTATAGTATTGAATCTTAATGCTTTTGGATCGTTTAATGGATTGAGAAATCATCGATTAAACGATACAATCGATATCTCGACGTCATTTGGGAAATCAATGATGTTATTGAGCAATACGTAATAATGCAATATATAAGAAAACGCTAG
The DNA here is from genome assembly GCA_018208015.1 of Medicago ruthenica. Classification (NCBI taxonomy): domain Eukaryota; kingdom Viridiplantae; phylum Streptophyta; class Magnoliopsida; order Fabales; family Fabaceae; genus Medicago; species Medicago ruthenica. The sequence continues at coordinate 80,648,391 of CM031372.1, read as the reverse complement.
AATTCGTATTTGTGATCAATCGGATATAACCAATGTGTGATTGATGAAAGTCAATCCTAAACACCTTCTATGTCCTATTACTCTACCATTTATTTATTATGTTTTAAAGTATGAGTAGTGTAGTAAAACGAACAAGTAAACCCTAACTTAAAACGATAGTCGAAGTTGAACGGAATATGATATCACCTTAATCCCTGTGGAACGATATAAAAACTGATACTTACTTTTGTTCATATAACAAAATGGCGCCGTTGCCGGGGATTAAAGTTTTATGATGTTATAATCATTGCAACTTTAATTATGGTTTTAAGCAATTTTGCACAAAATTCTTTTATGTATATAACTAATACTCTTATCCATCTTGTTTGCTAATTCTTTGTGGTCAGATTATTGAAATCGTTTATGCGAGGTCAAATTTCCGAGGACCAACTTCTTTTTGATTCCGAGATTGAAAGAACAGCTAGAAGAGCTAATAGCAAGAATCGGAGAAAGAAGCAACAAGCTAAGAAAAGGCAACAAGAGGAGAGTTCTGTTTCTAGTCATTCATCAAGTCCTAATCCAAACCAAGAATTTCAAATGGCTGATCCAGGAGGAGATGGTGCAGGAGGTTCTGGGGTTCCATGTATCAACAGTCCACGCCGTTTTGCACAACTAGGGAAAACGACGAGGACTGCCAAGCAAACAGAAATGAAGACGGGAATCCTACAAATCTTATATGCTAATCCATTCTCAGGATTAGATCATGAAGACCCGTACCAACATCTCACAAAATTCTATGAGATTGCGGGAACACTCGGTGAGACGGAAAATAATGAGGAGGCAATGTGGATGAGAATGTTTCCACATTCATTGATTGGCAAAGCGAAGGAGTGGTACTTAGACCAACCTCCTACGGTTATGACGAACTGGAATACACTTGAGGAGAAATTCCTTGATAGGTTCTTCCCTCAAAACCGGTTTATGGAGGCAAAGACGACCATTGCGGTGTTTTCACAAGGTACAGGTGAAACACTATGTGAAGCTTGGGAGCGTTTCAAGTCAATGCTCAGGAGATGTCCGAACCATGGATTTGATGAGTTAACACAAATTCATCTCTTCCGGAACGGAATGCAACAACAATCAAAGCTTTTGCTTGACGCTGCAGCTGGTGGTTCTTTAATGGCCAAGAGCGCGGAGGAAGCTGTTGCTATTATTGATAGAATGGCGTTGAACGATCACCAAGCTCATCACAACCGGAGCCAAAGCCAAAGGAAGACTGGAATCTTAGAGTTGGGAACCAATGATGCAATCCTTGCACAAAACAAGTTGCTCACGCAACAAGTGGAAGAGTTGACGAAGAAAATGACCAACCTTCCCCAACAGATAAAGGACATTCAAAACGAACAAAGAAAACAACATCAAGTCGCAGCTTGCGAGCTTTGTTCAGGAGATCACCCAACCGGATTCTGTCCACCCCCCACAGAAGAGGTAAGCTATGTTGGTAACCAACCAAGGCCTCAACAGTTTCCTAACCAATTCCAAAACCATCCAAATAACTTCCCAAGAGGGAATAACCCAAATTATGGTCAAGGGTGGAGAGGAGAAGCTGGCCAATATAACCGACAACCTTACCAGAACTACAACCAATACCAACCTCCACAACAAAACCGCAACCAATCCACTGATGAGACCCTCAATCTATTCATGCAGCAGTCAATGGCCAACCAGAAAAATACCGATGCGTCCATTAAAAACCTGGAGACGCAGGTGGGTCAATTGGCACAACAACTTTCACAAGCTACTCAACAAGGCGGAACCTTTACCGCCAACACACAAACCAACCCGAAGGATCATGCATCATCATCGAAATGACAATTAAGTCATTTTGATGAGGAAGTCCTTGCAAGGAGAGACAACGAAAATTGCAAGGCAATAGCTACAAGGAGCGGGAAGGTAATTGGCAAAGGTATCGGGGACAATTTAGAAGTAGAGAGGAAGGTGGTTGAGAATGAGGTGAAAGAGAAGGATGAAGATGAAGGGCGTGAGGAAGAAGCGGAGGATGTACATATAGAGGATGTAGAAGTAGAAAAAAATAATAAGGATGTAGTTGAAAATGAAAACATTGTATGGAAGAAGGATGTGGTGAAGGAGAAGAGCAAGAAGCAAGATATTGTGAAGAATGCACCAACACCGCACCTACCTTACCCAACTACACCAGCCAAAAACTGTTATACAAATTAAATAAGCTTAATGAAATCAGAACTGTTAACTGTGGACTGTCAATTTAATAAGCTCATCTGCTTATTTAAATTGCCGGAGTTTGTAAAAAATTCAGTCACAGTTAACTCTTTATTAAATTCTGATTGTTGTTTTCTTTTGAACCCTTATCCGTCGTTTTTATTGACCTTTGCCATAATAACAAAGGAACATTCGATTAGGGTATCATTGGAATAAGTTGGGGAGAATGGAAGGTTTTATTTAAGTCAATGTATGGGTGAATGTTAATTGATCTTGACAACAAGAAAAAAAAGAAATGAAAAAAAGAAAGAAAAGCAAACCAAGAAAAAGAAAAGAGAAAAATGAAAAGGTTTGCAAGATTTCAAAGAAAAAGAAAAGTTGTCAAGAATCAATCAAGAATAGAAAAGAAAGAAATTCACCAAGTGTTGTATTGGAGAAAGAAGGAAGTTGTAATTAGATCGAATGTTTCCTTTTGCTTGGCCATTTGAATTCAAATATCCCACATATGACAATTCTTTTGTAACCTAGCCCAATTACAACCTTGAAAGACCTTTTGATCAATGCCTTTTATGCTTTTAGAAATGATAATTAGATGGACACATAATTTGATTGTATGTTATCATGTTTATTGGATGAGTGTTCATAACCCTTACAAATGTTCAACATGTTTATCTACTTTTATATAAGAGTGTGTTAGGTTGGTTCAAATTTAAATATATTGTTTGCCAAGAATTGTGAGATATAAATTTTGTGCTTAGGACTGTGTCACAATCATGGTATGTATTTAGTGGAATGAGAAACTTTACTACTACTCGCGCTATCATAGTTGAATCATTCACCTGATAAATCCTTTCTTCCATTTTGGAAATTTTTGCCTCATGCTTAACTTTGTCCAAAGCCTTGTTTTTCCAATTATTTTGAATCTTTTGTTTGAGGACAAACAAAGAATTAAGTTGGGGAGTATTTGATAAGTGGCAAATTATGAATAAATCCATGTCTTTTATAATGCCTTTTAGTTACTTGTTTTGCAAGTTATCTTAGGAAAAGCATGGAATTTATGAATAAATGCCAATTATTCTTTGTATATCTCATTCTTCCCCATTTGTGTAGGAAAAAGCAAGCCAGGACCTGAACATCAAAAGAATTATTGAAGAGAAGCATGAAGACATTCGCCTAGCGATCATAGGGCGATTGCAGAGCGAAGTGTATCAGGATATTTCGCCCAGCGATATGAAAGCGAAAGCTTAGCGAAGGTAGGCAGAGAGTTCAGCTGGAACAGTAACTGCCATATTCGCTAAGCGACGGAGAGGCGAAAGGTAGGCGAAGGTAGGCAGAGAGTTCAGCTGGAACAGTAAAGGACACTTTCGCCTAGCGATCCTGAGGCGAAAGCTTGGCGATTCAAGACAGGGATTTTCTGGAACAGGGGAGCTATTTTTCGCCCAGCGATATTTTGGTTCGCTCAGCGACATCATCAAGGCGGTCTAACTGTAGAAGATGACGTGGCAAATCTCTATTGGCTGTTTTGAATTTCTCGCTGAGCGATGATACGTCTCGCTGAGCGAAATTGTAATTATCAGTTTAGTATTTAAGCTATTTTCAGCTTTTAGGTTAAAGAGTTACTATTGTATTGACTACAGTTTTACACGAAATTTAAGAGCTTATTCCTAAGAAAGAGAGATTAGGCATAGAGGGAGAAGAACTTCAAAATAGCAAGTAACTTTGGATTGAAGAATAGATTTTAGAAGCTTTGAGACATCAAGCTCTCAACTATCTTCATCTTCCTTTCTTATTTTGCAAGTGTTGTCATGAAAATGATCAACCAATCTCCTTTGTTGGGATTGATAGGTAATCAATCACTCATGTTGTAAACTTTTGATTATTTAATATATGATTCTAGCAATTTTTATATACCATTGAATTTCTTCTTGCTTTTCAATCTTATGTTTGATTTAAATGTTGTTGAAAAAGGCTTTTGAATCTAGGTTTAGAATGATTTTCTATCAAGATAAGAAATTCTAGAAATGGGATTTGGTTTTGATAATTACATTATAGTATTGAATCTTAATGCTTTTGGATCGTTTAATGGATTGAGAAATCATCGATTAAACGATACAATCGATATCTCGACGTCATTTGGGAAATCAATGATGTTATTGAGCAATACGTAATAATGCAATATATAAGAAAACGCTAGAATTCGTATTTGTGATCAATCGGATATAACCAATGTGTGATTGATGAAAGTCAATCCTAAACACCTTCTATGTCCTATTACTCTACCATTTATTTATTATGTTTTAAAGTATGAGTAGTGTAGTAAAACGAACAAGTAAACCCTAACTTAAAACGATAGTCGAAGTTGAACGGAATATGATATCACCTTAATCCCTGTGGAACGATATAAAAACTGATACTTACTTTTGTTCATATAACAAAATGGCGCCGTTGCAAAGGACAATTCCAAAACCATCCAAATAACTTCCCAAGAGGGAATAACCCAAATTATGGTCAAGGGTGGAGAGGAGAAGCTGGCCAATATAACCGACAACCTTACCAGAACTACAACCAATACCAACCTCCACAACAAAACCGCAACCAATCCACTGATGAGACCCTCAATCTATTCATGCAGCAGTCAATGGCCAACCAGAAAAATACCGATGCGTCCATTAAAAACCTGGAGACGCAGGTGGGTCAATTGGCACAACAACTTTCACAAGCTACTCAACAAGGCGGAACCTTTACCGCCAACACACAAACCAACCCGAAGGATCATGCATCATCATCGAAATGACAATTAAGTCATTTTGATGAGGAAGTCCTTGCAAGGAGAGACAACGAAAATTGCAAGGCAATAGCTACAAGGAGCGGGAAGGTAATTGGCAAAGGTATCGGGGACAATTTAGAAGTAGAGAGGAAGGTGGTTGAGAATGAGGTGAAAGAGAAGGATGAAGATGAAGGGCGTGAGGAAGAAGCGGAGGATGTACATATAGAGGATGTAGAAGTAGAAAAAAATAATAAGGATGTAGTTGAAAATGAAAACATTGTATGGAAGAAGGATGTGGTGAAGGAGAAGAGCAAGAAGCAAGATATTGTGAAGAATGCACCAACACCGCACCTACCTTACCCAACTACACCAGCCAAAAAAGAGAAGGAGAGGCAGTTTGCTAGGTTCCTTGAAGTTTTCAAGAGATTGCAAATCAACATACCATTCTCGGAAGCCTTAGAGCAAATGCCTACATATGCCAAGTTCATGAAGGAAATCCTTTCCAAGAAGAGAAGGTTCAATGAAGAAGAAACAATTTTGCTAGATGCAAATTGTAGTGAGATCATCCAAAACACATTGGCAAGAAAGAAGAGTGATCCGGGCAAAGTTACATTGCTCGTGTCCATTGGCAATGTGGATGTCGGCAAGGCACTTATTGATTTGGGTTCAAGCATCAACTTAATACCACTATCCGTTGTCAAAAGGATAGGTCATATAGTTGTGAAAAGAACCAACTTAACCTTGCAATTAGCCGACAAATCCTACACTCGTCCATTGGGAATTGCTGAAGACGTGTTGGTGAAAGTCGACAAGTTCTTGTTCCCGGTCGACTTCGTAGTGATGGATATTCCGGAGGATGATGACGTGCCACTACTTCTTGGAAGAACTTTCATGCAAACGGCACGGATGATGATTGATCTTGACGGAGGCTTAATGAAGGTCCGTGTGGACGATGAAGAAGTCAATTTCAACATCCATGAAGCCATGAGGTTCCCTAGTGATAAAGCTGCGTGTCTCAAGATGGATGCAACGGAAGAATTGATAGTTGATACGAGAAACCAGTTGCATGATTTGACGCATCTTGAGAGAGTTTTGACAAACGCACTAAATATCCTAGGAGAAGAAGATGAACATGAGCTTGAAGAGTGTTTGAAGGAGCTCGATTCGTTGAAGGAAATTCCTCCTCATAAAGCCATAATCGAGGAATTGACGAATGATGCTAAAGTAGAAGAAGTGAAACCGGAGATGAAGATATTGCCCTCACATTTGAAGTATGTGTTTCTTGACAAAGAGGGTACCAAACCGGTGATCATTAGTAGCTCCTTATCAAACCTTGAAGAAACAAGATTGGTCGAAGTTTTGAAGTCCAACAAAGAAGCAATAGGTTGGACACTATCCGACTTAAAAGGGATAAGTCCTTCCTATTGTATGCACAAGATCATGATGGAAGAGGATTATAAGCCGGTGGCACAACCTCAAAGACGGCTAAACCCAAACATGAAAGAAGTAGTCCGGAAAGAAGTAGTGAAGCTACTAGAAGCCGGCATGATATATCCGATCTCGGATAGCACATGGGTTAGTCCGGTTCAAGTTGTCCCTAAGAAGGGAGGTATGACGGTTATCACAAATGAGAAGAATGAGCTCATACCGACGAGAACCGTGACCGGTTGGAGGATGTGTATTGACTACCGGAGGTTGAACAAAGCAACGAGAAAAGACCATTTTCCTCTACCATTTATGGATCAAATGCTAGAGAGGCTGTCAGGACAAGCTTTCTATTGTTTCCTTGACGGGTATTCAGGTTACAATCAGATATCAGTGAATCCAGACGATCACGAGAAGACTGCATTTACATGTCCTTTTGGGGTATTCGCATATCGACGCATGCCGTTCGGTTTATGTAACGCTCCAGCAACATTTCAAAGATGCATGCAAGCCATTTTTGCCGACTTGATAGAGAAAAGCATTGAAGTGTTCATGGACGACTTCTCAGTTTTCGGGTCATCGTTTGATTTATGCTTGGAAAATCTGGATACGGTACTGAAAAGGTGCAAGGAAACCAACTTGGTGCTCAATTGGGAGAAGTGTCACTTCATGGTAACCGAGGGTATCGTCCTTGGTCACAAGATCTCCTCCAAGGGTATCGAAGTTGATAAAGCTAAGGTCGACGTGATAGGGAAACTTCCACCACCAGTCAATGTCAAAGGAATCCGAAGCTTCCTAGGCCATGCCGGGTTCTATCGGAGATTCATCAAAGACTTCTCAAAAATCGCAAAGCCATTGAGCAACTTGCTCAACAAAGATAAGTCTTTTGATTTTGATATTGACTGTTTAAATGCTTTTAATAGTTTGAAGGATAGCTTAACATCCGCACCCATAATCACCGCACCAAACTGGATATACGATTTTGAACTTATGTGCGATGCAAGTGATTATGCGGTAGGCGCGGTGTTAGGTCAACGCAAAAACAAAATTTTTCATGCTATACACTACGCAAGTAAAGTTTTAAATGACGCACAAGTCAATTATGCTACCACTGAAAAAGAATTACTTGCCATAGTGTTTGCATTAGAAAAATTTCGTTCGTATCTCATAGGTTCGAAAATTGTTATCTGGACTGACCATGCAGCTATCAAGTACTTGATTACCAAACCCGACTCAAAGCCGAGACTCATCCGTTGGATGTTGCTACTCCAAGAGTTTGATTTGGAGATTAAGGACAAGAAGGGGACTGAGAACCTAGTAGCTGATCACCTGTCCAGATTGGTGAACAAAGAGATAACAAAGAATGAGAGGGACATCCTGGAAGAGTTCCCGGATGAACAGTTGCTTACTGTGCAAGAAAGACCATGGTTCGCGGACATGGCCAACTACAAAGCAACGGGATTTATTCCGGAGGATTACACTTGGCAAATGAAGAAAAGGTTGTTGAGAGACGCCACTCAATTCATTTGGGATGACCCTTATTTATTCAAGATTGGAGTAGACCACTTAATTAGAAGATGTGTTGCTAGAGAAGAAGCCAAGGACATCATGTGGCACTGTCACAACTCGCCATATGGTGGTCACTACAGTGGAGAAAGAACTGGAGCTAAAGTTCTTCAAGCTGGCTTTTATTGGCCCTCGCTGTTCAAAGATTGTTATGAACATGCGAAAGAATGCGAGAGTTGCCAGAAGACCGGAGGGATTTCAAAGAGGAATGAAATGCCTCTACAAAGTATCCTTGAAGTCGAAGTCTTCGATTGTTGGGGTATTGACTTTGTAGGGCCATTTCCATCTTCTTTGAATAACGAGTATATTCTGGTGGCTGTTGATTATGTTTCAAAGTGGGTTGAAGCAATAGCATCTCAGAAAGCCGATAGCAAAACGGTGGTCAAATTTCTGAAAAGGAACATCTTCTCCCGATTCGGAACTCCAAGAGTGCTTATAAGTGATGGAGGTTCACACTTCTGCAATCAGCAGTTAGCAAAAGCACTTGAGCACTATGGAGTAAAGCACAAGGTAGCTTCACCATACCATCCACAGACGAACGGTCAAGCCGAGGTGTCCAACCGAGAAATCAAGCGGATACTTGAGAAGACCGTGTCATCCTCAAGGAAGGATTGGGCGTTGAAACTGGACGAAGCGTTGTGGGCCTATAGGACCGCATACAAAGCTCCTACGGGTTTCACCCCATTCCAGTTGGTGTATGGGAAAGCGTGCCACTTGCCGGTCGAGTTGGAGCACAAAGCGTTTTGGGCGCTCAAGTTTTTGAACTTTGATCAAGAGCAAGCTGGGGAGAAGAGGAAACTTCAATTGCATGAATTAGAGGAAATGCGTGACCAAGCCTATCAGTCTAGCAAGCTCTATAAGGAAAAGGTTAAACGGTATCATGACAAGAAGATCATGAAGAGGGAATTCAGACCTGGTCAGATGGTGTTGCTGTTCAATGCAAGACTGCGATTATTTCCGGGTAAATTGAAGTCCAAGTGGTCCGGTCCGTTCATGATAAAAGAAGTAAAGCCTTATGGAGCTGTGGAACTTGAGGATCCTATCACCAAGTCGACATGGACAGTGAATGGACAAAGGCTGAAGCCATACTTTGGAGGAGAAGTTGTTCGGCACACGACAACAATTTCTCTCATTGATTCTTACACTTAAGCGAATCAGGCGTCGATCTAATGACGTTAAACAAGAGCTTGTTGGGAGGCACCCCAATTTTGTAAGTATTTTACTGCTTTGCATGTTAGTTTAGGTCATTTCTCATTCAAAATCAGAAACCAGTCCAAATTCAGAATTTGAAATTTTACCTGTCATGGATCGCCTAGCGATACACAATTTCGCTCAGCGACGATTATAGGTCAGTTTGACCAGTGTTGACCAAAGCCAGTCAACTCTCTTGCCTCATTAATGTGTCCCAACCGTTTCCCCAACCACCCCATTACTACCAAAACCGGTTTTCTCATTTCATTTCTTCATTTCTCACACAAAAACACAACAAAACCTTTCAAATTCCACAAACCCAAACTCAAGCAAAAGCCAGATTAAGCACTTTTTCTTCATTGCAGCATTTCATCTTGCACTTAATCAACAGGTTTTGCTTCCTTTCTTGCTTTCTTTTAAATTTTCGAAATGGTTTATTTTCATGGAATTTTTAGAATAGGTTGTTTTTGTTTTGATTTTTAATGGTTAGAATGCTGGTTAGGTTTGATATTAGTTTAGATTAGATATGAACTAGAATAACAACATCATGCCATGCAAAATCACGTTTTTGAATCAATTTTTGAAAAAAAAAACCCATTTTGTGTAAATTTGAAATAAACTTGGGTTTATGATGTTTGTATGCCATAGTTGTTATTATACTTCATTTCTGAGATCATTGGGTGTGTTAGGTTGTGATTAGAAGTGATTAGAGGTAGTTCAGGCAGATTTTCAGAAAATTTTTCATTTTCTGCGTATTTTCGCTAGGCGAAAGTATGATCGCCTAGGCGAAAGTTCATCTGGAAAACCCAGAAATGATGAACATTTTCGCCTAGCGATTATATGGGTCGCTAAGCGATTTTACCCAGAAATTTTTTAAAATTTTCTAATTTTTGATCTGAGTTTTTCAAATTGATTTTATACTAACCTCTATCAATATTTGTGCTCTGTGTATTTTTCCTGATTGTTTTGCAGCATGGCACCTAAATCTAAATCTACCGGAAGCAAAAGGAAAGCCGGAGAAGGATCTTCTCGTGCATCCGCTCCATTTGATGCGAGCCGCTTCCGGAGCGCACACCACGCTGCTAGGTACCAGGATCTGCTTCAGAGGAAGTTCTTGCATGAGAAAGAGTTTATCATCAGTCCTCAAGGCAAATACACCGGCATTTTGGGAATTTTTGAGAGCCGCAAGTGGGAGACATTGGTCAGTCCTCCGACAAACATTAACGCTGATATTGTCAGGGAGTTTTATGCGAATGCAATCCCTGACAACACTGAGGACCCCTTTGAGTTCCAGACTTTTGTCAGAGGTCATGTTGTGAAGTTTCATCGCCCAGCTATCAATGCATACCTTGGAAACCCCTTGACTCCTGCTGAATCGGAATACTTGTGTGAGTACCATGCTCAGCAAGCTCGTGGCAACTGGGACCACGAAGAGATTAAGAAGGCCATTTTCAAGGAAGGAAAAGATTATGATTTGAATGCATCTGGGAGGCCTTTTAGGGCATTAAAGCAGGACATGACTATGCCAGCTCAGGTGATCCTCAACCTTATCCTACACAACATCCGCCCCAAAAGCCATATGTCTTCCACCACATTGGATGTTACCCCCCTCATTTACTGTATCCTATCTGGGAAGAAAGTGGACGTTGCCAGGATCATTGCAAAGGAACTTAAGACAGTTGCAATGAGTGGCATTACCACTGCTAAGTGTCCACTTGCCTTCCCCGGACTGATTATGGGCCTATGCCAGCAAGCACGCATCGTCCTTCCACCACAGATTCATGAGAAGATAGTAAACCCGGTGGACGATGCTTACATTGCCCGACACAATGAGGGGAGGCCAGTCAGAAGATCCCACCACCAAACCCAAGATCAGCCTGAACCATCACAAGCACAGGAGCAGCCACCTACACAGCCACAGCAGCCTCAGATTCACCAGTGGGATCCTAGGTATCAGAGTTTTACTTGGGATGCTATGGAGGCGCATTACAGAGGTCAGCTGGGTATCCAGGAGTCGCTCTACCGTATGCAGCAGCATTGGGGTGCTCCCGCAGACTCTGCTCAGCAGGTGATGACCCCGGATCAGTATCGTTCTTATGTGAACTACCCTGGGGACAGGCCATTCTACTATGGAGGGGGCAGTGGAGCTGCAGTTGCTGATGATGATGATGATGCAGTTGCTGGTGCTGATGATGTTGTAGCAGCTGAGGGTTCGGATGAGGAGACTGCGAGTGATGAGGAGATGGAGGATTGAGCTGGGAGCAAGACAATGATTTGAAAGCATGCGCATACAGTGATATATTCCATTTAAAGCTTTCAGTCATTTAATTTTTTGGATTGTTGGAACTATACCATGGCTTGTATTTTTGAATTCCCGTACTCTGTTTCTGTATTTTGTTTTGTACTTTGTTTCCGTACTTTTAATTCCGTATTTCAATTCTGTACTTTGAATATTATGTACTTTTGGGTACAAGTTGTTTAAGTTTTTGTTTATGTTAATCTTGTGTGTTTTAGCTATTTATTTTAGTATCATGTTTTAGTTAGTATAGTTAATTTTCAATTGTGTGAACCCTGTTCAAATACTCAAAGCTAAATGCTTGAACTAAGCCAAAGCTATGAGCAAAAGATCAGGTGAGTGATAATGATAAAAGTGAGTGAGAAAGCGCGCAGCTAAGGTACTCGTTTCTTGTTTTTCTAGGTATATACTTGATTGTGAAATGAGTCCTTTGCACACAATGTTTATGTTACTCAGTTTTAAGTAAGCACATATTTACGTTTGAACCAATATAGAACTAGCCGAAATGTGAGGAATCCTCAACCAATGTATATATATGCAGGAGACCAATACCATGTTTAACTTAGTTAGATTATGTTAAATCTGTTGTTGTTTTAATTTGTATAAGAGCATTGAAATGATCAAGGCAATTTTTTGAATTTGAGAGAAATACTTGACCAAATGAACCTACCCTGTGAGATGAGTGAGTATTTGTTAACCCATCTGAGCTTAATGAAATCAGAACTGTTAACTGTGGACTGTCAATTTAATAAGCTCATCTGCTTATTTAAATTGCCGGAGTTTGTAAAAAATTCAGTCACAGTTAACTCTTTATTAAATTCTGATTGTTGTTTTCTTTTGAACCCTTATCCGTCGTTTTTATTGACCTTTGCCATAATAACAAAGGAACATTCGATTAGGGTATCATTGGAATAAGTTGGGGAGAATGGAAGGTTTTATTTAAGTCAATGTATGGGTGAATGTTAATTGATCTTGACAACAAGAAAAAAAAGAAATGAAAAAAAAGAAAGAAAAGCAAACCAAGAAAAAGAAAAGAGAAAAATGAAAAGGTTTGCAAGATTTCAAAGAAAAAGAAAAGTTGTCAAGAATCAATCAAGAATAGAAAAGAAAGAAATTCACCAAGTGTTGTATTGGAGAAAGAAGGAAGTTGTAATTAGATCGAATGTTTCCTTTTGCTTGGCCATTTGAATTCAAATATCCCACATATGACAATTCTTTTGTAACCTAGCCCAATTACAACCTTGAAAGACCTTTTGATCAATGCCTTTTATGCTTTTAGAAATGATAATTAGATGGACACATAATTTGATTGTATGTTATCATGTTTATTGGATGAGTGTTCATAACCCTTACAAATGTTCAACATGTTTATCTACTTTTATATAAGAGTGTGTTAGGTTGGTTCAAATTTAAATATATTGTTTGCCAAGAATTGTGAGATATAAATTTTGTGCTTAGGACTGTGTCACAATCATGGTATGTATTTAGTGGAATGAGAAACTTTACTACTACTCGCGCTATCATAGTTGAATCATTCACCTGATAAATCCTTTCTTCCATTTTGGAAATTTTTGCCTCATGCTTAACTTTGTCCAAAGCCTTGTTTTTCCAATTATTTTGAATCTTTTGTTTGAGGACAAACAAAGAATTAAGTTGGGGAGTATTTGATAAGTGGCAAATTATGAATAAATCCATGTCTTTTATAATGCCTTTTAGTTACTTGTTTTGCAAGTTATCTTAGGAAAAGCATGGAATTTATGAATAAATGCCAATTATTCTTTGTATATCTCATTCTTCCCCATTTGTGTAGGAAAAAGCAAGCCAGGACCTGAACATCAAAAGAATTATTGAAGAGAAGCATGAAGACATTCGCCTAGCGATCATAGGGCGATTGCAGAGCGAAGTGTATCAGGATATTTCGCCCAGCGATATGAAAGCGAAAGCTTAGCGAAGGTAGGCAGAGAGTTCAGCTGGAACAGTAACTGCCATATTCGCTAAGCGACGGAGAGGCGAAAGGTAGGCGAAGGTAGGCAGAGAGTTCAGCTGGAACAGTAAAGGACACTTTCGCCTAGCGATCCTGAGGCGAAAGCTTGGCGATTCAAGACAGGGATTTTCTGGAACAGGGGAGCTATTTTTCGCCCAGCGATATTTTGGTTCGCTCAGCGACATCATCAAGGCGGTCTAACTGTAGAAGATGACGTGGCAAATCTCTATTGGCTGTTTTTGAATTTCTCGCTGAGCGATGATACGTCTCGCTGAGCGAAATTGTAATTATCAGTTTAGTATTTAAGCTATTTTCAGCTTTTAGGTTAAAGAGTTACTATTGTATTGACTACAGTTTTACACGAAATTTAAGAGCTTATTCCTAAGAAAGAGAGATTAGGCATAGAGGGAGAAGAACTTCAAAATAGCAAGTAACTTTGGATTGAAGAATAGATTTTAGAAGCTTTGAGACATCAAGCTCTCAACTATCTTCATCTTCCTTTCTTATTTTGCAAGTGTTGTCATGAAAATGATCAACCAATCTCCTTTGTTGGGATTGATAGGTAATCAATCACTCATGTTGTAAACTTTTGATTATTTAATATATGATTCTAGCAATTTTTATATACCATTGAATTTCTTCTTGCTTTTCAATCTTATGTTTGATTTAAATGTTGTTGAAAAAGGCTTTTGAATCTAGGTTTAGAATGATTTTCTATCAAGATAAGAAATTCTAGAAATGGGATTTGGTTTTGATAATTACATTATAGTATTGAATCTTAATGCTTTTGGATCGTTTAATGGATTGAGAAATCATCGATTAAACGATACAATCGATATCTCGACGTCATTTGGGAAATCAATGATGTTATTGAGCAATACGTAATAATGCAATATATAAGAAAACGCTAGAATTCGTATTTGTGATCAATCGGATATAACCAATGTGTGATTGATGAAAGTCAATCCTAAACACCTTCTATGTCCTATTACTCTACCATTTATTTATTATGTTTTAAAGTATGAGTAGTGTAGTAAAACGAACAAGTAAACCCTAACTTAAAACGATAGTCGAAGTTGAACGGAATATGATATCACCTTAATCCCTGTGGAACGATATAAAAACTGATACTTACTTTTGTTCATATAACAGCAGGCCATAAAATGAAATGGCTTTTATTTCGACAAGGTTTATATTGGCCGTCTATGCTAAAGGACTGCATAGAATTTGCTAAAGGCTGTCAAGAATGCCAAAAGCATGCAGGGATACAGCATGTACCTGCTAGTGAGTTACACTCCATAATTAAACCTTGGCCTTTCAGAGGATGGGCTCTGGATTTAATTGGTGAGGTTAAGCCTGCTTCGTCTAAAAACCAACGATATATTTTAGTCGGAATAGACTATTTTACTAAATGGATCGAAGCAGTCCCTTTGCCAAATGTCGATCAGGAGGCAGTAATTAGTTTCATTCAAAACCATATTATTTACAGGTATGGTATCCCTGAAAACAATCACCACTGATCAAGGTTCAGTCTTTACTGGACGAAAAATGCAAGAATTTGCTCAAGAAACTGGCTTTCGATTGTTAACCTCAACACCATATTATGCGCAAGCAAATGGTCAAGTCGAAGCAGCCAATAAAATTATCATTAACTTGATTAAAAAGCATATTGCCCAAAAACCAAAAAATTGGAACAAAACTTTGGATCAAGTCTTATGGGCATGTAGAAATTCTCCTAAGGAATCAACCGGCACTACCCCATTTCGACTAACGTTTGGTCATGATGCTGTACTTCCAGTCGAGATACATTTGCAATCAGCCAGGATACAAAAACAAATGGACATACCAATTGATCATTATGGGAAATGATGTCAGATGAGTTGGTTGATTTAGATGAGGAGAGATTAAGAGCATTAGAAGTCTTGACTAGACAAAAGGAAAGGGTTTGCAAAGGCTTATAACAAGAAAGTAAAGTCAAAAACTTTTAATGTTGGAGACTTGGTGTGGAAAGTCATCCTGCCCATGGATAGAAAAGATCGAATCCTGGGCAAGTGGTCCCCAAATTGGGAAGGACCATTTAAGATAGTTCAGATTTTTTCGAATGGTGCTTATGAGTTAGAGGAATTAACTCCTGATCAACGTACCTTGAGCATAAATGGTAAGTATTTGAAAAGATATAAACCAGTGTTGCAAGAGGTTCGAATAAATCAAGAATAGTTCAAAAAAAATAAATAGCTAAAGTGGCAACTAGCGAAAAAGCCATTCGAGTACAACTGCCACATTCGAGAATACCGTAAATTGAACAGTGAAAGTGGTTAAATAAAGTTACTGCCAAAAGAGCATTTAAAGTAATACAACCAAATTGTTCAAGAGAATTCGAAAAATAACAAAATAATGATGGGTAGAAAAGCAAGTTAATCTGCTGCCGTCTAAGATTTGTTGACTTGTCTGAAGAGGTAGTATTGCTCCTTGGTGTGATCAAGCTTTCGTTGCAAAACATTGCTCTCATTTGTCAAGCGATCGACTTCGCTGCTAACAATTAGCCCATCACTGTAATGTTGGAGACCTGCATGTGCCAGCTCTTCGATTTTGGACCTAGGGACTTCGACAGCTTGAGCAGCGAAACGTTCTTTCTTTTTTTCCTCTTGAGCTATCTTGGCCTCCAACTCCCGGATTTCAGCTTTCCATTTCGAAATATTTTCTTCACAGGCAGTCATCTGCAAGAATGCTCCTGCAGACGCGGCTTTGATTTTAGCAGCTTCCTCATTGTAGTGGGTTGCCTGTTTAAAATGGTCTTGCTGAACAGAAAGTTGGGTGTCTCGAAGCTGGGTACTACTCCTCAAGGCATAATAACTCTTTGCATATTGCTCCAAGAGAGTTTCGGCCTGAGAAACTTTTACGAACAGGTCTTCAGCAGTTTGTGGAGTTTGAAGTTTGCTGAAAAGAGCTTTGATGTTGAAGTAAATTGTGGGCTCTCTTTCGAAGAGTTCTAACATGTCTCCATCCATTACTTCTCGTTGAAACCTTAGCTCATGCTCTGCCTGTTCGAGTTGAAGAGCCTGTTCTCTGTCAGCTGCTGTGGGAACGTACGTACCATGGTTGGACAACAAGGTGTTGAGCGCATCCTCCGGTGCTAAGTGTTTGACGCCTTGTAAAACTTCGACTGGAAGGCAGATATTGGGAATGGATTTCGGAGATGAAATGTCCTCATCATTAAGTGAATTATCTGTCTGAGTCGTTTGCTCATAGTCAGCATTTGAAGGTATCTCAACATTTTTGGCCTTATCTTCCTGGCTAACTGGAGGCTGGTAGTGACCTTCGGTAGTAGAAAATGCACCTTCAGGGATTTGATCATTCTTCTCGCCAGCATTGGGGGCATCGGACATGGCAGCATCAACTCGAACAGGCGTTGTTTCTTCGTTGACTGGCAAAGTGTCAACTTCAGTTGGTAAAACCTGGTCTTCGTTGGTAATGTCCATTCGAGGTGGAGAATTGACCAAGGCTTTTGGAGAGGTCATTGGTAAGGGTTCATCTTTGCTAGCACCAACCTCATCTGTTTCCTGGTTCTCTTCGTCTGTGCCTTTTTCGTTCCCTAAAGTTTCTTTTTCGGGGGAGGTTGGCTCCAAGTCTTGTTCTTGAGGAAAAAGCTGTTGGCTTAGTCCTTCGAGAACTTGTTTTACTGTGCTGTCTGGAGAAGTTTCCTCCACAATAGTTGACATGGGACGGTCCTGGAAAGTGGAGGAAATAGTCAGATTACATGCGATATACATAAAGGGAACGATGAGAAGGAGTTGGCGAATTACCTTTGGGGGTGAGCCATTTCCAGTAGTGGGGTGTAGTTGCCCAATCTTTTCTTGTTGAAAGGAAGGAGCTTCTAGGTCCGCCTGGCTGGAGGAAGAAGGTTTTCGACGAGTTTTATCCTTTTTCTTTTTCTTCTTGTGCTTCTCAGCAGATTTTTCTTCGGTAAGAGTGAGCGAGGCTTCTTGTTCTTCGACCGTTTCGCCAACAATGGCCTCATCTTGGCTTTCAGGTTTTTCTTGCCTGCTCTTCTTCTTCTTTTTGCTTTATTTGACTTACCAGGCTCGAGCGGTTGCTTTGCTTTTTCGATGGTACTGGCCAAGCTTGCCCCAGCCGCGGACTCAGTTGGTCTATTGGCGTCCTTCGAAGAGCCAGCCACATGTTCTGACTCAGGTTGCACATCAGCGGGTTGGTCCGTTGTGGTCTGTAGCATAACATTCTATGTTAATATAAACGCTTTGAATAACGAAGCTAATTATCGAAGCAAAGTAGAGGATCGAAAGGTGTTAACCTTTTCATCATCACTTAGAGCAATCACAGGAGCTCCAAGGTTTGGTTTCTTCGAAGTCCCTTCAACACTTGTTGGGTTGGCCCTCTTCCGAGTGGTGACCTGAAAAGGGCATAGATTTAAATTGAGTCACCTGTGTAAATGGTAAATTCCATGTGAGAGGCCAAATAATAAATTTAGATGGCTTACCATTGGTTCTTTTTTGATCCTGACTGGAGGAGCTTGACTTGAGGCGTTAGACACTGTCTTAGATTTGCTTCCTAAAACAGGAAAGGTTCGAACTAAGTGGATAAGTCAAGAAAGGATAAGTTTCGAAAGAGACGAAAGTTACCTTTAGAAGTCAACTTTCTTTGGATTGCAGCCGCTGCAGATGGGTTAAATCCTTCTCGAACTTTATCCATCAGGAGCTTCTTGTCAACGAGGTGAATGGAATGGTGCAAGTCCCACCATTTCGCAAATTCCCTAGTACAATAGTGTGAGTTATCATATTTGAAAGGAGTGATTTTACAACACCTTTTCTCAGCTTCACGGAGGAAGGAGTGGTAAGTTGGTTCAGTCATCCCATAATACCCTAAGCAAATCTCTTTTTCGTTAAGGTAAAAGCTTTTGGGCAAAAGCTGAGTTAGTCCAAATTGTCTTGAAACTAAGTTCGGAAAGTATCCTACTAATCCAAACTCTGAGGACGTAACGCCATAACGACAAGAGATAAGGGTGGGGTTGAGATAGGCTAACCAAACGGCAGTGATTTCCTCCTCATTCTCAGGCAGCGGAGGGAATGGGTGAGCAAACCAGTGAGGCCCGACTTTTCGATCTACAAAAGGAGCAAAGCTGCTCTTGAATGTCTTCAAGTTGAGAAAGGCCTCGAAGTATTGTATGAAGAGCTGTTCTGAATCGAGGCCTCTCATTCTTGGAATCATTCGAGATAGCCTTGTGCCTTCAATTTGGCGCCCACGAGTCGCCTCGAAACAGGGTTCTGGGAGTATTAAGTCAAGTTCCCGAGGAAAAGTAGCATTCAACCACAGTTGGAGAAGCCAAAAAGGGCCATACGCTAGGAAAGTTGACCCAGAACCTGTGAGCTTGATATTTTCACAGGCAGACCTCATGGCCTCGTATAGAGCCCCCAGAATAAGGCTTCCCAAGCCGAAAGACTGGCATTCGTGAATTTGGATGGCCATAGGGATGAATTTCTTGGCCACTTGCAAAGACCTTGTGCAAAAGACAAACTGAGACAACCAAAGGGTAAGGAACGCCACATGTTCCTCGTCGCTCACTTCGCTGTCATCTTTGTGATGTTCGTTGATATACTTCGAATAAGCATTCGACGTATAAGACAGCTTGATATTGTCACTGAGTAGAGTAGGATCGTAAGTGGCACCATCAGGTCGAAGTCCTGTGATGGCTGCTACATCGAAGAGAGTGGGGGTCATCATTCCACATTCGAAGTGGAAAGTGTTGGTCGAAGACTCGAAGAAATGCAAGGCAGCGATCAGCATTTCTTGGTGATATTTCATGCCAGTTCGAGAAAGTTGGATCAGATCGAAAATCCCATAGTCTTTCCAGATATCGCCGTAGTTGCTTTCGACCCTGTCCAACCAGTTGAGGTACTGCTGAGTCGCAGAAGGAGCAGACCTAAGACCTTGTTTGGATACTTTAAATAGTTAAAGTTATAAGGTTCGTCCACAAAGGCCCTAGGGCTGCAAGGCTTGTAAAGGGGGAAAATGGACATGGTTTGACTGTTTCGATTGTTGTCATCTGGTTTAGGACCGCCAAAAGCGTGAACAGTTTATTGAGGGAATAGGGAAAGATAACCTCAGTTTCCCAGATTTTCTTGTGTTCAAGCTTAAGAGTTGGTTCTGGTACTTGGCCGTCCCCGTAAGTACTGACTGTGAGGTCCGACCATTTTCCCAGCCATTGGAAGTGCTTCTTTAGTTCCAGAACCTGACGCCATTAATAGAGCTTTAAGGTTGTGTTCGCAGAAAAGGGTTGGATGACGAACTATTGAATCAAAGCCAATGATTCTGAGAAGAGAGTTTCTTTACTACAAATTTAAGAAACGAACGGTTATGGAAGGAAAAAATGGATTGGTTTGGTTCGTAAGGAGTTAAGAAGATTAAGAAGCAAACAAGTGGAAAAGTAAGAACTCTGAAGGTTTTTTCGTCTGGAAAAGTTCTTCAATGGCCGTTTTTGGCCTTTTATAGGGTTACTTTTTCATTTATTTTGTTTTTAAAAAAAAAAAAAAAAAAAATCTGTCAAATCAAAATCACTTCGACTTCCCAGTGTGACACGTGTCCTACTTTTTCCTAGAAAATTGGAAGTCATGATGATAGTGGGAATCGAGGTGACAGTTACACAGTGAAACGTGCCATCATGACGCCGTTTCAGTAAAACGTGCCATCATGACGTCAGTAACGGGCTCATTAGTTTTCGAGAAATGGCGCCATAAACTTGTTTCAAAGGAAAACAACCGTTTCAGTTTCGTTAGTCGAAACTTGTATTTTTCTCATTTGACGCGTAAGGTTACAGTGTCGAAGTTTCATTGTTCGAATGATAGAGAGCAATAGGAAACAAAAAAAGGCATTAGATTGCATAAAAAATCGAAGCCAAAAATTAGGCATATTACATCAAAGATGTCGAAGCATAAGGACATCGAAGATATTGATCAATATCCAAAATACATCAAAAATTATCCTAAATGCCTAAGGAACCTAGAAACCTTCGATCTCCAAGAAGTGAAATTCATGCAGGAACCATTTAACTTCTAGGTCAAGACGACAGTAGAGGCAGAGTTCAGTCCCATAGTATTCATTGTCTGAACCAGGTAAAGGCCAGAAGATCCCAGGTCTTCTCCCATGTCCTTTACATTCCCCTGAAGCAACGCAGGTGAAACGAATGACCAAGCCTGGAGGTAGAGGCCTAACACCACGATGAGGCCTGTGTGGCAAAAAGTAAGGAAAACCTGGTCCTCCACAAGTCGATCTTCTACATTCTGCTAGCATTTGACGATCGAAGAGATCTTTGAAAATGGGAAAAACTTCCTCCATTGAGAATCCATCTTTTGAAAGGATTTTCAATATCATCAGTAAGTATTTTGCCCCTTCCACGCCATGGGAAGCTGCTTTGCGCAAAATACAGAGGATGCCATTCAAGTTATTAGGTTCCTCATAAAGAAGTCTTGCTGCCTCCACTAGGCTGAACGATTCATGACCACTCTGGATCATTCGACGCATGAAAGCAAGTTTTTCAGTAGAGGGAAAATGGTCATAAAAATACCACACACAGCTACGAGGCAAAGCCCTAAAAACCGTCTTCTTGTTCGCCAATCGACGATGATTAACGGAAGTTGCTTTAAAGTTAAGTAAGTTTCGAGTACCAGTTGCTGCTACTTTTTTAGTAATGGTGATTAGTAATCTTCTGAAAGTTTCTCCATGATTGAGAGAAGAAGGAATTTGATTTTTCTAGAGAGTTGATTTTTTCTGGAAACGAAATGACAATGGGAGAAGTGGAAAGTAGGTTTTATACTCATTACTGAAGGGAAACTGAAAAGACTTGGTTGAAAAAGTTGAAAAATTCAACACGTGGCAAGAGGAGAACTGAAAGATCTCTGAACCAAGCCGTCGGTTACTTTTTCTAGGAGCCAAAAAGTCTCCGAAAATAGTGTTGTAATAATAACTGCTTTGGGAACTGCTCGAGGTAAATGACGTCATCGTTTAAGAAGATGTAAAGTTTCCATCGAAGGTTACAGTTTTTTTCAACATGTAGGAAAAAGAAAAAAATGCCAACTTCTTCTCTTCCTTCGATCACGAATCGAAGCAGACATTTTTTGGGGGCAATTTGTAGCCCCATATTTTTATGAGCTAAGAATATGCTCTAAATATGCATTAAATGCTGAAGGGAATCCTGCAAAGATTCTGTTTAATCGAAGAACAAAAAGAATCTTGGAATTGTTCACAGGTTCGAATACAAGGCTAAGGCAAAGAAGGAGGACTTCGAACCAGAAGGCAGATCGAACAAGCGTATGATCGAATCGAAGCAACAAAGTTCTGGACTTAGCACAATTCTGACAAACTTTCACAACACTCAGTTCGACTTCGAAAGATGCAACCGTTCCAAAGAGCAGTTAAGTGCATGCAGGGTGTACGTGGCAGGACATTTGGCAGTAGTATATCGTTCGTCCGTTAGGGCAGTTTACTTTCGAAAGTCTATATATAGTAGTTTTTTTAGTCAGAAAACTGGTCGCAATTCATTTATACAAAATCCTTGTAAACTCAAGTACCCACGCTATCGAGAGAAACGAGTGAAATGGGATCCAAGTATGAATCTGTGAACCATCCTTTTATGTAAAGCATCTTTTACAATTCAATGCAATTTACCCTTTCTATGAAATGTATCTTTCCAGCATTCTAATTTCATGCAAACTTTATTGCGTTTTCTTTAAATTCAGTTTTCTTCATCTGTTTCGATCGAAACAGCACGTTTTATTATTAAAAGTTTATTTTCCCTTGTTGCTTGTAATCCAAGTGACTTGTGCATTTAATTTCCCAAAACTACACTAATGTTTATGCGTAATGGACATTCAAATAATTTAAAGAATTCAATCAAAGCACAATGCTCCTGAGATTCACTAGTTGGTCTCGCAAGCAATTGATCTAGACTAGCGGTTGTTTACCAAATTTGGGAGTAAACACCTACGTGGATTCTGGGTCCCTCATAACTTACTCAAGTCTGAGGGTGATCCAAGTCTATAGTGTATGCTTTTGAATCTGATGACCACCATAGAGTCTGTTGAGTTGTCTCTACATAATCTGTGTGGAACCCGTCTTCTTAGGATGTTAACTTCTGGTTGACCTTCCTTTGGTCTTTTACCATAGTCTTCTTAGCTTCTCTTGGTCCTTCTGATGCTCTTCATATGTTCATCCTTGATAGATAAATTCTTCCTTGATTTTGCACACTTGAACATATGTTAGTATTCTAATTGTTCTTCAATACTTTGTTATCATCAAAACCTTAGAGGTATTGTCCACGACACTTCTTGTTCCAACATACCCCTTCTGTAATATAGGTCCTTTCCGGTTTACCCCCTGTAATAAAAATTGGATTTCCTCCTTGTAATTGAAGATTCTTTGGTTTGGATCTTCATGAATTTTAACTGTGCAAAATCGATGATATGGCAGGGGGTAAACCAAAATTTGCTCAAATTACAGGGGGCGAAAGTACCAAAAATTTTGTAATTTGATGTCATGAAGGTCCAAAACCAAAGAATCTTCAAATTACAAGGATGAAATCTAAAAATAAAAATTACAGGTGGTAAACCGGAAATGACCTATATTACATGGGACAAAGCACTATTAACCCTTTAAATTAAAATAAATAATTTTGATACTCCATAGATACATATCCGTGAGTATCCGCAGAGTGTCAGTATCCGATACATATCCGATACGGATACGTCTCTAATTTAGAGTATTCGGGCTTCATATATACGAAAGTAAACTATTCCACCAATATAAGAATACAAAGTTTTTATTATGACCTTTTACTCTACAAATAAGATGGGACTTTGGCTACCTTGAAGAACTGAGTTCATCAATCAATCAAAGTTAGTTAAAGGAGTAAACATGTAAGTGGTATTCACAAGCTAACTTCCACTTTACTTGCATATTTGCTTATGTAGTTAATTTTGAATAGTTGATGGGTAAACCTCTCATTTTTCAAATGTAACCTAAAAAAACCTACAAATAACCAAGACCAAGATAATATCTTGATATAGTCCAACACCTTCTAAACATTAACCCCTTTCTTGTTGAAGAAAATATCATTTTATTCCAACCAAAAACACCACGTTGTAGTTAACCATATTAGATCATACACTTTTTTTTTATCTCTTTCTTGAGCAAATCAAATAAAAAAGCAGGAAGTTGTAAACTATATCATCCCCACCCAACAATTTTTCAATCCATCCAATTGAAGATTAAATTCCAAATGTCTATAGTCTTTGAACAATTTGCAAACAAGTGGCTAGTAGTTTTGATATCATTAGAACACAAGACGCAACAATGTTGATATACATCATTAATAACCCCTCTTCTCCACAATTCTATGAGTTAGGATCCTCTCCATTTCAACTCTTCATTTCTTCCATTTGGAGAGATAAAAAAACAAAAAAGTTTGAAAAAACATAAATAATTAATGATCGTGAGACCTACTTATTGGTAGGACCTACTATCTATTTTTTATTTTTTTTGTATCTAGATCTCTCTAAATGACAATATCTATTTTTTTTTAACAAATGGAGAGGATTCTTACTCCAATTCTACATGAGTTGGTAACCGGTCTTGCAATAGTCTCCAACCAGGCACACTTATTTTTTATGGATAATATAATTTCCTTTTGTTTCATATAAAGATATAGTATTGGTCGTATATTCCTAGGAAATTTTCGCAATCTAATTAAATTTTATATATCATAATGTGCAAACTATTTCATACTCTCAATGTCTACAACTACTTAACACAATTGATATATATACCTACACAATATCTAAATGATGAAATATAATTGTGTGTATATGAAGGTCGTCTTCAGAGAGACCCAGCACAGGAGGGAGCTTTGCCGAAATCATCACATAGGCTGAGCTAACTTAGTTGTGTCGTGTAAGTAGGGGTGTTTGTGGTTAGGTTTGAATTGATTTTGAGACAAAAAGTCTTTAAATCGGTTTTTGGATATCCAAAGTACAACATGTAATCTTTTTATTAATATTAATATTAAACATACAAAGTAAAATAATAAGTTTGATGCAAAATATAACACAAATGTATTAAAAAAAATTAATATTACACAATAAAAATGATCGAATATATTTGAAACAGATGAAGTAGTAATAATATAAATTAAATTAATGCAATATATAAGATTAGATACCAGCAAGCAATATATTAATGCAATATATAATACTAATAAAATGATAAATAAGTATTAAAATTTACTTTTGCGGTTCGGTTAAGTTCGGTTTTGAAAAAGTGATTCGAAATCCTATCGATCATAACGGTTTTTACAAAACAACATTCAAATACATTAAAAAATATTCAATTTTTTTAAATCGATTTGCGGTTTTATTTTGAATCGGTTTAAATTTAAACATCTACCACCCATTCTCTAGATGGGCCAAGGAAATCCCACCATGGAGACAAAGAAAGAAGATATGTTAGTCTCTAAATAAGCAAATAATCCTCTCCATAAAAGATCCTAGAGGCAAGTTTCCCCGACCTAGCTATCCAATTCACCCACAATATTTTGATGCTCTATTATTGAATCGAGGGAAGACAGAGCCCCCTCCCTGACCCACACATCATGTCAAAACGATTAATTAATACAATTACCATTAAAATGAGTGAGAAAGAGAAGTTGACAAAATTACCCTGAACTATATCTACCTGGTCCAAAGGTGGTCATGGACCTTACTATTTTTACTAAGTTTTAATAAAAAGAGTATATTTGTTCTCCAAGTTTACTATTATAGAATTCTTTTTTTATTGAAAATACTAAAGGTTAACATTTAGACCATTTTGAGAGGTTGATATTACATAACCCCTAATTAGTAAGATCAAGACAAGATTTATCATTTTGTTTGGTAAAATTTTTCTAAATAAACCACTTAAATTTTAACAAATTTAAATATTTTATTTTATTTGACCCCAACTGAAATACATTTTCTATTAGGTAATATATAATTAACGTGGATATTCCTAATCAAGTCAACTGTGAAAGTCTTCTTTCATAATAATATTGTTTTTTTGACAAGTTTCATAATAATATTGTTATAGATCAGAACTAGGTTAATTTAGCACCACTTGAAACTATGAATTACCATTATGCCAGCTGACGTAGTTCATGCCCATTTTGTTGACTATTTCAATTTAGTGACAGCTACAGAATTTATATTCTTTTTGGATCTTCATGACTTTATTCTAAGGATTTCTAACTTCAAGTCCATCTAATGGCTGGTCCTTGATACATACATACATACATACATATATATATATATATATATATATATATATATATATATATATATAAGTCGAGACTTATTGCTAGTCAAGGTGTTGGTATAGTGTGAACATGCATGTATGGGTTGATTTCAATCAAAGTAAAACAAATCAAAGAAAACAAAATAAGTTTAGATAAAGAAAGTGATAATTTATGCATAAACTATAAAATAATAAGAATTCATTAACAATCCACATCATTGAGTCAACATTAAACCTCAATAATGTTCTTTAAATATCACTTTCTTCTTACTCACTTTACAGCAATTACTCAAACTCACTAGCTATCTCATCAATTTGCAAGGCAAAAACCAATTTTACCTTGCATTTTTGCACATTACTCATCATGGTTCGTCAGTTGAGAAGCTTTACACTAGCAAGCCTAGATCAAGTGCTTAATTCCATGTCAAGCATAGTTAGATCCTCCTTCAAGTAACTAATATTTCCTCTTTAATTTTTTATTTCCTCTCTTCTTTTCCTTTTCTTTTATTCTAAACCTTGAATTTTAATAACTAGTACGTTTTAATATCATCTAATTCTCAACTATAATGAATGCATAGCTGAAGTTCTACAATGAATAAATATAGTAGAGTTGTGTTCCAAACAATCAGATGGATCAATAAGTCGAGGGACCTTGCAAAAGTAATTGGAAGGTTCCGAGTTTAAACTCTGAAAACTAACCTAACAACTAATTATAAAGTGATTATTTTATGTTGGACCAGAACTCGTGGCGGACCAAGAAGGTCAGACCTCAGCAAAGGGCGTGGTCCACAAATTAATAGCATTGGAACAAAGAATGAGAACAAGGGTTTGGCAAACAACTCCAAAAATTGAGATTCATAATGATGACAACGGATTGTGGCTAGCTATAGTACTAATACAAGCAGTGAGCAATAACAAAATAGCCAGTATATGGAAATTTTGTGAAATTTAAGTAAGAGTAACTATTTGAGTGTTAGTCTTCGTTAATGAGCTTAGGGAGTGTAGATGATTGTTGAATAAGATAATTTGAGTTTGTTTCATTTATTATAGATTGATCATATATTCTCCGAAATTTTTATAATGAATGTAGCTTTTAACTTTCCTTTTCTCATTTTGTCAAAAAAAAAGAAACTTTCCTTTTTTCATGCCACGTCAAATAAATAAATAAATGAAGAACTTAGCATGCAAAATATAACGTAACGAAGTTAGTTTTTATGTATTTGTTGGTAAAAATAGTTTTACATAAACGTCCAGTCAAATTTTATTTTTATGTGCAAAGCTATTTTATACTCTCAATGTATACAAAGTACACATTTGCTAACACATGATTTTTAAGAAATGTGGGGAGATTAAGGGCTTGTTTACTTTGTTGATAACTTTTGTATTTATTACTTAGAATGTGTTCATTTTTTTTACACAAATGGAGTGCAAAATCTCATGCAACATCCTTAATAGATTAAAATGAAAAGAAAAAAGAATACAAAATATCAAACACATAAACTTGACCAGTCAAACCACATCAATATATTGTAATCGGTCCAAATATATTGTAATCTTTCAAAAAAAAAAAGATATTGTAATCGGTCCAAATGGGGCCCAACTGCAACAAAAGTGGTCTAATAGAAAACGAAGCAAACACACACTACAAATACAATTATGTGTTCATTTCAACTTGTTAATAAGAAAACTAAATACATTTAAAATGATCCATTGTGATGAAGAAAAATAAAATATTTAATTAAAAATAACACTTTTTTTAAATAATAAAATTATTTTTTGTTATTTTGATAAATGGAAGACAATTTGTTTTTGGAATAATAAATGCAAGACAATTGTTTATTTTAAAAATTTGTTTCACCGTCGTTAACAAAAAAAAGAAAAAAAAAGTAAACTAGCATAAATTTCATGACATTGTTATAAAATAAATAAAAGGCCAAGATCAAAGATGAAGAAGGTAAAAACTTTGTATATTATTCTCTTTTAGTGTTCATTTTTACATCAAAACATGAGTCCAATTTATAGGATACAAATAAGCAAGTGAATGATCACATTAATCAAAGGCCACTAACAATTCATTCACTAACGAGAGTTATAAGAGTTTGGAAGATCAAGAATGGACATCCACCAACATTATTGTCGTACCCCAATTTTTGACCCAATTTTGACTCGTTTTAATCGTCTTTTTAAAGCCGAGAATTTTAGTCGTTTCAGACGAAATTTCGGCAGAGAGGTATTTTAAAATACCTCATTTAGGGTTTCAATAGCGATAGTTTTAGTTTTATTATTATTTTATTTTTACTTTAGTTTTTTTTATTATTATTTTATTAATTTCGTTTTTTATTTTTTGTTATTAATTATATTCTGTTTTTATTTTATTTTTTATTTTTATGCTTTTGCTTTTATCATTTATTTTATTTATTTAATTGATTAAAAAAATAATAGGGGAGTCCAATGTCAATGGTTTGGATCAGAGTTCCATCTGATCCATTACTTTCTCCATCTGTTTTTTTTGTCCCTTTTGCTTGGTTTCTTGCCTTGTTTCTGAATAAACAAAAAATCCAGTCTCAACAGCTCTGTGCACATCCTCTTTGTACATCCAATTTCAATAAAACATATCAGAACCAAGAGAAAAGGGGAGGATTTTTTCAGAACAAAAAACACAAAACACAAACAGCACCAAAACACTACACAAAACCTCCTCTTCCACAACCACAGCAACACAAATTCGGCCACCACCTTCCTACCACCACAACAACCAAACCACCACCCAAAACCAACTCAACCCAAAACAGCCCACACACACACAATACACACACGGCCGCGCACACAGCAGCACCACCACACGGCCAGAAACACAACACGCGGCCAGCTACCCACGCACAACCCAGCAGTAAACACAAACAGCCACATAAACACATACAACCCAGCAACTCACCACAATCCACACAACCCACACGACCCAAACAGCAGCAAAACACCACATGCCCAAACAGCAGCAAAACACCACACGCCCAAACACGAACAGCCAAACCCACACACGCCCCTAACACAACACAAAACCACACGCCCCTAACACGACACAAAACCGGCCACAAAAACACAGCAACACGGCAGCCACACACACACACACAAGACCAAAGCCAAAACCACACAGAACCGAATCAAAAAGAGGAGAAAAAAGAGGTAGTTTTTTCGTTTTTTAAAGTGTAGATCTACTCGTTTTTAAAGCGTTTTTGAAAAATCCAAGCCCGGATTTGAAAAGAGGGTGAGAAAAGGAGTAAGAAAAACTAATTTTTTTTTAAAAAGTGGAGTTTTAAAACTCCGGCGCGGTGGCGCCGCCGTCTAGGCCAGCCGGCCACTGCGCCGGAATTTTTTTCCGGCAACCAGAGAGAAGAGGGGGGGGGGGCGCCGGATTTTTTTAGTGAGAGGGGAGAGAAGAGAGAAGAGAGAAGAGAGAAGAAAGGTTTAGAGAGAGAAAGGAGAGGAAAGAATGAAAAAATTATGAAGGGGTTGGGTATTTATACCCCTCCCTGTTCTGGCGCGCGTGGGTGCACGCCTTAGCATGCACCCTCGCCTCTCAGGCCCTCTGATTTAAATCAGACGGCCTTGGTTGTCCCCTTTAGTGATCTGATCAGGACCCTCTGATTTTAATCAAACGGTCCAGATTTAACCCCGCTGGCCCAATACATTTGGGCCTGTCTTTTCAGATCTGATCTTTTTCTTGCTTCTTACACCTTTCTTTTATTTTTTCACCTCCCTGTTTATTTCTTTTATTTTTCTTTGCATTTCTACTATTTCTTTTTATTGTTCTTTTACTTCTTATTATCTTATTTGCTCATATTTAACATCATCTCATGCATTTTATTTTATTTGTCATTTTACTTTACATTTGTCATTTTATTTATTTATATATGTCATTAGAATGTATTTTAGGAACAATGTAATATAAATGGAAATAAATATTAAGGGTTCAATCGACCGGAAAAAGGAAAACTTGGGTAGACACCGACGCTTCCCCGAATGCGGAACGCGAGATCCCCGTCTCGGCTACGTTCAAAGTATTCGTCCTTCGATTAAGCTTTTATAAAACAAAAATAATCAAACATTTTGTTTCTTTTTCTTCATGTGAGTGAAAAAGGAAAACTTGGGTAGACATCTGACGCTTCCCCGAATATTCGGAAAAGAGGTAGACACTTCACTTTTCAGATATTCGTCCTCCGCTTAAAATCAATCTCAACCCACTTAACTTTATTTCATTCACGCCCATGCGCGTTTTCAAATGGATACCATCGCGCAAGTGCGAGTCCGTCCTTTCTTTTTTAAGCAAACTTTTTCAAGCGCGACCAAACCATTTTCATAAATAAAATCAATCAACACACAAACATTTTTTTACAAAGAACTATGTAGCTTTGAATTCTCCATCGCACCAGGAGATACGTAGGAGCAAGATCAAACTCTTGTCAAGCACACTAATAAAAATTCATTTTTAGTCTTTAAATCATTTTTCTTTCTTTTTCATTCATTATAAACACTTTTCATAATAATAAGGCCATAAACATAAAACTAACACATATCGAAAGCTAATTAACTAATGGTTCCCGTTGAGTACAACGGATGTGAGGGGTGCTAATACCTTCCCCTCGCATAACCGATTCCCGAACCCGAATTTGGTTGCGATGACCTTATTCTCGTTCTCAAAGGGGTTTATCAATGTTCCCCTTTTCAAAAA
Organism: Medicago ruthenica; assembly: GCA_018208015.1. Classification (NCBI taxonomy): domain Eukaryota; kingdom Viridiplantae; phylum Streptophyta; class Magnoliopsida; order Fabales; family Fabaceae; genus Medicago; species Medicago ruthenica. The sequence goes on along the minus strand of CM031372.1, from coordinate 80,617,886 downwards.
TAAAACTTCGGTGGCGACTTTACTGTCTAGCGAGCGTTTTTCGCCGCGCATTTTTCCCGCCGCTTCAGCTGGCGACTTCACTGGGGATATTAGAGAATCAAGCCTAGTTAGTTAGTTTAGCTGTTAGTGTTAGTTTTTTTTTTCTTTTATGTTTTGTTTGTCTTTGGTCTTATTTGCTTTATTCTATTTCCGCTTTATTTATTTTTCGCTTTAATATTATTGTGCTATTGTATCGGGGTTTGTGTTGTTCAAAACACTTTTGAGTGGAGCTCTGCACCCGAGCTTGAAAAAAACCTAGGTTTAGGATGGTGGTTGCGTAGTATTGGCTTTCGAGATAGACATCTCGTTTAGTCAATATGAAGACCCCGCTTAGAGATGGTCCTCTTCGCGAAAGGTCGTCCGTATAATGGTTAACCCGTTATTATGGCGAAATTCCGAATTGGACCCCTAACTCTAAGGACCTTCTTCTTAGAACCTTTTCAAATTTTGGGTGTTTGTATTAGCTTTCGAGGTAGACACCTCGTTTTGGTTAATGCAAACCCCACCTAGAGGAGACGCATTCGCGAAAGGTTGTCATATAATGGTTAACCCGTTATTATGGCAAAATTCCGAGATGTTTCTATGACTCTAGGTACCCTCAAAACAAAAACTTTAGAGCTACCCTCGGTGAGAACCTTGATATAGAAAGCACATAGAATTAAGCCCTCCTAGGGAGCCATCCCTTTAAGTTTTATTTTCCAATTATCCATATCCACACAAAGCATACATGCATTGCATCCACATGCATAAAATAATTTTTCTTAATATACAAGATTGTTTCAGGGAATTGCAAAGGCTAAATCTGTGTTGCAAGTGTCTAACAAATTGAACATGGGCTCCGAGAAAAGAAGAACTCTGTCATTAAAAGTCGAGCTCCAGGATTTGGAAAGTCTCAGAAATTTGAGTACCGAGTTAACAGCAATTCCAAAGAGTGCTTTTGTCTTCAAATATGGCGACATCCTTGATCTTTTGTTCACCAATGTTCGGGCAGACGGGCAGACGCTATCACAGCATTAGCACAGTTCTATGACCCCCCGATGAGAAGTTTCTTATTCCAAGACTTCCAATTAGCGCCTTGATAAGTGCCTAAAAGTTGTTATCTTTTGATACATTTTAGGGCACTTATGTTACTTGTTTTACAAGTTACCTTAGGATAAGAGCATATTTGTGTTAAAAATGCAATATTTGTGATCCTAAGCCTTACCCCATGTTATTATGCAGGAAATTCAAGCTTGGACCTGATTGATGCAAGGAAAATGAAGTTTTTCTTGAAGCCATCGCTACAAGCGCAAGAAGCCTCGCTAGTAGCGAGGATAGGCAGGGATTTCCATGAAGCCATCGCTTGAAGCGCAGAAGCCATCGCTAGAAGCGAGCCTAGGCAGGGATTTACAAGAGTTCATCGCTTGAAGCGATGAACTGGACGCTAGAAGCGAGCCTAGGCAGGGAATTTTAAGGATCCATCGCTTGTAGCGGCAGACCTTGTCGCTACAGCGACCAGAGGGTGGTTTAATGCTTGGTGATGACGTGGAGCTCTCCCATTGGCCCAGTTGACTTCCTCGCTACAGTGACAGGCTGGTCGCTTGTAGCGAGCGTGCAAATTCTCAGCATATAAATATATTTGAAGCTCATTTTTTCAAGGATATAGTTTTTTATCAGATTTTACAATTTCCAGAGCTCAAAATATTTGATTTCTAAGAGAGAGAATAGGCATAGAAGGAGGAAAACTTCAAATAGCAAAAGGATTTGAATTGAAGAATACATTAAGAAGCTTTGAGAAATCAAGCCTTAACATATCTTCATCTTCCTTTCTTGTTTTGCAATAGTTATCATGACAATGATCAACTAATCTCCTTTATTGGGATTAATAGGTAATCAATCACTCTATGTTGTAAACTTTTGATTTATTAAATATATGATTCTAGCATTTTTATATACCATTGAATTTATTCTTGCTTTTCACTCTTATATTTGATTTAAATGATGTTGGAAAATACTTTTGAATCTAGTTTAGAATGATATTCTATCAAGATAAGAAATTCTAGAAATGGGATTTGGTTTTGATAATTACATTAAGTATTGGATCGTAAAGCTTTCGAATCGTTTAATAGATTGAGAAATCGTCGATTAAACGATACGATCGATCTCACGACGTCATTTGGGAAATCAATGACGTTGTCGAGCAATACGTGATAATGTCATATATAAGAAAAAGCTAGAATCCGTATTTATGATCAATCGAATACAAACGATGTTTGATTGATGAACGTTAATCCTAACACCTTTTATGTCCTATTACTCTACGTTTTATTTATTACGTTTTTAAATGTTGAGTAGTGTAGTATTGAAAAAGGTTAAACCCTAACTTAAGACGATAATCGACGTTGAACGGTTTATGATATCACGATAATCCCTGTGGAACGATATAAAACTTATACTTACTTTTGTACTTTAACACGCCTACACTTGAAGAGTTCGAAAGGATTATGGGCATTCCTCCAAAAGGCAAGGGTCCATATGTGGAAATTGGCCATTCTCCAAAGGTTGAAAAATTGGTTGAAGCTCTAAACATAAAAGTGTCCGAATATGCTAGTAATGTGAAGACTAGAGGGAAAGTTCCTGGTTTCCTCTGAAGTTATTTAGAGAAAAAAGCTCGTGAGCTTGCTGCGGCCCGAGATATGAAGTCATTCAACAATGTGCTAGCCCTCCTCATTTATGGTTTGGTATTGTTCCCCTCAACCGAGAATTTTGTTGATTTTGCCGCAATCAGTGTCTTTTGGGCCGTCCTTACAAAAGACAAAGATCCAGTTCCTGCGCTTTTGGCCAATGTGTACTACACTCTTCACATGCGTCATGAGAAGCAAGGTGGCAATATTGTCTGTTGTTTCCCTTTACTCTATCGTTGGTTCATATCTCACATGTGTGAGGACGAGTCACGAATGAACAAGATGGACAAGAATGAATGGTCTCAATTTTTGGCATCTCTTACCGAAAATGTGATCCGATGGTATCCAAGGAAGCTTGACATCAACGAAGTTTTAATCAGCTGTGGGGAATTCCCAAATGTGCCGCTCATAGGGTCCAAATCATGCATACACTACAATCCAATTTTGGCTCTAAGGCAGTTGGGACGTCCCATGTGGGAAAAGCCCGAAGAGAAATCCTTGGAATGTCTAGTGTTACATGACTTGGGTGCCAATGACCCTGTGATGTTGCAAAAGATCATTCGAGCTTGGGGAAGTATTAACAAGAAGGGTTGTGATTGGAAACGCAAGGTTGGCGCCACCAAAGAGACTTACCAACAGTGGGTCAAAGAAAGAGTCCAAAAGGTGAAGTTACCATTCATTGTCAAAGCCCCTATTACCCTCAAATCTCCGGAGCCTATTCCCGTCTCCATAGAGGAAGCAGACGAGCTAAAAGTAACCATTGCCCGACTCAACAAAGAAAAAGAGGAGTTGCAAGCTGCTCTACTCAAAGCTACTCAAGATAATTGCGAGCTGAAAAGGGAAGGAGCCCGAAAGGACGAAATCATTGAGAGTAGCAACAAAAGGCTAAAGCTCGAGGAAGATGACAAATGCAAAGTGCAAGATTGCTTGGGAGGAGCGAATTCTCAGCTTAAACATAAGAACAAAGAGCGGGATGAACTCTTGAGCAGGGTCCATGAGTTGAGAGAGCTATGGAAAGGATCTCAAGTTGAGAGGAAGAAACTAAAGGAAGAGCTTGAAGGTGCAAAACAACAACTCAACAGTATGGCAGATGAGTATGAGGGATATGTGTTGAGTGAAAGGCTACAAAGGGAAGCGGTGGAGAGAGCGCTTGTGAGGAGTCAACTTGAGCTGAAAAAGGAAGAAGAGAATTTGGAAGAATTCAAGAGGTTCAGTGACCGTCAAGAAGAGGCGTATGAGGACCTCAAAAGGAAAAAGGAAAGGTGGGAACATCGCTATGTGAATTTGGTAGACTCGGTTGAAAATGGAACACTTTTCCGAATACTCCGGGACGAGGGTATGCATTGGAAGAATATGTTCGCAAGACTAGCAAAGTTGGCCAACGATGTGATTGAGACCATCCCCACAAAGTTGGAAGCAGCTGACGCCTCAATGCATCCTTTGAACACTCCTTCAGAAGTCATTGTTTTTGTTGAATTTTGTAAAACCATGATAAGAGACTTTAGGGGGAAAATTGAGGCAATCTAAAAAGTTTGTAACCCGCTTGTTTGTAACTCCTTGATTATTAATGAAAAATCTATATCGCCTTTACAAATTGGAAGATACTTGCAGGAGCACCAAAAGCCTTGTAGTTCCTTGAAAATTAACCTTAACAAAAATAAAAATAAAAACTTTTTCACGCATTTGCATTAGCATCATCCAAACATGCATACATCTGTTTTCATACCCAAAAACTCATCCCCTTTTTATCACCAGGAATCCCTACAACCCAAACTGATTCGTCCGCACTCGCACTACACTCGAAACAACGCAAGAAGGATCATGGACGAGATCGAGCAAAACCAAGAAGTCATGAGACAAGAGATCAATCAGTTGAATGGGAAGTTGGACCGCTTGATGGACACTCTTCAGGAACTAGCAAATAGGGAGCAGAACCCGCAACCTCAAGTAGTGGAAAATGTTACCCCCGAGCCACAACCAGCCCCTGCAGCAGCTGTCGTTTGGCCTCCATATGGTCTTCCTCAAGGCTATACACCTCCGCAGTTGGAGAACCATAATGAAAGTGGTCCGTCTCAGCCTCACCCGGCTCAAGCATCAGTGCCTCGTCCCACTGAAACTCCTGTGATGCAAGAGAACGCCGATGCTGCCACAGGATTTCCAATGCCTCAAGGTACGGCAGAAAACCCATTGTTGGTGTACCATTCCCCCAACCTGTCAGGCCCTCATAAGGAGCATGCTGAACCTTCGGAAGGTGAGAATGAAGAGGCTAAAGGAAAAATTCTTGCTTTGGAAGAGCGAGTCAAAGCAATGGAGGGAAATAGTGAATTCGGGTTAGACGCACTTGACATGTGTTTGGTCTCGAATGTGGTGATTCCTCCAAAGTTCAAAACTCCGGATTTCGAGAAGTACAAGGGATTGACTTGTCCTCGCAATCATTTAATCATGTATTGCAGGAAGATGGGTGTAGCTGCACAAGACGATAAGCTCCTCATCCATTTCTTTCAAGATAGTCTCAGTGGAGCTTCCTTGAACTGGTATATGCATCTGGAGAAAAGTCGGATCAGAACTTGGAAGGATTTAGCCGTGTCAAGCAGTACAAGTACAACATGGGCATGGCCCCAGATAGAATGCAACTACAAGAGTTGACCAAGAAGGGGACGGAAACGTTCAAGGAATACGCACAAAGGTGGAGGGAGTTGGCATCGCAAGTTGAGCCTCCCTTGTCAGAAAGAGAAATGACGAGGATTTTCATAGGCACCCTGCAAGCTCCATATTATGAGAGGGTGATTGGAAGCGCCTCATCCGGTTTCGCCGACTTGGTCATTATTGGAGAAATGGTGGAGGTGGGCTTGAAAAACGGAAAAATCCAAGGTGCTCCAAGTAGTCAAGTGGCTGCAAAGAAGTTTCCAACCTCTTTCCCTAAAAAGAAGGAAGGAGAAACCAATGCAGTAATGACCAGTTTTCCAAATTCCTACCGTCCACCTGTGAATGCTTATCATCCCCCTGTCCTTCAAGTACCATACCAAGATCAGCACTATGTTGCCGCCGCAACACCTATACAATATCAACAACCATCGCCTCAAAGGCCTCACTATCAACCTGTTCGTCCAAATCATTGGGGTCAAACCTCAAGTCAGAATCAGTACCGACCTCCCAGCAATCAGCGACCAAGGCAGATTGACCCGATCCCCATCCCATACAGTCAACTTTGGCCACTTTTAATAAAGAACTCCTTAGTGGTACCTCGAAGTGCCAGGCCTTTGGAACCACCATATCCGCATTGGTATAACCCAAATGCCAAATGTGAGTTTCATTCTGGGGCCATTGGTCACTCCATTGAAGACTGTAGAGCACTTAAAGAGACAGTGCAAGAGTTAGTCAACAACAAAAGCCTTTCCTTCAAAGAAAAGGGGCCCGACGTGAAGAATAATCCTTTGCCGGGTTATAACGGCCCAAATGTCAATGTTGTGGAAGAGGATACGGATTTCGACGAGATCAAGAGAGTTGAGGAAATAAGTACTCCTTTGTTGATGCTCCATGCTAAGCTAGCCAAATGCGGTTTGATCAAAGGAATCCATGACAATTGTGAAGAATGCGCCTTAAGTCCCAAAGGTTGTCAGTTGGTCAAAGAACAAGTGCAAAGTTTGATAAATCAAGGCGTTTTGCAAGTTGGGCGAGCAAGGAAGATGGGAGATGTCTCAGTTATTGAGCCACACTTCGAAAACAAGAAAGAAGTCCCCAAACCGGTTGAAATTCTCTATCAACAAAGAGATGCTCAACCGTCAATGAGCCATAGGCCGCCTGTGGTCATATGTGTTCCTTCGCCGTTTCCTTACAAAAGTTCCAAAACAGTGCCTTGGGTTTATGAGGCAAAAGCCGTTGTTTGTGAACCAGAAGGGGGGTTGGAAAGAGAACCTACAAAGGTAATGGGTGGTGTTACCCATATTTCTGAAGCTAGCGGAATGACCCGATGTGGTCGGATCTTTGCTCCCAAACAGCTTAGAGGAGAAGGTAATGAGGAAGTCCAAAAAAGGAAAGAACTGCCCAGTCAAGACAAGGGGCATGAATGTGGTGATCATCTAGCATCAAAGGAGGATGATGAGTTCTTAAAAATTGTCAAAAGGAGCGAATACAAAATAGTGGACCAATTGAATCAAACTCCTTCCAAGATATCTATCCTATCACTGCTGTTGAGTTACATAGGAAGGCATTGTTGAAAGTGTTGAATCAGGCGCATGTAACCCAGGATGTTACAGTAGACCATTTCGGTGGGATAGTTGCCAATATCACCGCTAGTAGCTGTCTAAGCTTTAATGATGAGGACTTATCTGTGGAAGGGAGAGCTCACAATAAGGCATTACACAAATCCACAATGTGTCATGACACCGTCCTTGCAAGAGTGTTGGTTGATACGGGTTCGTCATTGAATGTGCTGCCGAAGTCCACTCTCAACAAGATGTCCATTGACGGAGTCTGCTTGAAGCCCAACTCTTTAATTGTAAAAGCTTTTGATGGGTCCCGGAGGTCCGTCATTGGAGAGGTATGTCTGCCAATCCAAATAGGTCCGCACACTTTCGATATCACTTTCCAAGTGATGGATATCAACCCAGCCTATAGCTGCTTATTGGGACGCCCATGGATCCATGCGGCTGGAGCTGTGACATCCACCTTGAACCAAAAACTAAAATTTGTGGCAAATGGCAAGTTGATCACTGTGGCTGGCGAAGAAGACATACTTGTAAGCCATCTGTCTTCCTTTCAGTATGTGGAAGCGGGTGAAGGATCTTTGGAAACCGCTTTCCAAGCCTTAGAGGTCGCCAATGCTGTGGCAGGGTATAAGGAAGTTTGCGTTAAAGAAGATAAAGCCCCAACTACCTTTTGGAAGAATGATGCGCTATTGGCTAAAGAAGGAGGCTCCAAAGGCTGTGAGTACTTGTGGGATATGCCCGTGAAAATAGATAGGTATGGATTGGGCTACAAACCATCCATGGGAAAGAGTGATGCTGCAAAGATACCCATTGGTAACATTCAAGACACTTTCCATAGTGCGGGTTTTGCTAGTGAAGAACAAGGAGCTGTCGTTGGAGATGATCCAGAAGAGGGGGAGACACCTTGTTTGGTCTACCAGGGCTCTCCGAATGCAAGCCTCAACAACTGGACTGCCGTTGAAATTCCCGAGATAGTTTCTTTTTCAAAGTAATTTTTATCATGTTTTTCAAATCCTTTTGCTCTGCCCAAGGCTTAAGGATAACTTTGTAGGGCACCCTTTATTTCAAATGTTGAATCATCAATAAAAAGCATTTCGTTTTCCACTATTCTCTATGCTTCCATTTCTGCATTTATTTTTCTTAAAAAAAATGATAATCCTTTCCGTTCTTTTGTTTATTTTTGTTTTGTTCATCCTTCTAAAAATAAAAATCATCATAAAAACACATGCAGATACCTGAACAAACCCATTGAATGTGATACTGCTACAATTCCGCGTAACCTTGAACTCCCCATTAACCAAGCTGAAGAGGATGGTGGGAGCGATTGCGAGCTTCCCGAAGAATTGGCAAGACTGCTAGAGCGTGAATCTAAAGAGATACAGCTGAATCAAGAGCCTGTGGAGGTAATCAACTTGCGAACTGAGCATGATATAAAAGAGGTCAAGATCGGTTCGTCTTTAAAGGCAAAAGAGCGCGAGAAATTGGTCGAACTTTTGAGGGAATATGTAGATGTGTTTGCGTGGTCATACCAGGACATGCCAGGGTTGGATACCGAGATAGTTGAGCACAAGCTACCACTCCGGCCAGAATGCCCGCCGATAAAGCAGAAATTGAGAAGGACAAGACCGGACATGTCACTTAAGATCAGGGAAGAGGTCAAAAGACAATTTGATGCAGGATTCCTAGCCGTGGCAAAATATCCACAATGGGTTGCTAACATAGTACCGGTACCGAAGAAAGATGGTAAAGTGCGAATGTGTGTCGATTACCGAGATCTGAACAAGGCGAGTCCCAAGGATGATTTCCCATTACCTCACATCGACGTGTTGGTAGACAATACAGCCCAGTTCGTGGTTTTCTCATTCATGGACGGATTCTCCGGCTATAATCAAATTAAGATGGCTCCGGAAGACATGGAGAAAACCACCTTCATCACCCCATGGGGAACATATTGCTACAAGGTAATGCCTTTCGGCTTGAAGAACGCTGGGGCAACTTATCAAAGAGCAGTGATGGCTCTCTTCCACGACATGATGCACAAAGAAATAGAGGTCTATGTGGATGACATGATTGCCAAATCCGAAACTGAAGAAGACCATGTCCTTCACTTGCAAAAGCTATTCGTACGTTTGAGGAAATACAAACTGCGACTCAATCCAGCTAAGTGCACCTTTGGTGTCAGGTCCGGAAAGTTACTCGGTTTCATCGTTAGTCAACGAGGGATCGAGGTTGACCCCGACAAGGTACGTGCAATCCAAGATATGCCAGCTCCTCGTACAGAAAAAGAAGTCCGTGGTTTTCTAGGGAGACTGAACTACATCTCTAGGTTCATTTCTCATCTCACCGCTACTTGTGAGCCAATCTTCAAATTGCTACGTAAGGATCAAGCCATCATATGGAATGAGAATTGCCAAAGGGCATTTGAAAAGATCAAACAATACTTGCAAGAACCACCTATCTTGATACCGCCCATTCCTGGAAGACCTCTTATTATGTACTTAACAGTATTGGAGGAATCCATGGGATGTGTGATGGGGCAACATGATGAAACTGGTAGGAAAGAGCACGCCATTTATTTTTTGAGCAAGAAATTCACTGACGTCGAAACCAGATACACCTTGCTGGAAAGAACTTGTTGTGCTTTGGCATGGGCTGCGCGCCGGTTGAGACAGTACATGATCTGTCACACGACATGGCTGGTATCAAAGATGGATCCAATCAAATACATCTTCGAGAAACCCGCTCTGACTGGTAGAATTGCCCGTTGGCAAATGCTGTTATCCGAGTATGACATCTTACATGTGACTCAAAAAGCTATCAAAGGAAGTGTGCTAGCAGACCACTTGGCTCATCAACCGGTGGAAGACTATCAGCCCATACCGTTTGATTTCCCAGATGAAGATATTATGGCTTTGAAGGAAGATGAGGTCATAGGAGATGATGAAGGACCCGAACCAGGGGCACGATGGAAGCTTGCATTCGATGGTGCATCTAATGCCATGGGGCATGGGATTGGAGCCGTTCTAATATCTCCACAGGGTGGTTATACCCCCTTCACAGCAAGACTATGTTTTGACTGCACGAATAATGTGGCGGAATATGAGGCATGCATTTTGGGCCTTGAGGCTGCCATCGATCTAAAAATCAAGATTTTGGAGGTGTATGGAGATTCGGCCCTAGTCATTTACCAAGTAAAGGGAGAATGGGAAACCCGTCATCCCAAGTTGATCCTGTACCATGCTCATGTCTCGAAGCTAATAGAGTTCTTTAATGAAATCACCTTCCATCATATCCCAAGAGAAGAAAATCAAGTAGCAGATGCCTTGGCTACGTTATCCTCAATCTACAAAGTAAAGTTTCACAATGAAGCGCCGCTTATAAAGGTGGAGTGCCGAGACGAGCCGGCATTCTGTTTGTCAGTCGAAGAGGTGTCTGACGGCAAGCCATGGTACCATGACATCAAAGTCTACCTCAGAAATCAAGAATATCCTGCAAACATCTCAAGTAGGGATAAAAAGACTTTGAGACGACTATCAGCTAAATTCTTCCTGAATGGTGATGTGCTCTACAAAAGAAACCATGATCTGGTTCTTCTCAGATGTGTAGACAAACATGAGGCGGACTTGCTCATCAAAGAAATCCATGAAGGGTCCTTCGGTACCCATGCCAATGGACATATATACAATGGCTAGAAAAATCCTAAGGGCAGGTTACTATTGGCTGACCATGGAATCTGATTGTTTCAGCTACGCTAGGAAGTGCCACAAGTGCCAAATCTATGCGGATAAGGTGCACGTGCCTCCAGTCCCTTTAAACGTAATGGCGTCACCTTGGCCGTTCTCCATGTGGGGCATCGACATGATTGGGCCCATTGAACCTAAAGCTTCAAATGGACACCGGTTCATCCTATTCGCCATCGACTACTTCACCAAATGGGTTGAAGCTAACTCATACGCCAATGTAACAAAGCAAGTGGTGGTTCGATTCATCAAAAAGGAGATAATATGTCGCTACGGACTCCCCAACAAAATCATCACTGACAATGGCACCAACTTGAACAACAAAATGATGAAAGATTTGTGTGAAAGTTTCAAGATCGAACACCATAACTCTTCGCCATACCGGCCAAAGATGAATGGAGCCGTAGAAGCAGCAAACAAAAATATCAAGAAAATCCTTCAAAAGATGGTGAAAACTTACAAAGATTGGCATGAAATGCTTCCCTTTGCCCTACATGGCTATAGGACTTCGGTTCGCACCTCGACAGGGGCAACCCCGTTCTCCCTGGTGTATGGCATGGAGGCAGTCCTCCCCATTGAGGTGGAGATTCCCTCAATGAGAGTCTTGATGGAGACAAAACTAGAAGAAGCAGAATGGATTCAAGCAAGGTTTGACCTGCTGAACCTGATCGAGGAGAAGCGGATGATAGCCTTATGTCGTGGTCAGTTATATCAAAGCAGGCTCAAGAAGGCGTTCGACAAGAAGATCTGTCCTCGAGAGTTCCAAGTAGGAGACCTAGTGCTCAAAAGGATCCTACCTATACAAAAGGATTCGCGTGGAAAATGGACTCCGAACTACGAAGGCCCTTATATAGTGAAGAAAGCTTTCTCTGGAGGAGCCTTGATTCTCACAACAATGGACGGCGAGGACTTCCCGCGTCCTGTGAATTCCGATGTAGTCAAGAAATACTATGCCTAATAACAAAAAGAACGCCTGCTAAGTTGAAAACCTGAAAGGGCAACTTAGGCAAAAAGGGGCATCCCGGTGGACTGAAAACTCGAAAGAGCGGTCCAGGCAAAAGTTAGGGATATAAAAAAACAAAAGAAAACCCGCTAAGTCGAAAACCTGAAAAGACGACTTAGGCAGAAGTTGGGAAAAGAAAAAGGCATGTAACTACATTGGGGCAATCTACTCCTAACACCGGCTGAAGAACCAATCCTTTCGCCATTCTCAGAAGCAGGGTGTTGTGAGTTTAGGGTTATTAAGAAAGTAGCAGTCGTCATGACTCAATGGGAACTTCCAATGTTTTCCCTCTTCCCATCTTCATTTCTCTTATTTATCTTATGGAGTTACACCTTTAGTGTGCTACCATTCCATGTACTAAATTTTGTTTGACCGTCAATAAAGCGCATCCTTTTATTTACCTTTTGTCATTCCCTATCGCTAAATGCTATTTTGATGATACAATTTTGAAATAAAAATAATAACATAAAATCTGTTGAAATCATGATTACTTTGATTTGAAAATATCATAAAGGAAATTAACGACTTCCGGCGAGGTGTTGTACCTCTCAGAATTCTCAGAGCAATCACAAGTGATTCCCGTCTATAGCAGAGTCGGCATCTACATAACATACGAACTGCCCATGCAGGCACGAAATGTCGAAAGCTCCGTCAGCAGCCATCCATTTGAAACTTCAATAGCGATGAGTTTTTGCGAATGCCGAAGTATCGAAAACCCCAAACATCGTACCCTAACCATTTTATCCCATAAAATCCCAAAACCAATTCTCATTGGCACTCCCTGCAATTTCCAACCAAAAGTCCAACCATGCTTGGCATCCGATCGCAACCAAAGCTCAACATGCCATTTGCTTCCCCCACATGTCAGCAAAGTACATGCATCATATCAAATTCATTCATTAGCATGCATCTCATATTCATATCATACTTCTCCTCACAATTTCTCATGTTCCCCAATGAACCTCAATCAAATACTCCCCAATGAGTCATCCTAGTGTTCCCCAGTGAACCTCATTCAAGAACTTCTCCAGTAAGTTTTTCTAAAAATCCCCCAGCGGATTTCTTCCCAAACTGTCCCATTCCCCAGTGGACTAACTCACAGCCACTAAGGTTCCCCAGTTAAAACTCCCCCAGCGAGTCAACCACCATAACATATCATTATCATGTCACCAGCGTCAGACTGGCGACAATCATATCATATCATTATCATTTCACCAGCGTCAGACTGGTGATGATCATATCACCCTTTACCATTCCACCAAGACCCACTTAGCGGTAATCGGTCAAGCATCACTTTCCCCTAGGGATCGACTCTCAATGCAAGCGGCTGAGTAAGACCACCTTTCCCCAGAGAATCGACCTTCAGCATAAACGGCTGAATAAGATTACTCCTATCCTCAGGGATCTACCTCCAGCGCAGGCGGCTGGATATGATCACCTCTTTCCTTAGAGATTGACCTTCAGCATAAACGGCTGAATAAGATTACTCTATCCTCAGGGTCTACCTCTAGCATAAGCGGCTAGATAAGATCACCTATCCTCCTGGATCGACCTTCAGCACCAACGGCTGAATAAGATCGCCTTCGCCCTTAGGATCTACCTTTAGCATAAGCGGCTAGATAAGATCACCTATCCTCCTGGATCGACCTTCAGCACCAACGACTGAATAAGATCGCCTTCGCCCTTAGGATCTACCTTTAGCATAAGCGGCTAGATAAGATCACCTATCCTCCTGGATCGACCTTCAGCACCAACGGCTGAATAAGATCGCCTTCGCCCTTAGGATCTACCTTTAGCATAAGAGGCTAGATAAGATCACCCTTATCCCCAAGGATCTACCTCCAGCGCAGGCGGCCGGATATGATCACTTTTGTCCTTAGAGATCTACCTTCAGCGTAAGCGGTTGAATATGATCAATCTTCCCCAGTGAAACCACGTTATCCCCAGTGGAGTCGGATCCTTTTTCTTTAACGAACTCGAGTAACCTTTTGTTTTGTTTTATCCCCAGTCAGGTCATCTTCGTCGTTTTGCATTCATACCTGCATCGCGAGCATTCACAGCATTGCATGCATAGCATTGCGTCCATAGCATTTTCCCGTCAAAATTGGTCAAAAAATAATGTACTCTGTATTTAAGTCTCTTCGACCCGTCGAATTAAAAACATCACTTTTAAGTCTCCGTAACAAAGAAACTTAAATAGGGGCAGCTGTCGTACCCCAATTTTTGACCCAATTTTGACTCGTTTTAATCGTCTTTTTAAAGCCGAGAATTTTCGTCGTTTCAGACGAAATTTCGGCAGAGAGGTATTTTAAAATACCTCATTTAGGGTTTCAAAAGCGATAGTTTTAGTTTTATTATTATTTTATTTTTACTTTAGTTTTTTTATTATTATTTTATTAATTTCGTTTTTTATTTTTTGTTATTAATTATATTCTGTTTTTATTTTATTTTTTATTTTTATGCTTTTGCTTTTATCATTTATTTTATTTATTTAATTGATTAAAAAAATAATAGGGGAGTCCAATGTCAATGGTTTGGATCAGAGTTCCATCTGATCCATCACTTTCTCCATCTGTTTTTTTGTCCCTTTTGCTTGGTTTCTTGTCTTGTTTCTGATTAAACAAAAAATCCAGTCTCAACAGCTATGTGCACATCCTCTTTTGTACATCCAATTTCAATAAAACATAGCAGAACCAAGAGAAAAGGGGAGGATTTTTTCAGAACAAAAAACACAAAACACAAACAGCACCAAAACACTACACAAAACCTCCTCTTCCACAACCACAGCAACACAAATTCGGCCACCACCTTCCTACCACCACAACAACCAAACCACCACCCAAAACCAACTCAACCCAAAACCGCCCACACACACACAATACACACACGGCCGCGCACACAGCAGCACCACCACACGGCCATAAACACAACACGTGGCCAGCTACACCACGCACAACCCAGCAGTAAACACAAACAGCCACATAAACACATACAACCCAGCAACTCACTACAATCCACACAACCAACACAACCCACACGACCCAAACAGCAGCAAAACACCACACGCCCAAACACGAACAACCAAACCCACACACGCCCCTAACACAACACAAAACCACACGCCCCTAACACGACACAAAACCGGCCACAAAAACACAGCAACACGGCAGCCACACACACACACAAGACCAAAGCCAAAACCACACAGAACCGAATCAAAAAGAGGAGAAAAAAGAGGTAGTTTTTTCGTTTTTTAAAGTGTAGATCTACTCGTTTTTAAAGCGTTTTTGAAAAATCCAAGCCCGGATTTGAAAAGAGGGAGAGAAAAGGAGTAAGAAAAACTAATTTTTTTTGAAAAAAGTGGAGTTTTAAAACTCCGGCGCGGTGGCGCCGCCGTCTAGGCCGGCCGGCCACCGCGCCGGAATTTTTTTCCGGCCACCGGAGAGAAGAGGGGGGGGGGGGGCGCCGGATTTTTTTAGTGAGAGGGGAGAGAAGAGAGAAGAGAGAAGAGAAAAGAAAGGTTTAGAGAGAGAAAGGAGAGGAAAGAATGAAAAAATTATGAAGGGGTTGGGTAAATATACCCCTCCCTGTTCTGGCGCGCGTGGGTGCACGCCCTAGCATGCACCCTCGCCTCTCAGGCCCTCTGATTTAAATCAGACGGCCTTGGTTGTCCCCTTTAGTGATCTGATCAGGACCCTCTGATTTTAATCAAACGGTCCAGATTTAACCCCGCTGGCTCAATACATTTGGGCCTGTCTTTTCAGATCTGATCTTTTTCTTGCTTCTTGCACCTTTCTTTTATTTTTTCACCTCCCTGCTTATTTCTTTTATTTTTCTTTGCATTTCTACTATTTCTTTTTATTGTTCTTTTACTTCTTATTATCTTATTTGCTCATATTTAACATCATCTCATGCATTTTATTTTATTTGTCATTTTACTTTACATTTGTCATTATTTATTTATATATGTCATTAGAATGTATTTTAGGAACAATGTAATATAAATGGAAATAAATATTAAGGGTTCAATCGACCGGAAAAAGGAAAACTTGGGTAGACACCCGACGCTTCCCCGAATGCGGAACGCGAGATCCCCGTCTCGGCTACGTTCAAAGTATTCGTCCTTCGATTAAGCTTTTAATAAAACAAAAATAATCAAACATTTTGTTTCTTTTTCTTCATGTGAGTGAAAAAGGAAAACTTGGGTAGACACCCGACGCTTCCCCGAATATTCGAAAAAGAGGTAGACACTTCACTTTTCGGATATTCGTCCTCCGCTTAAAATCAATCTCAACCCACTTAACTTTATTTCATTCACGCCCATGCGCGTTTTCAAATGGATACCATCGCGCAAGTGCGAGTCCGTCCTTTTTTTTTTTAAGCAAACTTTTTCAAGCGCGACCAAACCATTTTCATAAATAAAATCAATCAACACACAAACATTTTTTACAAAGAACTATGTAGCTATGAATTCTCCATCGCACCAGGAGATACGTAGGAGCAAGATCAAACTCTTGTCAAGCACACTAATAAAAATTCATTTTTAGTCTTTAAATCATTTTTCTTTCTTTTTCATTCATTATAAACACTTTTCATAATAATAAGGCCATAAACATAAAACTAACACATATCGAAAGCTAATTAACTAATGGTTCCCGTTGAGTACAACGGATGTGAGGGGTGCTAATACCTTCCCCTCGCATAACCGATTCCCGAACCCGAATTTGGTTGCGATGACCTTATTTTCGTTCTCAAAGGGGTTTATCAACGTTCCCCTTTTCAAAAATAAAACTTCGGTGGCGACTTTACTGTCTAGCGAGCGTTTTTCGCCCGCGCATTTTTCCCGCCGCTTCAATTATTATTCATAACACTCCCCCTTGGATGTTCATTAAGGATATGCCTCATTAAAACCTTACTAAGAAAAAACCTTAAAGGAAAAAAAATTCTCAGTGAAGGAAAAAGAGTACAATATCTGATATATCTGCCTCGTTAAAAACCTTACCAAGAAAACTCAGTGGGAAAAAACCATGGTGAAGGGAAAAAGAGTGCAGAAAATCTTTATTTCTCCCCCTCAACCAAATAATCATCTCTGGGACGATAAATATCAATCTTTTGTACCGGTTGCTCAAACATTTTACTTGGGAGTTACTTTGTAAAAGGCTTTCAATCATATGTGAAATCGAAATTTGAAAAAACATGCTTTTGTTCTATCTCCCTTAATGTACCATCCTTTCAGCTGAGCAATGCACATGGTATTATATTCATAAAGGATTGTTGTATTCATTCTTCTAGAAGACAAACTGCAAGTTTCTTATATGTGTTCAATCGTAGACCTCAGCCAAACACATTTTCGACTTTCTTTATGTAGTGCTAGAATTTCATTATGAGCATCACACAAATAACTTGCATATCTAATTTAACAAAGTAACAAATAATATATCATAACATGGTACATATTATTGTCTCTCAATTGAACTAAAATACGGTACTTCATGACCAATTAGTTTTTCATTATTTACTCAAATTCTCAAACAATTTTTGCCTACATCTAATGACTTTGCAATCATCTAAGTGCATAACAAATGTGATATGCCCATCTATAACCAATTTAACACATTTCTATATATGCTTCATGATTCACAAAAGCGCTATTTTTTAAATATTCAACTTGTAATCTCAAATATATATATATATATATATATATATATATATATATATATATATATATCATTGCTACATATTTCATCTTAATTTCTTTTATTTAAGAAACCAACTTTCAAAAACCCGTCAGGAGTTCTCAGATTTATTTTGAAATGGACAAATGCTACCATTTTTATACCACTCTTCGAGAATCTGAATTGTATGTCTCAATAAAATTAAATCCTTCAGAGAGTTTTATATAAAAATATCAAACAAGTTGTGTATTGTAACAAATACTTAATATATAAATTGAGTCTTTCATGTGGTATTAGACTTAATCAAGTATGATAATGTGGTTGAATTCACCAAAACTTTTAAAAATAAGCCAAACTTCATATATCAATATTTCATAATTCTCTTTTTATTTTCACATCTTCAGATGTATTGACTACTAGTCAAATAACCATTTTCTTTGCAAAGTAAGTTTAATATCGCCTCAAATTCGTCTTTCCATTAAGTCAATCATTTTATTGTCTATAATCCTCAATAGACTTCGATTCATGATTTTCATTATCATTTTTACATATAGCGCTATATTTTATATAAAAACATCGTCAACGTTGACTTTTTTTTTTCGGTTCCATCGCATTTCATTCATGACATAATTTATTGAGATCTCTTTATTTACATAAATTTCAGGTACCTGATCAATTCTGTTGGAACTAAAAAAATAAATTATGTTAAACTTCTCTTTAGAAATTTTCATATCCTTTATTTGTGGAACCTACTGCTCTACCACGCTTCAGGCGCAATTGAGATTCATTTGTATGATTAGATTATCCAACATGAACATCTATTTCGATATGAGCATTAACAGCTGATATTTTGTTTGCTTAACTTTGCAAATAAAATTATATTTTAAACTTTTGGTTCACACTAATTTATATGAGGATCAAGATGAGATAATAATAACTTATTTAAAATGATTCATTTGAACTTCTGGTTCATATATTCAGCTGCTTATTCTCTCCCCCCTAATATTTGGAAAATAAATTCATCAATCGATAATCAGCCTACTGGGCTGTAAATAAGTCTCCAATTATTGACTCAATATACTTTATAATAGACGGAGATTCATACCAAATATATTTTTCCAATATTCTATTACAACTCCTCTAGCGCACTGTATTGGACCAATTGAGTCCTACACAACACATCCAAAAAATGCTTATATGGAAAATATTAGCCTTATAAACCAAACATCAAATTGGAAATTAGGGGACAATCTGTATATGATAAATTGTTGGCTTGATGCGAATCAATGTCTCATAATGCAAGATTTTATATTCCCAAGCACAAATTAAAAGATCTTATCTTATAAGTATTAATCATATTGTTAACATTAGACGTCTAATGAATGGATCTTCAAGTCCATTTTTAGAAATGAACATATGTTACTGAATGTATGATATCAATTTTCATATACGCTCAATACTTATCAAATGAGGAAAATGAGATGTTAGTCATCTACTCTCACAAACTTCTGGTTGTGAGTTAACAATAAACATACATGACCATAATTGATGCATCAATTGAAGTTATAAAATATATATCTGGTCCACATGATTATTATATGTGTATTGATTCACAAATATCCCCAAATGTTAGACCTATTTCCTTAAATTATCAATTTTCTTTGGGAATTAGTGATGCACAAAAGTTATTAGATTTGAAGAAATTTTTGGCTCTTCAATAATAGACAAAAGTTATTAGACTTGAAGAAGCTTCTGGCTCTTCAATACATATCCAAAAAAAATCAACTATTTTTTTCTTCGCATCATAATATATTCAAGATGAGATGACCCAACCGGTCTTGCCAACAACAAACTTAATATGATTTTGTAAACTTCTGGTTTACAATAATATGTGATTCAATTTCAATAATATAAGTGTAGTACAATTCAAAGGAAAAGACATGTAACATTTTCACTACACTTATTTTATTTATCCAAAATATGTCTCGTAATATAGAGATATTCA
The DNA here is from genome assembly GCA_018208015.1 of Medicago ruthenica. NCBI lineage: Eukaryota > Viridiplantae > Streptophyta > Magnoliopsida > Fabales > Fabaceae > Medicago > Medicago ruthenica. The sequence goes on along the minus strand of CM031372.1, from coordinate 80,598,553 downwards.
ACATCTTCTTCATTTCTTATTTCAATATGATATCCATTTAAAATTATATCCTTGAAGCTTAATAAATATATATGAGACTTAGAGGAATATAATGCATTCTCAATATGTAACTCCATTTCCCCATGTAACATTATATTGGCTCTTCTAGAGCCTTCAATAATTTTAATTTGTAGTATCACAAATGCTACTAACATTAGTTTCTTGTATAACCAAGTATATTATTTTATTTTCTATTTGTGTCTGTAGTTGTACTATCAACAAGACACCTTTAGATAATAAATTAACACTCACCGATAAAAGGACATTTGTGGAAGAGTTGACACATTCAAATACCTTTTTTTATGCACTAGATTTCAGGAATTGAAAACTCGAGTTCTCGATTCAAGGGATCAAATAATATATTAACTTTAAATTAATAAGGATCTATCGAAGTTCATCGATACCAAATTCTATTAAGATATATTATTGTTGCAGAATCAACATGAAAAACGCAATCCACTTAATGATATAAGGTGTCTTTTATCTTCAAAAACTTAGATGTAACTTATAGCAAAAACGAGAATTATATGTATGGACTCATGGATCAAATACATAAAACTAGGAAGTAAGCAATTACACTAATGTATAAAGTAATTAACCAAAAACTCATACATTGAAAGACAACGCTACGACGATTAAAATATATACTTTTCTTTAAGAAAAAAATTCATAATCTCTTTGAAAGTTTTTTATAATATTTATGTCATCAAAAAATATAACAAAATTATTTCCAAAACAATTCATAATATTGAGGGACAAATTATGTGGAGCACAAATTATAAATATCGAATATGTAAAGAGACAACATTACCTCTAATTTTTATGTCTTGTGAGAACTCATAAATAGTAATTATAATCATAAATCATAATAATAGAATTTTACTATCTTCATATGTTCAAAGCCTAAATGAATGATAATCTCTACTATATCAGTTACCATAAACACAACATTGGTTATACAAAACAAATTGTTCGGACCATTCGATCTAGAAATAAATTTTGGATTTAATTTATCATGTGAGATTTCATCATTACAATGAATAACTACTCTTATGTTCAATCACAAATATGATTGTTCTTTCAAAACATTCTTGATATTATTTTCTCAATTTTGCTCAATTTAGCTACTTCAAGAGCACATTCAAGAGGCATAAACAAATTTTCTTTAATTTGTTGGTAGAACTTATACTAAGGTCAAATAGATCTTATATATCATAATTGTGGTCAAGAACTCAACCACAAACCTCTATATATCAACAATGAGCAAGGAAAATCATATTTTCTTACAATCCTTCAAGGATGCTTTAATATTAAATTTTAGTTCTTCAGAAACTAATGATCAAGAAAATTCATTGCTTAAAAGATTATTCAGTGATGCTTTAATATTAATTAATTTGAGTTCTTCAAGAACTGTATCTTAAATCTTTATAAACAATCGTCAAGAAAATTCATTGTTTGAGCGATCCTTCATTGATGCTTCAATATTAAAAAAAATGGAATAGTTCTTCGGGAACTATATTACACATAATCTATATAATAATCAAGAACAGTGTATTGTTTACGCAATCCTTTAGGGATGCTCCATATTAAATTATTCTAAAATTTCTTAAAAATGACAAACATATTAATGTGTTAACTAAACCAAGTTTATTAAAAATAGCTTACCGATTGTAAGGTGAGTTCATGAGGAATAGAACACTCTAAATCCAAAAGGTGATTAATTCTTAAATGAAAAAAAAAACCATTTAAACTAATTAAGGAATAAAGTTTATGGATGAGAAAAATAATCAATTATCTTTGATATATTAGATCAATGAACAATATGTACCTATATCAAAGCTTTGAATACTTAGTTGACATGCAGTATTGTACCTTTGTTTTTGAAGAAAGCTTAATTCTTAAAGTAACTTATAATACTATTAAAATTGAAAAAAAAATGGTACAAAGTATTTGTTTCAATAGGAATATATAACGAAAAGTTAAACATTATTAACTTACCTTCTTTTGCACAACAGTACTATGTGCCGTAAATTTTCGAACCTCAGTTGATCAGAGTTTCGTGTTGATAACGTTTGTTTTATCAAGGCAAATGAAATAAACAGACCAGCAGAGGCCTGAACCTTTTTAAATCAAAGTGTTCCTAAGGTAAGGAAGTCCAAGACTATCTGTAGCTAAAAATTCAACAATAAAAGGAGGGGGAAAGGCCACCATTGAGAAGTGAACACCGGCAAACTTTGCCCGTTAGAAGCTAACGCGTCCGCAGCCACATTACCTTCTCTTAGAATATGGGAACATTTGAAGTCTATGCTGGCAAGAAAAGCTTGACAATTTAACCACCTATTCCTAATTTCCCAAGGCACCCTGAAATCCTGGTTTATGGCCTTAACAACTTGCATCGAGTCACTCTCCAAACAAATTTTGCTCCAACCATCAGCTCTAGCTTTTTTTTAATGGCTACCATAGCCGCAATCAGCTCAGCCATGTAGGCAGAAGCAATGCCAATGTTCTGGGAGAAGGCCCCTAGAAAGGAATTAAAACTCCGGTAAACTATCCCAATGGCAGCAGCTGGGGGGGAACCCACAGAGGAGCCATCAATCTTCATCTTAACCCAACCTGTGGGAGGAGCAGTCCAGACAACCTCTATAAAAGAGTGCGATCTAGCAGATCTGCTAGGGGTACGAAGTAATTGATTCACATAAAAATCATTCATAGAGGCTGAACCCGGTCCCTTAATATGCAAATTGCTCAACTGCACCTCGGCAATAACTCTAGATATTATGCTTCGCATTGAAGAGTATCTATCCTGAAATCTCCTATTATTTCTCTCTATCCAAATAAGCCAAATTATATGGAGTTTAGCCAAAATCATAAGCTGACCCACATAACTACTCCACTTGTGGTGACTGCTAAATAAAATATTCTGCCAAGAGGAGAGGTCCAAGGTAACATTAGCTCCATGGCTTAACCAACTCCATATCTGAAGCGTGACCGGACATTGCAACAAAATGTGCTATGAGGTTTCAAAATCATTCCAACAAAAACAGCAGATGGAGACCACATAACAACCTCTTTTTCTCAAATGATCATCAGTGGGGAGCCTACTATGCACAAACCTCCAAACAATGAAGCTATAAGATGGAGGAATAAAGTTGCACCATATCATATTATCCAGGGCAGATGGGGATGAGAGCCTTGCAGAGTGTCACATGCAATCTTGTTGGTTAGCACCCCATCAGGAGCAGGAACCTAATTTAGGCTGTCAGAAATAGGTATATTACAAAGCGTGATATTGAGAATCTGATTAACCACAACTGGGAATTTCCTACATAAGTAACTGGGTAGAACCCACTGTCCATCAGAGATAAAATCCGCCACAAACATGTCAAGATTTGAGTGTAAATGACCAGGCAGGAGTAACGAGTCTACAAGAGGCTCCCCAGCCAGTTATCTTTCCAAAAGTATATCAGTTTACCATCTCCTACAACCCACCTAGATTCTTCAAGCACATGAGGGATAAAAGGCTTTAACCCATTCCAGATAGATGAAGAAATATAATGAGATTGGGATACCTTTTTTTATAACTCGCTTTCTACAAAGATTAGCCCACTGCTCATCTGAGGATCCTTCACGCCTAGACTGCCCTCCTCTTTTTTAAGACAAAGGCGCTTCCACGAAACAGTGCAGATTTTGGGCTTAGAGATGTCCTCGCTCCAAATAAAATTCTTCATTAACCCTCAGACTTGCTTCAGAAGGCTTTGGGGCCAAGCATAAATGTTGAAGGTATAGACCAATATACTACTAATCACCGAATTAACAAGTTGAACCCTACCCATGATAGTCAGCAAACAACCTTTCCAAGCAACAAGTTTAACCTTAATCCGGTCAAGAATATGCTGAAAGTGACGAGCTTTAGGCCTCCCTTTGAATAGAGGAGCTCCTAGATAAATGAAAGGCAAAGCAGCATGATGAAAACCAATTAAACCAGCAATGGTTTGCAGCCTGGAGTTGGAGATGGATCCTGAATAAAATGTGCTTATACTATTATTGATGATCTGGCCAGAGTACTCCCCATATCTTTTGAAAAGTTTCATGACATTTTTAACATTGAAATGGTACCTCTACAAAAGATGAGAATGTCATCTACGTATAAGCAATGACTAGGAACAGGATTATTTCTACTACCTTGCATCTGAGATAACCTACCCGAATGAGCCAAATCCAAAAGGCCCTTACTAATAACTTCCTATGCTAAACAGAACAACAGGGGGAGAGAGGGTCCCCCTGCCTGACCCCTCTACAACAACCAAAATAACCTACAGCCTTGCCATTCACAGAGATAGAGAGCTTCGCTAATTTAAGGATGGTGAGAATTCAACTGTAGAATGTGTCAATGAAACCAAAGTTTCTGAGCACATGAAGAAGGAAGGACCATTCCATAGTGTCGAAAGCCTTTTTAATGTCAATTTTGAAGGCCATGTTCCCACCAAAGGCCTTTTTATCTAACAGGTTCACAGCCTCTGAAGCAACCAAAACACAATCCTGAATATGCCTTCCCGGAACAAAACCCTTTTGTTGCACTGAGATGATCTTGGGGGCTATGGAACCAAGTTTGTCAGCCAGAATTTTAGTAATGATTTTAAACTGAAAGTTGGCCTAGGTAATAGGACGAAAATTCACCAGCTTGTCCGCACCAGGGATTTTGGGAACTAATACAATGAGGTTGGAATTCATACCGGGAAGCATATGATTATGAGTAAAAAAAATGCTGAGTGGAAAAGATGACATCCTCCTGAACAATAGGCCAGAAGTGCTGATAGAACGACCCAGGAAACCCATCCGGTCCTGGCGCCCCATCCCCATTAAGATCAAAACCGCTTGCTTTATTTCCTCAGCAGAAGGAAGAGTAGTTAGGACCCTTTTGTCAGCCTCTGAAACAATATTAAGAATGAGAAAGTCATGAAGGTTATTCTACTCCAGAGTTTGGGGTGGAAAAAATCTCAGTATAGTAATCTAACACATGTGCTTCAATATCAGTTGCACTCGAAAAAGTTTGCTCCCCTGAGCGAAGCAAATTGATCCTACTCTGGGAGCTATGTATCCTAGCAGTTCTATGGAAATAAGCAGTGTTGCGATCACCCTCAAGGAATCTAACAATCTTAGCTTTTACCTTCCAGAAAGCATTCTCCAGGTTGATAGCATTGTTATACTCAGCTAGACAAGTTAGCTCTTCATCAATAAGAGAGCTAGTATAACCCATCTGGTTAATAAGAATCTGGACCTGGAAAAGCTTATTAAAGGTAGACGAGACCCTTCACTGAATATTGCTAAAAACGTCCATCTTCCAAGTTTTAAGGAGGCCCTTCAGAGCCTTCAGCTTTTGTTGAAGTCTGAATATAGGAGAACTGTAACGCCCCGAACCCGAGAACATAATTAAACAGACAAAGCATTCATATTTCACATATCGGGACATTAATACTTCAACATACTTCTCGTATTAATTTCATGATATAAAAATTTCATTAAATGTTCTCATAGCACAGCGGAATAATATCATCATCGGTTCATAAGTGTCATGTCTCGGTCATGACATACAAATCAAAATAATATCTCAACAAGTTTGATCCTAAGATCACATGGCATAACATAAACAAAACCCCAAAATCCTAATCAGAGCTCCTAAGTAAGCTACTCCTGAGAACCTGCAAGTCTACATCCACAAGGGTTGAACCGACGGATGAGGTGATAATGAAATCACTAGAGGGTAAGATATATGCTCAACATAAGAGAATAATAAACGCGTGTATGTAAGGTAAGCAACATCAATAATCGTCACATATACATTTAAATAAACAAGTCTGGTTATATAACTGAACATACATATCACACATATTCAATTATAATCTCAGTTGCAATTCTCAATCATATATCAAACACTAAAGATTCATCAAGTATCATCAATTCATTTACAATTCAATCACAATCACAAGAACTCATCTATTAAGCATTTACCACATAAAAACATAAGTACACGCCAAAACATTACCAAACATGACTCAAGTGTATGTAATGCGCCTAAAGACTCTAAATGCATGTGGTACAGGGTTTTGGATATCAGAGATATTTTACCGAGTGATCTCATCGTCGCTTTCATCGTCGCTGGACTTGACTCATGAATGAATGCATGTTCATATATTCGATTCACATCAAGTACACATAAGACTCGACAACAACATCATCATTATCATATATTTTCTCATATGATTAAACATCGTCGCTTATTAACATCGTCACTTATTATATAAACTTTCATATGATCACACATCGTCACTTAATACATAACATATATCATCATCGCTTAATCAAACATCGTCACTTAATACATAACATGTATCATCATCACTTAATAAAACATCTTCACTTAATACATAACATGTATCACCATCATTTAATCAAACACCGCATCATCAATATCATCATCAATAGCATCGTATATATAACCATTCCCATGTTGATTCATCTTCATTTACATCAACCCTAACTCATTACTTGTCTACTAAGTCAATGGTTTCATCCTAACTCAATTTCAAGACAATTCACAAGTCCAATTGTACTCAAATAATCCTCTAAGTCTTCATATACTTACATCCAAGTTAATCAATCATAAACATTTTCATTACACTCTTGCTAATCAAGTTTAAAGATTTGGAAACCATTTAGGGTCATTGGATACCTCCAAAAGTCATAAAAATAGGGTTTCGGAACTCAGGCAGGATGGCACTGTCGTGCAAAAAACAGCATGATCGTGCCCTCTCTGGCAGCAAGGACACGCACGGTCGTGCCACCTATGCAGGTCAGGGGTGACAGATTTTTCTTGGTTCCGTTTTTCACAAAAATACCGTTTTTCAATATCATTTTTGATCCAAATCGCACCAAATTCGTCCCAACACCTTAAACAAGATATACCATATCACCTACCACTTATTATGGCTTAAAACAACTTAATCTTAATCACTTAAATCAGATTAAATCAAAGTTCATCTCAAAAACCTGTTTTCTTCCAAAACGACTTAAAATCCCAAACAGATTTTTACAACAACAATTCCAACTTTCTAATCATATCGACATGTTCATAAGCACTTAATTAACCTAATGAATTAACCTAAAATCAATTATATCAACAATCCACTCAAATTCACCAATTTAAGCAAATTTCACATAAACAACAACAACCACAATCCCAACTTAACCCAAACTACATAACTTCATGATTTTATAACCCAAACACATAATCATACTCATAATCGAATCAATTGAACATAAAAAACACCAATTACCATGTTTCTCATCAATTTCACCAAATTTCACAAAGTTCACAATTAACATAATCAACCATGAGTTTTGATGAAGTAAAAGCATGACATCAACAACTTAACATATACTTAATTCAGTCATCAACAAAGAGCACGAAAATCAACACAATTAATCATGATTCATGAAATTAAGCTATAAGCTAAAAGCTCCCAAACATCCAATTGCTTCTTAAACTCTGTCGCGTCGAATTTCGGATGTCAAGCTATTGAGAAGCGTTGAATCACTAAATTTAAATCACGACTGAACTTTTAATTTTCGGGGAGAAAAGGAAAAAAGTTCTAAATTACCCTTTGAAAAAGATTTTAGGTTCGAAAGTCGATTATGCGAGGGGAAGGTATTAGCACCCCTCACATCCGTTGTACTCAACGGGAACCTCTTAGTCGGCTTAGGCTTAAAATGCTTCGATGTTTTACTTGCGTGTTTAAACATATATGAAAGAAAATATAAAAACATAATGCGAGATGAAGAAAGAGATAAAAACGAACGAAAGGGAAAAAAGGTTTTTTATTAATGGGCTTGACAAGATGTCGATCTTGCTCCTACGTATCTCCCGGTAGTCGGAGAATTCAAAGCGTACGTAGTTCTTTGGTAGAAAAAGTTTGTATGTTGGTTCGTTTTAGTTAAAAAAAGATTTGTTCGCGTCCGAGCAAAAAAAAGTTTGAAAAAAGAGAAAGTAATGAAAGTAAATGTCAACTGTTCGGGTTGTTGCCGAACTGGCCATTGACGACAATGCATAAAAGTAAATGATTTGATAAAAGGATTTTTGCACTCGGACTTGAACAAAGGTTTTAAAACGTACGAAGACGTACAAAGTTTTAACATGGTGAAAGGTGGACGCTAAGGCGATAAACTCGCGCAAGGCGTGAATGTTTTGAAAAATAAAAGACAGACGCACAGGGGCGTAAAAAGCTTGAAAATAAACGACAAACGCGCGGAGGCGATAAATTCGCGCAAGGCGTAAAATGGTTAAAATAAATGCGCAAAGGCGCGAAAGGTTCGGATTGACCACGAGGGCCAAGAAAAGGGTAAAAATGGCCACAAGGGGGCCAAGGGAAGGTTGAGCGTGCTAGACGCGTCGAGGGTGGAATGACGGTTGCCCGAGCGACGAGACATACGTCACGCATTCGTACACCCGAGGTTTGGGGAGACATACGTCAAGCCATTCCCGTTTCATTCAAGTTTGGTTTTGCCGGGACTCAAAGGAATCTCAAAGGGAACAAAAACATTTTAAAAGGGAACTTTAAAGAAAATAAAAAGAAAACACGAACAAATTTGTTGTTCGAGTTTATTAAAAATCATGAACATTACTTGTTGCTTAAGTTATTGAAACTCAAGAACGAGTATAGTTCAAGTTTGAATGATAGACACAAATCATAAGACATGCACAAAATTGGAAAGTTCACAAGTTCGGCTCATTTTGAGCTTGGTTTTAAAAAGGATGAGCAAGTTCGGCTTAAATTCGCGTTTGGATTGAAAATCATGAACAACATGGTTGTTCAAGTTTGTTTTGAAATAGACGAACTTAGCTTGTTGCTCAAACTTGGTTTTGAAAATATAAGAACATAACTTGTTTCACAAGTTACTCAAAATTTGTCGCACGAACTTGTGAAATTTTCAAAGTTGTGCATGATTATGAATTGGTTTTGGACCAAAATGGTTTTAACCCTCTTTAGGTTCTGAATCAAGGGCTGGAACCCCAAAAAATTTGACATTTAAATGCCTGATTCATGTTCTGAGTTTCACATACTTCGCAGAGCAACCAGAACTTGGCTCTGCGAAGTCAGGTTCTGGTGTGTTCGCAGTGCGAGCAATACTTTGCTCTGCGAAGTATGCGAATTTTCAAACTCAGAAGCTGTTTCTGAACAAAAGTTCAGAAACTGCTTCTAAGCAAGCTTCAGAACCTAAAGGAGGTTAAAAAACTTTGCAAAGTTGAAGAAAAAGGAGGGTAAAAACTCAGTTTCAAGGCTTGGCCCCTTTGAGGTCCCTTTTGAGTTTCAAAAGGGGTTTTTGTGCACAAAGCAAATTTGAACAAAACAAAGGATGAAAACAGTAAACACAATGCAAAATAAAGATTAAAGGAGACTTACAGAACTCCTAGCAATGCTTTAGCAATAGTTTGGAAGTGGCTTGCTTGCTTGATTGATGGTTAAGAACAATGTTCTAATTGGTGTTGGCTTTGTGTATGAACTGACTTGGTGCTGCAATGTGGTGGTTTTTTGTGAGGATTTCGTGTGTATTGGCTGTGTGTGTGACTCTGGTTTTTCAATGGGAATGCTGTGTGAAATCCTTGTGCCTTGCCATTCCTTTTATAGGCAAAAAATGCAATCCATGTAATGATGAACAAAATCCTAGAACACTAGCTGATTTGGGCTAAATTCAGGCTAGAACACTTTGCATTTAATGCTAATGGATAGAGGTTGCTTTGCCTTGTGCCAAGGGGCAAGGTCTTGACTGATCTCAGCCACAAATGCCATTAATTCTAGAAGGTAATGATGAGAAAAACTGCAAAACAGGGCAGCTGCAAAAGGGGTGATTCTTGGGATCAATCCTTGCAATCTTGGAAGGTCAAGCAATGAAAACGTGTACTGCCATGTACAGGGAGATTGGGGGAAGCAAAATGAGCATGTGGGCTGGTGTGTGGGAGGAGAAATCCAGCTCAAAACAGGGCAGCACAAACAGCTTTTTTGCAACAAAAACCACTTGTGTTTGACTGGTTTTGGCAGAGAAAAAGGGAAGGAAAGGGATCAAGCAGCTGGCTGGCAAGCTCAGGTTGGGTGATGGGTCAATTTGGAGGGACAAGAGCTGACCAAGGGCAGCCAATTTGTTTGATCACATGATAGGTTGGAAGAAAATCCTTCTTTCCTTTTACCTTTAATGTCACACATTAATTCTTGCTTTGCTGCACCAAATCAGTCACAAAATAGCAATAATAATAGTAATAATACTAAGAATAACAATTGTAGTTGAAAGCAAAAAGGATAACTCAATATATAAAATTCTGCAGAAAAATTCGCAGAGGTCGCAGTGCGAAGGTGATTTCGCACTGCGAACTCCCCTTTTTTTGTTTTTTTTTTGTTTTTAAATAAAATAAAAGGTAAAATGGGGAAATAATAATAATAACAATAATAATAAGGATAATGGCAATAATAATAATGGAAATGATAATGCAAATAAAATAAATAGTAATGAGAATAATAAAGAAGATAATAATAATAAAAATGATGAAAGCTTAATAATATTAATTAAAATAAAACCTTAATAATAGTAAAAAGATAATAATGATATTATTAATGAAACATAATAATACTAAAAATATTAATGATAAAAATGATGATAATATTAATAGTAAAGCTAATGAATAAAAAATTATATGACAAGAATAAAAATAATAAAAGGTAATAACAAGTGATGAAATAATAAAAGATAAAACACATAAAAAATATAAGTCAAAAAATGGGGTATGACAGATGCCCCTATTTAAATTTCTTCGTCCCGGAGATTGAAAGTGATTTGAGATGGACGGGCCGAAGAGACTTAAATATAGAGTACGCCATTTTTTGACTAAATATTTTTCTGAATCATAAACGCTATAAATGCATGTATGCAAATGTTATGAATGCTTGTAATGTAAACATGGATGCAAAGACGATAAAAAGGAAGACCACACCGGGGATAAGTGTCAGCTGTTCGGGTTGTCGCCGAACTGCCACTGACAACAAAGAATGAAAAGGTAAATGCCAGCTGTTCGGGTTGTTGCCGAACGGGCCACTGACGACAAAAGAATGAAAAGAATGTCAACTGTTCGGGTTGTTGCCGAACTTGCCATTGACGACAGGAAAATAAAATGTCAACTGTTTGGGTTGTTGCCGAACTTGCCATTGACGACAGAAGATAAAATGTCAACTGTTCGGGTTGTTACCGAACTTGCCATTGACGACAGGAAAATAAAATGTCAACTGTTCGGGTTGTTGCCGAACTTGCCATTGACGACAGGAAAATAAAATGTCAACTGTTCGGGTTGTTGCCGAACTTGCCATTGACGACAGGAAAATAAAATGAAAGATGTCAGCTGTTCGGATAGTTACCGAACTTGCCACTGACGATACTGGGGATGCGGCTGACAAGCCGTTCCTTACAGAATTGCCCCTTCAATCGGGGAGAAAGAATGCACAAGCTATTCATTGAAGAACTTGTCACTTGGCACAACACTGGGGAGTACGCACAAGCTGTTCATTAAAGAACTGCCACTTGGCGTAAAAGGGTGACATCTCTGAAACAGACAGACTGGGGGATGACACTTGGGAAAAAAGAATTCACGAATTGCTCGCGATTGATTGATGAGACTCATGATAGTTGGAACAACCATGTATGATACGTAGTATGTTGTATGCATATGTATGAATGTATGAATGCATGAATGCATGAATGTATGAATGTCACTGGGGACGTTGTGTGAGAGATGGACTAGCACTGGGGATACCCAACATGTTTGTTAAGGAATTGCCCCTTGATACGATGAAAAACTTGCACAAGCTGTTCATTAAAGAACCATCGCTTGGTGAAAATGGGGATGACATCCGTAGACCAGATAGACTGGGGATGTCACTCGACTGTTTGTTGTGGGAAATGCATGATATGAATATGACATGCATGTTAATGAATGACTATGATATGATGCATGAATTATGCTGACCTGGGGGAATGACAGACGTCATGTGGGACGCTGGGGATTATGATTTGAGTGCCGAGCAAAGTCGGGCTTGGATGATGTAAGACTCCACTGGGGGGTATGCCAATAAGATTGGGCTTTGCTCGTGACTTCGCTGGGGATATAAGGATCATTTTGGGAGCATGATCGATATCCAGCCTTCGATGCCAATGGTAATTGGGCTTTTGAGAGTAGGACAAAGATTGACTTCCTGGGGAGCTTGCCAATCCACTGGGGATTGTGCTAATCTGCTGGGGAGAAGAACTGGCGATTCCGCTAGGAATGCTTACGCTTTGGTTGGCAAGTCTTTGCCTGAATTGTCCTTTCGGGCTCTTAACTCACTGGGGAATTTCCGATTAATTCACCGAGGATTTTGTTGGGGAATTCCTTTTTGCGATTGACTATGCTCGGCCTGCGAAGCTTTATCTGCTTTAAGGACAGACATCGATGTACACTCCAAATATTCACGAGTTCGAAAGGAATGTGTTTGTTATTGATAAAAATAAAAGACTCATGCAATAAATTTTGAAAAAGTTTTTTTGTTTTTGAAATACTATCATCAAGAATAAAAATGAATGAAAATTAATAAAAGGGTAAAGAATGTTGGGAAATGAAATTCATTAAAGGGGTGGCAGCCTGCCAAAGGCGTGGCTCCATTGATGATTATGTTAGGTGGTTGATGGCAACTGGGCCTTTTGTAGGGGACCGATGAATGTTAATGATGATTGGGCTCTTTGTGAACTGTGGGGAGAGTACTGAGCATGGTTGGGTTTGTGGGTGTCAATGAGAACTGGGCTCCTTTGTTTGGATGCCGAGCGAGGTCGGGCTTTGGTATGTGGATGCCGAGCGAGGTCGGGCTTTGATAGTTGGATGCCGAGCGAGGTCGGGCTTTGGTATGTGGGTGCCGAGCGAGGTCGGGCTTTGATTCGTTGGTATGATTCATATGAAATTTGCGCATGCTGTTTTAATGCCCCCATTGCTCCGAGATTGTACTGAAAAATTCGAAATAAATACCACACAAAAGGTTATATTGTACAGTTCAAGTTAATAACATGAATATTAACGAACCAACCTATCACTCATTTAAGTAAACGAATAAATTGAATATTATGTAAAGGGTATTGAACACTCATCCGGCAAGTCTGACAACATTCCGATCGAGTTATGTGTCCATCTAATCATCGTTTCTAAAAGTACAAAAGCATTGATCACAAGGTCTTCAAGGGTTGTAATTTGGCTGGGTTATAAAAGAAATGTCATATGTGGGGAAATTGAATTTCGAAAGGCCAAGCGAGAAGGAACATTCTTTCTAATTTACACCCTCTTTTGTTCAAATCACAACTTTTGGGTGATATACGAGCACCTTTCTTTCGATCTTGACAACTTTTGGATTTCGTTGATTTTCTCTTTTTTTTCTTTTCTCTTTTGAGATTTCTCGACTTGTTTCTCTTTCTTTCTTTTTCTTGGTTGTCAAGATCTTTTACGGAATTCACCATTTCTCGGCTTTCACAGCCTTTTTCAACCGAATTGAAGGCAATACCCTAATTGGATGTTCCTTTCTCTTTTGGCAAGGGATATCAATCATGACGGTTAAGGGTTCAAAATTTGAAAGAAAAATATCAGAATTTAGTGATGATTTAACCATGAATTGAAAAAGATTTTTTTACAAACTCCGGCAATCTTATTAAGCAATTGAGCTTATGAAAGTTGGCAGTTTGCAGTCAATAATTCTGATTCACTTGGCTCAAAGGGTTGACAAATGCTCACTTCTCACAGGGTGGGCTTTTTGTGGTCAAATGTTTTCACTCATATTCAAGAAACGCCTCGATCATGCCAATGCTTTTATACAGTTTAAAACAACGTTTAGATTTAACATAAAAATACCGAGTTAACAAAAATGCCGGCCTCCTGCATATGTATAATAATTTTGAGGCTTCCTTACATTTGGGCTGGTTCTAAATGGTTCATTGGATAAACACGCTAACAACGCAAATTGCATGATATAGCTTTTATGTTAAGTATATATCCTCATTTTGAGTTTAATCACACAAGAACAGGAAGCATGCATTTAGCTTTGCGCAAATTGATCAAAATTATCATTACCAATTATCCGTGGCTAAGTTAATTAACTTTGGCTTAATCCGTGGTTAAGAAAAAATGTTAATTTCAAATCACCAACAATTCATAGTAAACAATGACATTTAACGCACATTAAAATTAAACAGGCATAGATAATGATGATTAAAAGGCCAGATAACAAGAGAAAGAGTACATGGTACAAATACGGATACAAAGTTTTAAACATAGAAATAGTGTATGAGAAAAAAAAGAAATAACATAAACAAAAAAACATGAGAAAAACATCAAAAAAAAGGGGGCCACTCAAGGAGTGAGAGCCTCATCATCCTCAGTCTCCTCGTCCTCGTCCTCCTCGTCCTCCTCATCCTCATTCTCATCTCCATCATCACCTCCCTGGCCTCCGGCCGCTGTACCACTGCCTCCAGCCTCTGAATGCTCTGGCCTATCCCCGGGCCAACGACCGTGAGCTGCGAACATCTCGGGCGTCGGTATCTGATCATCGGGATCTGTCGGCCTACCCAGCTGCCTCTGAAGGCGATACATGGAATCATGCATCATGGTCATGTACCGATGAGTGGAAGCATTCTACTACCACGTGAAAGTGCAAGTGTGATGATCCCCTGATGCTGGTGGAGGTCTAGGCCGTGGCTGCTGTGCCCTCGCCGCTCTCCTCCCTGTGCAGTGTCTGGTGATATACTCGTCCGTAATCGGGTTCTTAATGGTCTCGGACACATGAGGAGGGATGGCTACTCGGGCTTCCCGGCAGAGTCCCATGATAAGACCTGGGAAAGCAAGCGGGCACATCTACTTGGCCGGTGGCTTGATGCCACTCTCGACCACTATTTTAATCTCTTGGCAAATTGCCCTGGCCACATCTACTTGTTTACCGGTGAGGATATAGTAGATTAGGGGGGTGACGTCCAAGGTGGTGGTGGAGGTATGGCTCTTTGGTTTTATGTTGTGGACTTTGAGGTGGAAAATGACTTGTGCGTAGGTGGTGAGGTTACTCTTGAGGGATTTGGTTGGCTGCCCTGCCGCATTGAGTTCATACCCCTTTCCGGATTGGAAGATGGTCTGGGCATAGAGATCGTGGTTCCAATTACCACGGTTTTGGTGCTTATGGAAAGCACAAAGTTCATCATTTTCCAATTGGAAGGGGTTGTGGAGATAAGTATTGATGGCGTCGCGATCGAATCTAATGATCCGACCACGCACCATGGTCTGATATGTAAACTCTCCCTCCGGATCCACGGGAATGGCGTTTGCGTAAAATTCCCGGATTATGTCATAGTTAAGGTTTAGGGGAGGGTTTACCAAAACTCCCCACCGGCGTTGGTTTATCAACCGGGCCAACTCTCGCCAAGTACCATGCTCGCTTATGATGAATTGTCTCTCAGGCCAGAACGTCCTGCCGAGAAGCTCTTCGTACCTCTCTTGGTTCCGGAGGCTTAGGAAACGAGAGGCGTCAAATCCCCCTTGGGGTCTAGATCCTGACGCATCACCCCTCGATCGTTTTCCTGCTGGTCTTGGAGCCATCTGTAAGAAAAAGGTAAAGTCAGTGGATAGCATACATGATTAAAAGTGATATGAGGTGAAACAAATGGAAATGGAAGGAAAAAACAAAGGTTCTGTCCTGCTGAGGTCGCACTGCGAACGCATGGTCGCAGTGCGAAGCTACGCGCAAAATCCTGGGTTGCCCAGAAAAAGGGGTCGCAGTGCGAAGTTCATCCTTGCTCTGCGACCCTGACAGAACAAATTAAGAAAATCCCTAGAAAGCTACCCTATACTCTTAAACTAAACTTCAAACAAAGCATGTTAGATGGATGATCAAGAACAAATGCATGGGTAATGAACACAACTAACATGGCAACTGGTTTTGATCCAATTTCTACAAAATGGGTAAAGTGGATTCGTATAAAATTACTTAAAGATGGGAAAGGAAATGAGCCTACTTTAACCACCCATAACATACATTTACTAAATTACAACTCATTCTAGCAAGGCAAGAAGGAAAAGAAGCTAATCATAACCTTAAACCCTAAAAATAGAAGTTCAAAAATTTAGAAAAAACCTAAGACCCAAAATACGAATCAGAAGTAAAAGACAGGATAGAGAGGAGGAAATCATACCTTACTGCTTGCAGAGAGATTAATACTTGGATTAGGAAAGAAGAAGAAAAATGGAAAAATGGGTATGCTATTTTTTGAGTTTTTGAAGAGTTGTTTTATGAAAATGAAAAGTTGTTTTTGTTTGTTTTTTTTTAGTTATACGAGTTTAATAATAAAATAACGGTTAGATAAGAAATAGTGGAGATGAGTGGTTGGAGGGAGTTAATGAGGGTTAGTGAATTTTGAAAACTGGGCTGACAAAATTCGCGTGCTTCGCACTGCAAAGTAAGTTTGCTCTGCGAACCTCAAGATTAACTTCGCAGTGCGAAGGTAGCTTTGCTCTGCGAAGTCAATCATGTTCTGAGTTTTCAAAATTACTACCTTTTAACAACTTGGTCCCTTACATCCCATACCATGGTTATATAAGAAAAGTAATAACAAAATACTGGTTGTCCCTGATAAAATGAAACAAAATGCAGTAATTATGAATGAATGCGGATGGGTGATATGCAAAGGTACGACATACAGAGGTTTGAAACTTCCCCCATCCTCACGTGTAGGCTCTAAAGGTGAGATTTCCTAAGAAGAGGTCCCTAGAGTCATCGATCTCATATGGAATTAGGGTTGTCTATGGACATACGTCGACATGACTTCAATTAATTCCACATGAAAATCTCCTCTAAGCGGGGTTGGGCATCCTACCTCACGGACATACGTCAACGCGGGCTTCCGCACACAACCTCCTTCTAACTTAGTTTTCTCTCGAGCTCGGGTAGAGAGCCTCACACGTCCGGCATTAACCCGAACAATGTGGAGTAACATCGCTCAAGTAACCCCCACAATTGATATATATATATGAATATGAAGCAAAATGATATATGTATAAATGTAGAGCATAAAGAATAAACAAGTAAATGACAAGAAAATATAAACACGCAAGTAAAATGAAGCAAATTAGCCTAAAAGCCGACTAAGATAGGCTTGACTCGTTTATGCACAAACAAAGTGTTTTATGCATGGTCCCCAGTGAAGTCGCCATTTCTGTCGCGTCGAATTTCGGATGTCAAGCTATTGAGAAGCGTTGAATCACTAAATTTAAATCACGACTGAACTTTTAATTTTCGGGGAGAAAAGGAAAAAAGTTCTAAATTACCCTTTGAAAAAGATTTTAGGTTCGAAAGTCGATTATGCGAGGGGAAGGTATTAGCACCCCTCACATCCGTTGTACTCAACGGGAACCTCTTAGTCGGCTTAGGCTTAAAATGCTTCGATGTTTTACTTGCGTGTTTAAACATATATGAAAGAAAATATAAAAACATAATGCGAGATGAAGAAAGAGATAAAAACGAACGAAAGGGAAAAAAGGTTTTTTATTAATGGGCTTGACAAGATGTCGATCTTGCTCCTACGTATCTCCCGGTAGTCGGAGAATTCAAAGCGTACGTAGTTCTTTGGTAGAAAAAGTTTGTATGTTGGTTCGTTTTAGTTAAAAAAAGATTTGTTCGCGTCCGAGCAAAAAAAAGTTTGAAAAAAGAGAAAGTAATGAAAGTAAATGTCAACTGTTCGGGTTGTTGCCGAACTGGCCATTGACGACAATGCATAAAAGTAAATGATTTGATAAAAGGATTTTTGCACTCGGACTTGAACAAAGGTTTTAAAACGTACGAAGACGTACAAAGTTTTAACATGGTGAAAGGTGGACGCTAAGGCGATAAACTCGCGCAAGGCGTGAATGTTTTGAAAAATAAAAGACAGACGCACAGGGGCGTAAAAAGCTTGAAAATAAACGACAAACGCGCGGAGGCGATAAATTCGCGCAAGGCGTAAAATGGTTAAAATAAATGCGCAAAGGCGCGAAAGGTTCGGATTGACCACGAGGGCCAAGAAAAGGGTAAAAATGGCCACAAGGGGGCCAAGGAAAGGTTGAGCGTGCTAGACACGTCGAGGGTGGAATGACGGTTGCCCGAGCGACGAGACATACGTCACGCATTCGTACACCCGAGGTTTGGGGAGACATACGTCAAGCCATTCCCGTTTCATTCAAGTTTGGTTTTGCCGGGACTCAAAGGAATCTCAAAGGGAACAAAAACATTTTAAAAGGGAACTTTAAAGAAAATAAAAAGAAAACACGACCAAATTTGTTGTTCGAGTTTATTAAAAATCATGAACATTACTTGTTGCTTAAGTTATTGAAACTCAAGAACGAGTATAGTTCAAGTTTGAATGATAGACACAAATCATAAGACATGCACAAAATTGGAAAGTTCACAAGTTCGGCTCATTTCGAGCTTGGTTTTAAAAAGGATGAGCAAGTTCGGCTTAAATTCGCGTTTGGATTGAAAATCATGAACAACATGGTTGTTCAAGTTTGTTTTGAAATAGACGAACTTAGCTTGTTGCTCAAACTTGGTTTTGAAAATATAAGAACATAACTTGTTTCACAAGTTACTCAAAATTTGTCGCACGAACTTGTGAAATTTTCAAAGTTGTGCATGATTATGAATTGGTTTTGGACCAAAATGGTTTTAACCCTCTTTAGGTTCTGAATCAAGGGCTGGAACCCCAAAAAATTTGACATTTAAATGCCTGATTCATGTTCTGAGTTTCACATACTTCGCAGAGCAACCAGAACTTGGCTCTGCGAAGTCAGGTTCTGGTGTGTTCGCAGTGCGAGCAATACTTTGCTCTGCGAAGTATGCGAATTTTCAAACTCAGAAGCTGTTTCTGAACAAAAGTTCAGAAACTGCTTCTAAGCAAGCTTCAGAACCTAAAGGAGGTTAAAAAACTTTGCAAAGTTGAAGAAAAAGGAGGGTAAAAACTCAGTTTCAAGGCTTGGCCCCTTTGAGGTCCCTTTTGAGTTTCAAAAGGGGTTTTTGTGCATAAAGCAAATTTGAACAAAACAAAGGATGAAAACAGTAAACACAATGCAAAATAAAGATTAAAGGAGACTTACAGAACTCCTAGCAATGCTTTAGCAATAGTTTGGAAGTGGCTTGCTTGCTTGATTGATGGTTAAGAACAATGTTCTAATTGGTGTTGGCTTTGTGTATGAACTGACTTGGTGCTGCAATGTGGTGGTTTTTTGTGAGGATTTCGTGTGTATTGGCTGTGTGTGTGACTCTGGTTTTTCAATGGGAATGCTGTGTGAAATCCTTGTGCCTTGCCATTCCTTTTATAGGCAAAAAATGCAATCCATGTAATGATGAACAAAATCCTAGAACACTAGCTGATTTGGGCTAAATTCAGGCTAGAACACTTTGCATTTAATGCTAATGGATAGAGGTTGCTTTGCCTTGTGCCATGGGGCAAGGTCTTGACTGATCTCAGCCACAAATGTCATTAATTCTAGAAGGTAATGATGAGAAAAACTGCAAAACAGGGCAGCTGCAAAAGGGGTGATTCTTGGGATCAATCCTTGCAATCTTGGAAGGTCAAGCAATGAAAACGTGTACTGCCATGTACAGGGAGATTGGGGGAAGCAAAATGAGCATGTGGGCTGGTGTGTGGGAGGAGAAATCCAGCTCAAAACAGGGCAGCACAAACAGCTTTTTTGCAACAAAAACCACTTGTGTTTGACTGGTTTTGGTAGAGAAAAAGGGAAGGAAAGGGATCAAGCAGCTGGCTGGCAAGCTCAGGTTGGGTGATGGGTCAATTTGGAGGGACAAGAGCTGACAAAGGGCAGCCAATTTGTTTGATCACATGATAGGTTGGAAGAAAATCCTTCTTTCCTTTTACCTTTAATGTCACACATTAATTCTTGCTTTGCTGCACCAAATCAGTCACAAAATAGCAATAATAATAGTAATAATACTAAGAATAACAATTGTAGTTGAAAGCAAAAAGGATAACTCAATATATAAAATTCTGCAGAAAAATTCGCAGAGGTCGCAGTGCGAAGGTGATTTCGCACTGCGAACTCCCCTTTTTTTGTTTTTTTTGTTTTTAAATAAAATAAAAGGTAAAATGGGGAAATAATAATAATAATAACAATAATAATAAGGATAATGGCAATAATAATAATGGAAATGATAATGCAAATAAAATAAATAGTAATGAGAATAATAAAGAAGATAATAATAATAAAAATGATGAAAGCTTAATAATATTAATTAAAATAAAACCTTAATAATAGTAAAAAGATAATAATGATATTATTAATGAAACATAATAATACTAAAAATATTAATGATAAAAATGATGATAATATTAATAGTAAAGCTAATGAATAAAAAATTATAAGACAAGAATAAAAATAATAAAAGGTAATAACAAGTGATGAAATAATAAAAGATAAAACACATAAAAAATATAAGTCAAAAAATGGGGTATGACAAACTCATATGTTAATCATAATCTCCCCTCTTACCTTAATTTCTTCACTTCCCTTGCTACTTCTAGTGCAATCTTCTCCTTCCCCTTTGATTCTCTAGCTTTCCTCTTCTCCAAGCCATATCTCTCTATCTCTCTCTCTCTCTTCTTGCCTCTCAAAAGTTTTGTTAATAATGAATAACCTAATTCACTACCACCACTAACTAGTGTATTTATAATAGGTTTCTAGGGTTACTCCCACTAATGGGCTTAGTCACAATTATCTCACAATTATTTTCTCTACACTTTTACTTCACATAAACCTGTTGGAACAAAATGTATGAACAACTCTCTTTTGGGTTTTGATGATAACAAAGTGTTAAAAAGAAAATTGGAATTGCTAATGCTTGATTCTAAGTGTGCAGAACCATGTACTTAAAGATTGATATCTAACATTGGTTATTAAAGACCAAGCTAAGATCAAGAAGGAAAATATAGAAGCTTGTGTTGCAAGGCTGAAGAAAATCAGCATCTGAAGAAGAGCTTCTGAAGACAGCGTCTGAAGGGTCCGTCTGAAGGGAGCGTCTGAAGGATGCGTCTGAAGACCAGCTTATGAAGGGTGCGTCTGATGAACAGTGCGTTTGAAGGATGCGTCTGAAGACCAGCTTCTGAAGGCAGCGTCTGATGAACAGTGCGTCTGAAGTCTGCTTCTGAAGAACTGCGTCTGAAGACAGCTTCTGATGAACAGTGTCTGAAGCAAGTTCTGAAGAGAAACTTCTGAAGTCTGAAATTCAGCAGTCAACATTTGCAACTGTCAACAGTGAAGTACTGTTCTGCAGAATAGCTCAATGGAACAGTTGTCTCTCTGTACGGAACATTCTCCCTGTTTTAAGGAAACAATTCAAAATTGTTGTGCTCTGTTTTCTGGTTTGCGCACACAATGACAGGGATGAATTAAATGTTGAATGTAGCTTCTATGGCAACGACTCTTTGGCTAAAACTGGCTCTTCTCAATAGCTCTTTTATTCTCTATAAAGGATTGATGAATTGAAGAAGAAAACTAAGACTCATAAGACTGAAATTGCAGTACTCTGTTTTCTGGAACAAACACTCTGCCAAATTTGAAAGTCACAAAACAACTTAGAAATTCTTACAAACTTCTCATCTTAGAATTTCTTAAGTTTAGAGTCTTAAACTTGTGTTGTATTTTGTGAACACCACTGATTGTATATCAAGTGTTCAAACTCAAACTCATTTTTGTGTAAAATCTGTTTGATTCAAAGTCTTAGACTGTGTGTCTAAACAAAGTAGCCTCTTACTTAGTGTTTGAGCAATAGGAAGTCTCTTACTTAGTGTTTGAGCAAAAGAAGTCTCTTACTTTGTGTTTGAGCAATAGGAAGTCTCTTGCTTTGTGCTTGAGCAATTGTAATCTTTGTGATTATAGTGGAAAATCCCTTGTAAGTAACAAGGGGACTGGACTACTTCCGGGTTGTGGAAGGAACCAGGATAAACTGCTGTGTCTATCTATCTCTCTCTCTCTCATTTACTTTACCCGCTGCAAACAACTCTAAAAAGGTTTCAGAATCTGATCAACATCTAATTCTGAACTTAACCCAAGCTTTTGAGATAGAAGAAATAAAACGCACAATTCAACCCCCCCTTCTTGTGTGTTTTTATCACCTTCAGTTGGTATCAGAGATCCGGTTCTGATATTCAATCACTTAACAGTGAGTCAGTTTAAGATCCTGAGAAAAACATGGCATCTAGTGGTTCCCCTCCACCTACCCCTGGAGATCACTCTGTTGTTTCACATGACTATGGTACAAATGAAAAACAATCTCGTTCACACAATAAACCTCCAATGTTTACTGGTGATCCAGAGAAATTTTTATGGTGGAAAAGTAAAATGTACAACCACATCATTGGAATTGATGATTCCTTATGGGATATCATAGAAGATGGAATTTCTATTCCAGTTGATGAAGAAGGAGTAGCTGTTAACAGAAGAGACCTGAGTGATGCTGAGAGGAAGATCTACAGAAAACATCACAATGTAAGAGGTATCATTGTGGACTCTTTACCCCACAATGAATATCTTAAGCTAAGTGATAAATCTACAGCTAAAGCCATCTTCAAATCCCTCTCCTCTAACTATGAAGGAAACAAGAAGGTTAGAGAAGCTAAGGCAAATCTTCTTGTTCAGCAGTATGAGCTGTTCAGAATGAAGGAGGATGAAAATATTGAGACTATGTTCTCAAGATTTCAGACTCTGGTTTCTGGACTTCAGATTCTGAAGAAAAGCTATACTACTGCTGATCATGTGAACAAAATTCTAAGAAGTCTGCCATCTAAATAGAGACCCAAAGTGACTGCTATTGAGGAAGCTAACGATCTAAATACTCTAAGTATTGAAGATCTTATAAGCTCCCTCAAAGTGCATTAACTGGGACTTAATGAAGATGATTCTGTTAGAAAGTCTAAGTCCATAGCACTGAAATCTAAAGGAAAGTTATCAAAAGTTCTCAAAGCTATTGAATCTTTTGAAGAATCTTCTGAGGGAAATTCTGAAGAAGATTCAGATGCTGAGGAACTTGCAATGCTTTCTAAAAGATTTCAGTACTTAATGAAAAGACAAAAGAAATTTTCTAACAGAAGCAGCAACTTCAAAGGATCTGGTTCCAAGAGGGAAGATCAGAAGGGTTGCTACAACTGCAAGAAGCCTGGTCACTTCATTGCTGAATGTCCTGAACTTCAGAAGGACAAGTCAAAAGAGAAATCAAAGAAGACCAGCTCTAAATCAATCAACTTCAGAAACAAACTCAAGAAGAGTCTTATGGCAACATGGGATGATCTTGACAATGATTCTGAATCTGACAAAGATGATGAAGAGGAAGCAATTCTGGCTTTAATGGCAACAACATTCTCTGATGCAGAATCATGTTCAGACTATGATAATGAAGATGAGGTATATTCTGTACTCCCACTAATGGGCTTAGTCACAATTATCTCACAATTATTTTCTCTACACTTTTACTTCACATAAACCCCCTTATTACTTATAGACCACTATTTTCAAATTCAAAACTTCTAACATATTACAAATATACCACTATCTCTCAATTACCAAAACACCCTTTAACTCCCAAAATTCAATAAATCACCAAAATAAACAATTAAACACACATAAACAATTAAATAAATAAATCCTATAAATCGGGCTATTACAAGAACCAGTGTTAACAAAACTTCATGCCACAGCCACCACCTCTGCGCAGCTACTATCAGAACTCCATGATTTAAAAAACTTAAATCTGGGAATCAAAATGTAGGGAGGGTGAATGAGTAAGGACACCAAAAGAGGGCAGTGGTCCGAGCCATTCCTGATAAGCGTGTTGCAATCAATGGTGTGCCAGAAGTCAAGAGCAGAGTTGTTACAGATAACTCTGTCAAGTCTTTGTTCAATAACATCACCACCCTGCCTTCTATTGGTCCAAGTGTAAGTGATCCCTTTACTATCAAGGTGAGTCAGCAGATTAGCATTAGTCCAGTTTGAGAAATCAG
Source organism: Medicago ruthenica (assembly GCA_018208015.1). Classification (NCBI taxonomy): domain Eukaryota; kingdom Viridiplantae; phylum Streptophyta; class Magnoliopsida; order Fabales; family Fabaceae; genus Medicago; species Medicago ruthenica. Next base: position 80,574,379 of record CM031372.1, on the reverse strand, counting down.
AGCAAGCAACTGGAATAGGGAACCTGTCACCAATCTTCTCATGCGACCCAAGAGTGGAGTTAAAATCTCCAAAAAAAATCCAAGGTCCTCTATGAGCATCCATCAAATTCTGCAAGGCTAGCCAAAGCTTTCTTCTAGTAACATAGTAGGTGGAGGTGTAAACCGCAACAATAAAAATGGTAGTTCCCTCAGAAATAATGGAAAAAACAATGCATTGATCATTAGTGTAAATGATAGTAGGATCAAATTGTGGCTTCCACAGACCCCAAAGATTAGGCTTATTGTCACGAACATTTAAGGTGAATCAAGTAAGCTTGGACCTTTGTTGGAGCCAAAAAGGAACAACAGAGAAATCAATCATGGGTTCAACCAGAAAAAGGAAATTAGGTGTGTGCGTTGCAATAAGATTGAGAAGAGCTATTTGAGTGTCTTGGTTACCCAGACCCCTTATGTTCCAGAACAACAAAATCATGAGGAAATATTATTATTGGTACCCTTCTTAGAGCGGGTGATGATTCCTTCCACAGGTGAATCTCTATTGTTTCGAACAGGAGGTTGTTTTTTCTTCTTTTGGAGCTTGGCAGCTGAAGTAGGCTTAACCTGTGAGGTCGTAGGCAATCCCTCACAAGCTGCCCCAGTGTTGAGATCCTCATCCTCCTCTACTTCATCCCCCCAAAACTTGGAAAGAATATGCACACTCTTTTGGGCAGCAATAGAGGGGGAGGTGAAATGGAAGCAGAGACCAATGTTTGGCTTTAAGGGAGCTTATCAATAGTCAAATTATCATAGGTGGTAGTTATAGGTTGTTGTATGGGAACAAGGATCCAAAGTAATAGGAGGAGACACAAAGCTGACTCCGGGGAATGACTGCCTCCCAAAAATGTCAGTTTGCTTGTCTATGTCAGAAGCAGGCCTGAGGAATGACAGCCTCACAGGGACCTGAGCTGATAACATGTTATCAAATAATATAAAAGGACAAGATCAAAGATTAAGAAGGTGAAAGCTTTGTATATTATTCTCTTCGAATGTCCATCTTTACATCAAAACATGAGCCTTATTTATAGGATACAAATAAGCAAGTAAATGATCACATGCAATCAAATACCACAAACAATTCATTCACTAATGAAAGTTATAAGAATTTGAAAGATAAAAAATAAAACATTTTTCACAAAGTAAACATGCCATAAAAGTTTTTCCCCGTACTTGTCAACCGTAGCTATCTTTTGTTATTTTTTCACGTCCTCCGGAGTAGTCTAGACAAATTTTGATTTTTGAAATGTTGGGAATATGAGACACCATCTAAAGTTTCATATTCCATGTTGTCATCCCACCATCCTCCAAGTTCTTGTATCAAAACAATTCGAAAAAGATAGTTAGAACAAAATATTAACAGTTATGATTATATAATTTGAAACTTGACAACCTTTCATTAGGCTAGTTTCTAACAATATTGGTAGCCCATATGTTAACACATTTTAAATTATACAATCTAAATGCGTAAAATATAGGTTCATATTAAATATTGGTAGCTCATTAGATTTTTTGACAAGTACAATCTTTGAGAGCCAAGTTGTATACTTGGCCTCGAAAATGAAATTTGCTTCTAGGAGATCTTTCACAGCTTTTTATACAGCCTCCATTTTCTCGGGAGACTGCTTCCTACGTCGCTGAGCTATATCGGTAGCACTAGGACTAACTGTCAACTGGTCAAGCAACGTTCAGATCAATTCTTGGCATATCAGCTGCAACTTAGTTGTGCTCAGACGAGCAATGGGAGTTCCTTCTGGATCTTGCAGTTCTACGATGAGTCCTCGCCGAAGGAAACCAGCTCAAAATCTCCATTTGGGATGGCTATCAGTATTTCTTTGTTGAGAGGATCTTTCTTCTCCTTTTTGAGCTCTTTCAGATCAGACTTGCTAAACCTGGGGTCGAGCTCAACGAGGTTATAGTTGAGAGTGCTCACAACAGTTTCCTTACCCTTGGAGGGTTTGTTTGGTTGGAAAACCGAGCTTTGACTCTTTTTCGCCTGAAGGAAACATCGCTTTGCAGCCTCGATGTCTCCATGCAAGGTCACAATGGTATCATCCTTCGCGTGATACTTCAACTTGAGTTGTGTCGTCGAGCAGGCTGCTCCTAGTTCTGATATGAGCGGTCTCCCTATTATGCAGTTAAAGAGGGACGGGAAATTAATTACCATAAATTATACCTTGATCATCTTTCTTGCTTCTCCTTGGCCAAAAGTGACCAATGTCTCGACATAACCCCACGACATTGTAGAAGAGCCGTTGAATACATAAAGGTCATATCCAACATAAGGGGGGGAGATTTTTCTCCGTTAGCTGGAGAGTCTTGAACAAAGTGGCGTACATGATGTCGCAGGATGGTCCTGTATCGACGAGGATCCTTCGAACATCGAATTTGGGCATGTATGCCTAGACTAAAAGTGGGATTGCAGAATTTGGAGCTCCACCAGGCAGCTCGTTGTCGTAGAAGGCTAGAGGTGGTCGTCCAGCTGCTCGGATGTGAGCGACGTCCACTTGATTCACGTCTATCAATTCTTCGAACTTCCTCTTCATACTACCGATGGTAAGGTTGATTCCCCCTCTTGTGATCACGTTGATAGTGCGAAATTATTCCCACGTGCAGAAGTAAGGAGCCACCTCAACATTTTCTTGAAAATGAATGAAGTCCTCCAAGCAACTTACTGCCATCACAACGTCAGCATTTTTGTCAGCAGTGTTCACCACAAGTTCGAGAGCTTTCCTTTCAGGAGAGGCATTCTTTGTAAACTGCCTCAGCCTACCTCGTTGTATGAGGATTTCGATTGCATCTTTGAGATGGATGCAATAATCAGTAGTGTGCTTGTGGCACTTGTGAAACCGGCAATACTTACTCTTGTCAGCCCCTGGTTTTGGTGTAGAGGCTTTTGGGTATTTGATTCATGTCTCCTTAAGATCGGCAGAAGCGATCACCATAAGAATCTTCTCTCTGGACACTGCGAGGGGTGTATACTCTACAAAACGACCAATTGGTCATCTCCCTTCTCTAGGCTTGCCTTCCTTCTTTTTTTCCTAAAAGGGCTTATTGGAGGATTCATCTTGAGGGTCCTCCTTCCTTGATTTCTTGATGCTATCAGTGTATAGCTGTTCTTCGTACCTGATGTAGGCTTTTGTGATCCTTAAGAACTCGTTGAGAGTCCAGGGTTGGTTAAATTTGACCTTTTTCTTCATATCCATTTCTGGTTGCAACCCCTTCTTGATCAGGTACTTCTTCATTCTCTCATCCGCTCCTCGGAATTGAAAAACTTCCTTGTTGAACCTCTCTATGTAGTCTCAGAGAGGTTTGTTTTTCCCTTGCACGATGACCTCGAGGGATCCAACCATTTTAGGCTGGGTCCTCAAATAGGTGAAGTAAGCAGTGAACTCGTGGCACAAGTCGTCCCAAAAGTTGATAGAGTTTCTCTTTTGATTTTTGTACCAGGTTATGGCACCTCGCCTTAGGGTGGTCACGAACAGCTTGCACTTTACTGAGCCTCGAACATTCTTGTAGTTTAGGACTGCCTCTATGTTTTTAATGTGCTTATTTGGGTCAGACGTTCCTTCATATGTATGAAGATGAGAAAAACACACAAGAAGGGGGGTTGAATTGTGTGGGCTATTTCTTTTCTTTCTCAAAAACTTATGTTGTTGAAACATTTATGTGTTAACATATCTCTCTTTATGGTTTTGATGATAACAAAGTGTTAAAGAGAAAATTGGTTATTTGCTAATGCTTTGTTCAAGTGATTTCAGAACCATGTGTTTCATGATTGATTATTAAGAATGGTTATGAAAGAACAAGCTTAGAGCAAGGAAGGAAAGCTAAGAAGCAATGTTGCAAAGCTAGAAGGAAACTGGGTCTGAAGAAGTGCTCCTGAAGTAGTGGTACTGAACTGAGAGCTTCTGAAGTGGTCCTGAAGTGGTGCTCCAGAAGTGCAGCTTCTGAGTCTGAAGGCAGCTTCTGATGTCTGGGTGCTTCTGAAGAAGTCAATGCAGAGTCAACGTCTGAAGCCAGCTTCTGATCCGTACAAGGCAGCTTCTGATGCAGCAGCTTCTGATGCATTGTTCACACAGAAGCTTATGAAGCTGATGTGGCATGGAAATTGACCAGTACTGTGCGCATTTAATGCCTGGATGTGTCAGAGCAACTCAATGGAACAGTTGTCTCCCTGACCCAAACATTCTCCAGCTTTTAAGGTAGGCCATTTCAAAAATGGCTGCTGCTCTGTTCTGTTTGAAAAAGTGCAGCATACATTTGCAGAAATCCTAGCTCTACTTGCAACGGCTCTTTCCTCAAATCAAGCAAATCTTCAACAGCTATATTTCATCTATAAAAGGAAGAAGATTTGAAGAAGAAATTGTCTAAGACTCTTGAAATCAAATTGCTGAAACCTTGCTCTGTTTTCTTTGTCAAAACTGTCAAGTTCATAAAAACTCTTAGAAATTCTTTAGTCTTGTAACTTAGAATTTCTTAAGGTTAAGACTCTTAACCTGTGTTGTATTAAGAGAACACCTCTGATATTTTATCAAGTGTTCATCCCAAACTCCTTTACTTGTAAACCAGTTTGGTCCTTAAAGTCTCAGTCTGTATACTGAGCATTTGTAACCTCATTCCTTTGTGGTCTGAGTCAGAAGCCTCTTGACTTAGTGTCTTGAGCATTGGGAAGTCTCTTGTCTTAGTGACTTGAGCATTGGAAGCCTCTTCCTTGGTGGTTGAGCATAGAAGCCTCTTTCTTTGTGATTGAGCAACTGGAAGTCTCTTCCTTAGTGGTTGAGCAAAGTGTAATCTTCAGATTATAGTGGAACTCTCTTGTTGGAAAACAAGGGGACTGGACTACTTCTCACATTGAGAAGGAACCAGTATAAATTCTGTGTGTCTCTCCTTCATTCTCTTTTTAACTTGTTTAATCCGCTGCATATACTACTGATAACAGTTTAGAACCTGGTTCTGAACTTGTGTTAAGTTTTTGAAAAGAAAAGAACAAGTTTTTGAGTCACATAATTCAACCCCCCCTTCTTGTGTGTATGTTTTTCTCACCTTCAGTTGGTATCAGAGCTCCGGTTCTAATATTAACACTTAACAGTGTGTCAGTCTTGATCCTGAGAAAAACATGTCTGATAATGAAGATTCACCTCCTCCTCCTCCACCTCCTCCTAGACATGCATCTGTACAATATGACTATGGCACTGATGAGAGAAAATCCAGGTCACATAATAAACCTCCAATGTTTACTGGTGACCCTCAGAAGTTCTCCTGGTGGAAGAGTAAAATGTACAGCCATATCATTGGTATAGATGATACTCTATGGGATATTATTGAAGATGGAATCTCAATACCAGTGGATGAAGAAGGAAGGTGTTGCTGTCAACAGAAGAGCTCTGAGTGATGCAGAAAGAAAGATCTATAGGAAGCATCACAATGTGAGAGGAATCATTGTGGATTAACTACCTCACTCTGAGTATCAGAAGCTGAGTGACAAGTCAACTGCTAAAGCCATATTCACATCCCTCTGCTCTAACTATGAAGGTAATAAGAAGGTTAGAGAAGCTAAGGCAAACATACTTGTTCAGCAATATGAACTGTTCAGAATGAAAGAGGATGAAAATATTGAGACAATTTTCTCAAGATTTCAAACTCTGGTTTCTGGACTTCAGATTCTGAAGAAGAGTTATACCACAGCTGATCATGTGAATAAAATCCTTAGAAGTCTGCCATCCAAATGGAGACCTAAAGTGACTGCTATTGAGGAAGCTAAGGATCTGAATACTTTAAGTATTGTGGATCTGATAAGCTCCCTCAAGGTGCATGAACTGGGACTCAATGAGGATGAGTCTGTTAGAGAACCAAAAACATTGGCTCTGAAGTCTAAAAGAAAGCCCTGCTAAAGCTTTGAAAGCTATTGAATCTGAAGAAGAATTTCCTGAGGGAAATTCTGATGAAGATTCAGATGCTGATGAGCTTGCAATGCTTTCTAAAAGGCTTCAGTATCTAATGAATAGAAAGAAAAAATTCTCTAACAGAAGCAGTAACTTTAGAGGATCTAGTTCTGGTTCAAAGAGGGATATTCAGAAGGAAAGCTGTTATAACTGCAAGAAGCCTGGGCACTTCATTGATGATTGTCCTGATCTTCAGAAGGAAAAATCAAAGGAAAAAGCAAAGAAGTCCAGCTCAAAGTCAAGCAGTTTCAGAAACAAGCTTAAAAAGAGTCTCATGGCAACATGGGATGATCTGGACAATGAGTCAGAATCTGATGAGGAAGAAGCAAACCTGGCCCTGATGGCAACTGCATCTTCTGGTGCAGAATCATGCTCAGATTCTGATGAAGAAGATGAGGTATATTCTGAACTCTCTAGATCTGAATTAATTGAAACAGTTAGTGATCTTATGAGTCATCTGAAAAGCAAGTTAAAAGAAATTAAATCTTTGAAAAATCAAACTAACTTGATATCTGAGGAAAATCTTAAACTTCAGAATCAAATTTTTGAATATGATGAAGAAGTTGAAGAACTCAGAAAAGAGGCTTAGAAGAAATCTGAAGAGGTTCCTAATGAACAGGAAATAGCTCTTCAGGATTTCATGTTAACTGGATTCAATAGAACAAAAATTGCCTCTATGATGTATAATATGATCAGAAACAAAGGTGAAGGCATTGGCTATGATTCATTTAAACCTTCAAATGAATTAAACTCACCTTCATGTTCTGAAGATATTTTAAAAGGCAATGGTATATGCTTTGTGCCTGCTTCTGATAACTCTGAGAAGTTGAAAACCTCATAATCTGAGACTAAGTCTGAAGTTCTGAACAACTCAGACTCTGAAGCTTCTGAACCTAAGGGTAAGATGAAGGCAGATGTTAAAACCTTGCCTAAATCTAAGCCAAAAGGTCCCAAGCCTAAGAGTAAGAGAAAATCAGACTCTGAACCTGAAAATGTTCAGAAAAATTATAAGTTCAGAACCTGGGACTAGTAAGCCTCAGAATCTGAATAAATCAAATTCTTCAAAGGCTGAGTTTATTAAAACTTCAAAACCTTTTAAACCAGTCAATATAAAACATTCTCAATCTCAGAATGTTAAGCAAAGCAAGCAAAAGCAAACCACTCAGTTTTCTGCTTCAAACTGTTTTAAGAAAGGCAAAACTGAAGCTTGCCTTGTGCCTGAAGCAAACAAAGTTAAAATTCTGAAGAGATCAAAACCAAAGTGCTCAATGATTCAAACTCTAAAGTACTCAGAACCAAAGACCTTCAAGTCTCAGGTTCTGAAGAAATCTGAGTCCAAACCTTTGAGAACTCAGGTTCTGAAGTACTCAGGTTCTGAAACTCAGACCTATTCAAGATACAAGGATTCATATCCAAAGTATCAGAACAAGTCTGAATATCACAACTTCAGACACAAGTCTAAGAAGCCAAAACCTTTCAGGACTAACCCCAAAGGACCCATGAAAATCTGGGTACCTAAGTCTGAGATAATTTCAATTGCAGATATGCTTAACATCCAAAGAAAAGGAAAGGTCCTGGTACCTGGACAGTGGATGCTCGCATCATATGACAGGAGACAAGTCTATGTTCCAAACCCTGACTCTGAAAGAGGGAGGAACTGTGGGGTTTGGAGGAAGTCAGAAAGGAAAGATCATTGGTACTGGTAAGATAGGTAATTCTTCCCTGTACATTGATAATGTTTGGCTGATAGATGGACTTAGACATAATTTACTTAGCATAAGTCAATTATGTGATAGTGATTATGAAGTCATGTTTAATAAGAACACATGTACTGTAATCAGTAACAAAGATAAGTCTGTAGTGTTCAGAGGCTGCAGGAAAAACAATGTTTACAAAATAAATTTTTCTGAATTGGTTCAGCAGAAGGTAGTTTGCCTTCTGTCTGTGAGTGATGAGAAATGGGTCTGGCACAAAAGGCTGGGACATGCTAACTGGAGATTAATCTCTAAGCTTAGCAAGTTACAGCTGGTCAGAGGCTTACCCAGCATTAATTATCACTCAGATGCACTGTGCAGTGCATGCCAAATTGGAAAGCTTTCAAAAACTTCATTTAAGTCTAAAAACATTGTTTCCACCTCTAAACCTCTAGAACTCCTTCACATTGATTTGTTTGGTCCTGTTGGAACAGCTTCAATCAATGGGAAAAAGTATGGACTTGTGATTGTTGATGATTATAGTAGGTGGACTTGGGTTAAATTCCTCAGAACCAAAAATGAAACATATGATGTGTTTTTCAAATTCTGCAAACAAGTACAAACTGAAACTGATTTGAAAATTTTAAAAATCAGAAGTGATCATGGTGGGGAATTTGAAAATGAACCTTTTGAAAATTTTTGTGAAGATCATGGAATTATCCATGAGTTCTCATCTCCTAGAACTCCACAACAAAATGGAGTTGTAGAGAGAAAGAATAGATCTTTACAAGAAATGGCCAGAACCATGATCCATGAGTCTAAAATTGCTAAGTACTTTTGGGCAGAAGCTGTAAACACAGCATGTTATATTCAGAACAGGATCTATATCAGACCCATTCTGAATAAAACATCATATGAATTGTTTAAAGGAAGAAAACCAAGTATCTCTTATTTTCATCAGTTTGGTTGTACATGTTACATACTAAACAATAAAGTCTACCTAAAGAAATTTGATGCCAAGGCTCAAAAGGGTACCTTTTTAGGATACTCAGAGAGATCTAAGGCATACAGGGTGTATAACTCTGAAACACATGTTGTTGAAGAAGCAATACACATTAGGTTTGATGATAAGAAGCCTGGTAATGAAATACCAGAGCTGGTTGAGAGTTTTGCAAATGTCAGAATCTCAGAAGAACCTTCAGAAGCTGAACCCAGTTCAGGTTCTGATAAAGGTTCAGAAGCTGACAACAATGAAGACTCTGAGAAACTCTCTAACAATGACACTACTCCTGAAGCAAATCAAGACCAGCATGGTTCTGAACAAATCCCTGATGGTTCTTCAGAAGCTAATCCACCCAGAACCTCATTCAAGTACAAGTCTTCACATCCTGAGGAATTGATCATTGGAAACAAGAACAGTCCAAGGAAGACAAGATCAGCATTCAGTCAGAATGAGTCTATGATTGGCCTGCTATCCATGATTGAGCCTACAACTGCTGATGAAGCACTTGCTGATGATGGCTGGATTGTAGCAATGCAAGAAGAACTGAACCAGTTTCAAAGGAATGATGTCTGGGATCTTGTGGCAAGACCTGATCAGAAGAACATCATTGGAACAAAATGGGTGTTCAAGAATAAGCTCAATGAACAAGGAGAAGTGATCAGAAACAAGGCTAGATTAGTAGCTCAAGGGTACAGCCAGCAAGAAGGAATAGACTACACTGAAACTTTTGCTCCAGTTGCTAGACTGGAAGCAATCAGGTTACTTCTTTCTTATGCTATTAATCATGATATCATCTTATATCAAATGGATGTTAAGAGTGCCTTCTTAAATGGTCTGATTTCTGAAGAAGTGTATGTTAAACAACCTCCTGGTTTTGAAGATGTTAAATATCCAAACCATGTTTTTAAACTTAAGAAGTCTTTGTATGGTCTGAAACAAGCTCCCAGAGCTTGGTATGAAAGGCTTATCAACTTCTTGATTAAAAATAATTTTTATGAGGTCAAGTTGATAATACACTTTTCAGGAAAACTGTTAAGAAAGAAATCTTAATTGTGCAAATTTATGTGGATGACATCATATTTGGTTCTACTAATGCCTCCCTTTGCAAAGAATTTTCAAAGTTAATGCAGGATGAATTTAAAATGAGCATGATGGGTGAGCTGAAATTCTTTTTGGGAATTCAAATCAACCAATGCAAAGATGGTGTCTATGTTCATCAGTCCAAATATACTAAGGAGCTTCTGAAGAAGTTCCAGCTGGATGATTGCAAGCTGATGACAACACCAATGCATCCCACCTGCACCTTAAGCAAAGAGGACAATGGCTCTAAAGTAGATCAGAAGCTGTACAGAGGTATGATAGGTTCTCTCCTATACTTAACTGCTTCTAGGCCAGATATTTTATTTAGTGTATGTCTGTGTGCTAGATTCCAGTCAGATCCTAGAGAATCTCATATGACTGCTGTCAAGAGAATCTTTAGATATCTGAAAGGAACAACTAATTTGGGACTTCTGTATAAGAAATCTCTAAATTATAAGCTAGTTGGATTCTGTGATGCTGACTATGCTGGGGACAGGATTGAAAGAAAATCTACCAGTGGAAACTGTCAGTTTCTTGGTGAGAATCTGATATCCTGGGCCAGCAAGAGACAAGCAACCATTGCTTTGTCAACAGCAGAAGCAGAATACATATCAGCTGCAAGTTGTAGCACACAACTGCTCTGGATGAAACATCAATTAGAGGATTATCAGATTCATGCAGACAGTATTCCTATTTATTGTGATAATACTGCTGCAATATGTCTGTCTAAAAATCCAATTCTGCATTCTAGAGCCAAGCACATAGAAATAAAACATCATTTTATAAGAGATTATGTTCAGAAAGGTGTTTTAGATATTCAGTTCATTGATACTGATCATCAATGGGCTGACATATTCACAAAACCCCTAACAGAAGAAAGATTCAATTTTATTAAAAAGAATCTGAACATGCATTTTATCTCTTGAAAATGTGCTTGAATCTGAATGAAATCCTTGATTCTGAGTTTATCATAAGCTAAGACTTATCAAACATTCATTTCTGAGAGTTTGAATAAAGTTAAGCCTGAAAAACTTCAGAATCTGAAGGATCAGAACCTGGATTTCCTGACTTCAGAATCTGATAGAAATCTAATGTTGGTCAGAATCTGATAAGTATAGCTATGGGCAATGATGATTAAAGCTTTGAAAGTTAATACTCTAATCCTCCCAAAGTCATCAATTTAAAAATGTTATTTTCTGCTCTGATATTCAATGTTAAAATTGCTTGACAAACAATTTTCAGTTGGTATCAATCTGTTTTCAAACTGTTTAAGCACAGACACATTTTTTTTATGCTCAAAGTGTTTTAGACATGTTCAATCTTAAGAACTCATTTTATCTTGGTGTCAGCACTGAAATGTCAATTTGGTATCAGACTCTGAGATAAGCCTTCATGTTTTGAAATCAGGTTCTGATACAAGTTCAGCAGTCTTAAAACTGTATTTTGGTATCAGACTCTGAAATAAAATCTTCAATTGGTTTCAGGCTCTGATATAACTTTTCAGTTGGTCTATAATCTGAACTATTTTGCTTAAAAAAAAATGAATTAGACCTGCTCTGATCTAAACTACTTTCTTTAAACCAGCTCAGATCTGCTCTGATACCTTCTTGAATATTTTTTGCTCTGATACTGAACACTATTTGGTTGCTATGCTCTGATACTGAACAAATTTATACTGAACAAGTCATGTCTGAACACAGAATGATTGCATAAAGCTCTCACAAATTTTTTGTTCAACCCCCCCCCCCCCCCCCCCCCCCCCCAAATTCTGAAACCTTTTGAAATATTTTCAAACTCTTTTAAAAAGGGGGATATTAAGCTATGCTCTGATACTTATATTTTCAAACTCTTTTAAAATTCTTTTCTGCTCTGATACAGATGTTTTCAAACTCTCTTGACAAATGGGGAGAAATTTTCTGTGTTGGGGGAGTAAGTAAAACTTTTTGTTGATGACAAAAGGGGGAGTAAGGTAAAACAAGTATTAAAGCACCTGAGCTCAAAAAATAAGTTAAATTATGTCAGTAATTAACTTATGAAAGGGGAGTAAAAGGTATTAAAGCCTGAGGCTCTGAACATAAGTTAAAACTCAGTTAAAAGCTCTGATACTGATTGAACTTAACTTATGAGAACTACTTTTTAACTCTTAGCCTCTGAATTGAAAGTCTGGCTCTGATACCATTCTGTGAGATACATTACTCTTAGTGAGTAAATTGAATTTAAAATAACTTGGATAAGACTCAGGGAGCTTACAAAACTCATCCTGTGGATTATCAGACTTAGGGGGAGAGCTTACAAACCTCAGAACCTGAAGTCAACAAGTTATTTATAATTCTGAGTGATAATTTCACTGTATTGTTTTAAGTTAAGCCTAATTAACATGGATAAGAATCAAGGGGAGCTTACAAACCTAACCTTGAGGATTGTCAGACCTAGGGGGAGCTTACAAACCTCTCCTGAAGTCAGATTGTTAATTAGACTTAACAACAATTATGAAATTTTCACATTTGTGTTTTTAACTGAACTTAATTAACTTGGATCAGACTCAGGGGGAGCTTACAAACCTCACACCCTGTAGTTAACTTGTTAATTAAGTTATCAACAATTTTCTGATTTAATACTTATGTTTGTCATCATCAAAAAGGGGGAGATTGTTGAAACATTTATGTGTTAACATATCTCTCTTTATGGTTTTGATGATAACAAAGTGTTAAAGAGAAAATTGGTTATTTGCTAATGCTTTGTGAAGGTGAGAAAAACACACACACAAGAAGGGGGGGTTGAATTGTGTGACTCTAAAAACTTGTTCTTTTCTTTTTCAAAGACTTAAAACAAGTTCAGAACCAGGTTCTGAACTGTTATCAGAATGTATGCAGCGGATTAAACAAGTAAAAGAGATAAGGAAGGGAGGCACACAGAAGTTATACAGGTTCCTTCTCAATGTGAGAAGTAGTCCTGTCCCCTTGTATCCAACAAGAGAGTTTCACTATAATCAGTTCTGATTACAATTGCTCAATCACTAAGAAAGAGATTCCAGCTGCTCAATCACAAAGAAAGAGACTTCTATGCTCAACCACCAAGGAAGAGGCTTCCAATGCTCAAGTCACTAAGACAAGAGACTTCCCAATGCTCAAGTCACTAAGACTAGAGACTTCTGACTCAGACCACAAAGGAATGAGGTTACAATTGCTTAGTATACAGACTAAGACTTAAGGGACCAAACTGGTTTACGAGTAAAGAAGTTTGGGATGAACACTTGATCAAATATCAGTGGTGTTCTCTTAATACAACACAGGTTAAGACTCTTAACCTTAAGAAATTCTAAGGTACAAAGACTATGAGAATTTCTAAGAGTTTTGAACTTTGACAGTTTTTACACAGAAAACAGAGCAAGGTTTCAGCAATACGTTTCAAAGAGTCTTCACTTTTTTTCTTCTTCAAATCTTCCTCCTTTTATAGATAAAAATAGAGCTGTTGAAGATTTGCTGGAATTCAGGAAATTAGCCGTTGCAATTGGACTAGGTTACTGCAATTGTGTGCTGCACTTTATCAGTCAGAACAGGGCAGGTGCCATTTTTGAATTGGCCCACCTTAAAAACTGGAGAATGTTTGGGTCAGGGAGACAACTGTTCCATTGAGTTGTTCTGACACATCCAGGCATTAAATGCGCACAGTACTGGTTGCTTTTCCATGCCACATCAGCTTCAGAAGCTTCTCAGTGAACAGTGATCAGAAGCTGCTTCAGTTGTACGGATCAGAAGCTGGCTTCAGGAGTTGACTGTTGCGTTGACTTCATCAGAAGCACCCAGACTTCAGAAGCTGAACTTCAGGAGCACCACTTCAGAACCTCTTCAGAAGCACTTCTTCAGGACCAGTTTCTTTCTAGCCTTGCAACCTTGCTTCTTGGCTTTCCTTCTTGCTCTTTAGCTTGTTCTTCATAACCATTATCAATCAATACTTATTAAGCATGTGGTTCTGAAACACTTGAACAAAGCATTAGCATATAACCAATTTTCTCTTTAATACTTTGTTATCATCAAAACCATAAAGAGATATGTTTACACATAATGTTTCAACAATCTCCCCCTTTATACATAAGAGAGTTGTTAAACACATTTTGTTCCAACAATCTCCTCCTTTTTGATGATGACAAACATAAGTATTAAATCAGAAAATTGTTGTTAACTTAATTAACAAGTTAACTGCAGGGTGTGAGGTTTGTAAGCTCCCCCTGAGTTTGATCCAAGTTAATTAAGTTCAGTTAAAAACACAAATGTGAAAATTTCAGAATTGTTGTTAAGCTAATTCACAATCTGACTTCAGGAGAGGTTTGTAAGCTCCCCCTAGGTCTGACAATCCTCAAGGTTAGGTTTGTAAGCTCCCCTTGATTCTTATCCATGTTAATTAAGCTTAACTTAACACAATATGGTGAAATTTACACTCAGAATTTAAAATGACTTGTTGACTTCAGGTTCTGAGGTTTATAAGCTCTCCCCCTAAGTCTGATAATCCACAGGATGAGTTTTGTAAGCTCCCTGAGTCTTATCCAAGTTATTTTAAATTCAATTTACTCACTAAGAGTAATGTATCTCACAGAAATATATCAGAGCCAGAAGTTCACTTCAGAGGCTAAGAGTTAGAATCTGTTCTCATAAGTTAAATACAGTCAGAATTGTATCAGAGCTTAACTGAACAGTATCAGAGCTAGCTTAACAATTGTATCAGAACTTAATCCTAACAATTGTATCAGAGCTTAATAAGCTTATCTTCTGACAATTTTAACTTATTTTTGAGCTCAGGTGCTTTAATACTTGCTTTATTTTTCTCCCCCTTTTGTCATCAACAAAAAGTACTACTTGCTCCCCTTAAGACAGAAAATTTCTCCCCCTTTGTCAAGAGAGTTTGAAAATATCTGTTGCAGAGTAGAAAAGGATTTGAAAAGAGTTTGAAAGCAGGTATCAAAGCAGTTCAGTCTCCCCCTTTTGTAAAGAGTTTTAAAAGAGTTCTGACATCAAGTTTGAAAATATTTCAAAAGGATTTTGAATTTGGGAGGGGTTGAACTAACCAAGATTGTGAGATATTTGTGCAATCATATGGATAACCAAGTAGCAAGGATAATCATCAGAGCCTACTTGATTTTCAATTAGTATATGACTTGCAGAAAGATTAGAATGCTGTTCAGAAGCAGAAAAAAATTTGGAGCTTCTGATCAGGTCATTCTGTGTTCAGACATTACTTATTCAGGACACACTGGTTCAGCATCAGAGCAAAACAACCAGATGTGTGCAGTATCAGAGCAAAACTTCTCAAGAAGTGTTCAATATCAGAGCAATTCTGAGCTTGCTTAAAAGAAATATATCAGAATCTGATACCAAATGAGGATTTATCTCAGAGTCTGATACCAGCTAAAAGGTTTTAATTCAGAGTCTGATACCAAATAAATCATTTCTAAAGACTGAACATTGTCTGAAACACTTAGGTCTTTTAAAATGTGTCTGTGCTAAACATTTTGAAAACAAACTGATACCAACTTGAAAATTGTTTATTAAGCAATTTTAACATTGAATATCAGAGCAGAAAATCACATTTTTACTTGATGATTTTGGGAGGATTAGAGTATAAACTTTCAAAGCTTTAATCATCATTGCCCATAGCTATACTTATCAGATTCTGACCAACATTAGATTTTTATCAGATTCAGAAGTCAGAAAATCCAGGTTCTGATCCTTCAGACTCTGAAGTTTTCCAGGCTTAACTTTAGTCAAACTCTCAGAATATGAGTGTTTGATAAATCTTAGCTTATGATAAACTCAGAATCAAGGATTTCATTCAGATTCAAGCACATTTTCAAGAGACAAAATGCATGTTCAGATTCTTTTTAATAAAATTGAATCTTTCTTCTGTTAGGGGTTTTGTGAATATGTCAGCCCATTGATGATCAGTATCAATGAACTGAATATCTAACACACCCTTCTGAACATAATCTCTTATAAAATGATGTTTTATTTCTATGTGCTTGGCTCTAGAATGCAGAATTGGATTTTTAGACAGACATATAGCAGCAGTATTATCACAATAAATTGGAATATTATCTGCATGAATCTGATAATCCTCTAATTGATGTTTCATCCAGAGCAGTTGTGTGCTACAACTTGCAGCTGAGATGTATTCTGCTTCTGCTGTTGACAAAGCAATGGTTGCTTGTCTCTTGCTGGCCCAGGATATCAGATTTTCACCAAGAAACTGACAGTTTCCACTGGTGGATTTTCTTTCAATCCTGTCCCCAGCATAGTCAGCATCACAGAATCCAACTAGCTTATAATTTAAAGATTTCTTATACAGAAGTCCCAAATTAGTTGTTCCTTTCAGATACCTGAAGATTCTCTTGACAGCAGTCATATGAGATTCTCTAGGATCTGATTGGAATCTAGCACACAGACATACACTAAATAAAATATCTGGCCTAGAAGCAGTTAAGTATAGGAGAGAACCTATCATACCTCTGTACAGCTTCTGATCTACCTTAGTGCCATTGTCCTCTTTGCTTAAGGTGCAGGTGGGATGCATTGGTGTTGTCATCAGCTTGCAATCATCCAACTGGAACTTCTTCAGAAGCTCCTTGGTGTATTTTGACTGATGAACATAAACACCCTCTTTGCATTGGTTGATTTGAATTCCCAAGAAGAATTTCAGCTCACCCATCATGCTCATTTCAAATTCATCCTGCATTAACTTAGAAAATTCCTTGCAAAGGGAGGCATTAGTAGAACCAAATATGATATCATCAACATAGATTTGTACAATTAAGATTTCTTTCTTAACAGTTTTTCTAAAGAGTGTATTGTCGACTTGACCTCTTACAAAACCATTTTTAATTAAGAAGTTGCTTAGCCTTTCATACCAAGCTCTGGGAGCTTGTTTCAGACCATACAAAGACTTCTTCAGTTTAAAAACATGATTTGGATATTTTACATCTTCAAAACCAGGAGGTTGTTTGACATACACTTCTTCAGAAATTACACCATTTAAGAAAGCACTCTTGACATCCATTTGATATAAGATGATATCATGATTAATGGCATAAGAAAGAAGTAACCTGATTGCTTCCAGTCTTGCAACTGGAGCAAATGTCTCAGTGTAGTCAATTCCTTCTTGCTGGCTGTATCCTTGAGCTACTAATCTAGCCTTGTTTCTGATCACTTCTCCTTGTTCATTGAGCTTGTTCCTGAACACCCATTTTGTTCCAATGATGTTCTTCTGATCAGGTTTTGCAACAAGATCCCATACATCATTCCTTTGAAATTGGTTCAGCTCTTCTTGCATTGCTACAATCCAACCATCATCAGTAAGTGCTTCATCAGCAGTTGTGGGTTCAATCATGGATAACAGGCCAAGCATGGACTCATTCTGAGTGAATGCAAATCTTGTCTTCCTTGGACTGTTCTTGTTTCCAATGATCAACTCCTCAGGATGTGAAGACTTGTACTTGAATGAGGTTCTGGGTGGATTAGCTTCTGAAGGGCCACCAGGGATTTGTTCAGAACCATGCTGGTCTTGATTAGCATCAAGAGTAGTGTCATTGCTGGAGAGTTTCTCAGAGTCTTCATTGTTTTCAGCTTCTGAACCTTCATCAGAACCTGAATTGGGTTCAGTTTCTGAAGGCTCTTCTGAAATTCTGACATCTGCAAAACTCTCAACCAGCTCTGGTATTTCACTACCAGGCTTCTTATCATCAAACCTAATGTGTATAGCTTCTTCAACAACATGTGTTTCAGAATTATACACTCTGTATGCCTTAGATCTCTCTGAGTATCCTAAAAAGGTACCCTTTTGAGCCTTGGCATCAAATTTCTTTAGGTAGACCTTATTGTTCAGTATGTAACATGTACAACCAAACTGATGAAAATAAGAAATACTTGGTTTTCTTCCTTTAAATAATTCATATGAAGTTTTATTCAGAATGGGTCTGATATAGATCCTGTTCTGAATATAACATGCTGTGTTTACAGCTTCTGCCCAGAAGTACTTAGCAATTTTTGACTCATGGATCATGGTTCTGGCCATCTCTTGTAAAGACCTGTTCTTTCTCTCTACAACTCCATTTTGTTGTGGAGTTCTAGGAGATGAGAACTCATGGAAAATTCCATGGTCTTCACAAAAGTTTTCAAAAGGTTCATTTTCAAATTCACCACCATGATCACTTCTGATTTTCAAAATTTTCAAATCAGTTTCTGTTTGTACTTGTTTGCAGAATTTGAAAAACACATCATATGTTTCATTTTTGGTTCTGAGGAATTTAACCCAAGTCCACCTACTATTATCATCAAGAATAGCAAGTCCATACTTCTTCCCATTGATTGAAGCTGTTCCAACAGGACCAAACAAATCAATGTGAAGGAGTTCTAGAGGTTTAGAGGTGGAAACAATGTTCTTTGGTTTAAAAGAGGTTTTAGAAAACTTTCCAATTTGGCATGCACTGCACAGTGCATCTGAGTGATAATCAATCTGGGGTAAGCCTCTGACCAGCTGTAACTTACTAAGCTTAGAGATGAGTCTCCAGTTAGCATGTCCCAGCCTTTTGTGCCACACCCATTTCTCATCACTCACAGACAGAAGGCAAACTACCTTCTGCTGAACCAATTCAGAAAAATTTATTTTGTAAACATTGTTTTTCCTGCTGCCTCTGAACACTACAGACCTATCTTTGCTACTGATTACAGTGCAAGTGTTCTTATTGAACAGGACTTCATAATTACTATCACATAATTGACTTATGCTAAGTAAATTATGTCTAAGTCCATCTACCAGCGAAACATTATCAATGTACAGGGAAGAATTACCTATCTTACCAGTACCAATGATCTTTCCTTTCTGACTTCCTCCAAACCCCACAGTTCCTCCCTCTTTCAGAGTCAGGGTTTGGAACATAGACTTGTCCCCTGTCATATGATGCGAGCATCCACTGTCCAGGTACCAGGACCTTTCCTTTTCTTTGGATGACAAGCATATCTGCAATTGAAATAATCTCAGACTTAGGTACCCAGATTTTCATGGGTCCTTTGGGGTTAGTCCTGAAAGGTTTTGGCTTCTTGTGTCTGAAGTTATGATATTCAGATTTGTTCTGATACTTAGGGTATGAATCCTTATATCTTGAATAAGTCTGACTTTCAGAACCTGAGTGCTTCAGAACCTGAGTTCTCAAAGGTTTGGACTCAGACTTCTTCAGAACCTGAGACTTAGAGGTCTTTGGTTCTGATTTGTTCAGAGTCTGAACCATTGAGTACTTTGGTTATTATCTCCTCAGAATTCTAACTCTGTTTACTTCAGGCACAAGGCAAGCTTCAGTTTTGCCTTTCTTAAAACAGTTTGAAGCAGAAAACTGATCTGCTTGCTTTGGCTTGCTTTTCTTACCATTCTGAGATTGAAAATGTTTTGTGTTGACTGATTTAACAGATTTTGAGGTTTTAATAAACTCAGTCTTAGAAAAAATTGAATCAGATTTATTCAGATTCTGAGACTTACTGGTTCCAGGTTCTGAACACTTAAGATTCTGAACCTTTTCAGGTTTAGAGTCTGATTTCCTCTTACTCTTAGGCTTAGGACCTTTTGGCTTGGATTTGGGCAGGGTTTTAACATCTGCCTTCATCTTACCTTTAGGTTCTGAAGCTTCAGAGTCTGAGTTGTTCAGAACTTTTGAATTAGTCTCAGATTCTGATACTTTCAACTTCTCAGAATTATCAGAAGCAGACACAAAGCATATACCATTGCCTTTTAAAATATTTTCAGAACATGAAGGTGAGTTTAAATCATTTGAAGGTTTGAAAAAATCATAGCCAATGTCTTCACCTTTGTTTCTGATCATATTATACATCATGGAGGCAATTTTTGTTCTATTGAATCCAGTTAACATGAAATCCTGAAGAGCTATTTCCTGCTCATTAGGAACCTCTTCAAATTTCTTATGAGCCTCTTTTCTGAGTTCTTCAACTTCCTCATCATATTCAAAAATTTGATTCTGAAGTTTAAGGTTTTCCTCAGATAGCAAGTTGTTTTGATTTTTCAAAGACTTAATTTCTTTTAACTTGCTTTTAAGATGACTCATAAGATCATTAACTGTTTCAATTAAATCAGATCTAGAGAGTTCAGAATATACCTCATCTCCTTCATCAGAATCTGAACAAGATTCTGCATCAGAAGATGCAATTGCCATCAGGGCCAGGTTTGCTTCTTCCTCATCAGATTCTGACTCATTGTCCAGATCATCCCATGTAGCCATGAGACTCTTCTTAAGCTTATTTCTGAAACTGCTGGACTTTGAGCTGGACTTCTTTGCTTTTTCCTTTGATTTTTCCTTCTGAAGATCAGGACAATCAGCAATGAAGTGACCAGGCTTTTTGCAGTTGTAGCAGCTTTCCTTCTGGATATCCCTCTTTGAACCAGAACCAGATCCTCTAAAGTTACTGCTTCTGTTAGAGAATTTTTTCTTTCTATTCATTAGATACTGAAGTCTTTTAGAAATCATTGCAAGCTCATCAGCATCTGAATCTTCATCAGAATTTCCCTCAGGAAACTCTTCTTCAGATTCAATAGCTTTCAAAGCTTTAGCAGGTTTTCTTTTAGACTTCAGAGCCAATGTTTTTGGTTCTCTAACAGACTCATCCTCATTGAGTCCCAGTTCATGCACCTTGAGGGAGTTTATAAGATCCTCAATACTTAATGTATTCAGATCCTTAGCTTCCTCAATGGCAGTCACTTTAGGTCTCCATTTGGATGGCAAACTTCTAAGGATTTTATTCACATGATCAGCTGTGGTATAACTCTTCTTCAGAATCTGAAGTCCAGAAACCAGAGTCTGAAACCTTGAGAACATAGTCTCAATATTTTCATCCTCTTTCATTCTGAATAATTCATATTGCTGAACAAGTATGTTTGCCTTAGCTTCTCTAACCTTCTGATTACCTTCATAGTTAGAGCAGAGGGATGTGAATATTGCCTTTGCAGTGGACTTGTCTCAGCTTCTGATACTCAGTGTGAGGCAATGAGTCTACAATGATACCTCTGACATGATGATGCTTCCTATAGATCTTTCTTTCTGCATCACTCAGAGTTCTTCTGTTGACAGCAACACCTTCTTCATCTACAGGTATTGAGATTCCATCTTCAATAATATCCCATAGAGTATCATCAATCCCAATAATGTGACTATACATTTTACTCTTCCACCAGGAGAATTTTTCTGGGTCACCAGTAAACATAGGAGGTTTATTGTGTGACCTAGACTTCTTTTCTTCAGTACTATAGTCATATTGTACATTTCTTTGATTTCTGGGAGATGGTGGATTTCTGGGAGAGGGTGGAGGTGAATCACTAGTTGAGGCCATGTTTTTCTCAGGATCCTACTGACACACTGTAAGTGTTAATATCAGAACCGGAGCTCTGATACCATCTGAAGGTGAGAAAAACACACACACAAGAAGGGGGGTTGAATTGTGTGACTCTAAAAACTTGTTCTTTTCTTTTTCAAAGACTTAAAACAAGTTCAGAACCAGGTTCTGAACTGTTATCAGAATGTATGCAGCGGATTAAACAAGTAAAAGAGATAAGGAAGGGAGGCACCACAGAAGTTATACAGGTTCCTTCTCAATGTGAAAAGTAGTCCTGTCCCCTTGTATCCAACAAGAGAGTTTCACTATAATCAGTTCTGATTACAATTGCTCAATCACTAAGAAAGAGACTTCCAACTGCTCAATCACAAAGAAAGAGACTTCTATGCTCAACCACCAAGGAAGAGGCTTCCAATGCTCAAGTCACTAAGACAAGAGACTTCCCAATGCTCAAGTCACTAAGACAAGAGACTTCCGACTCAGACCACAAAGGAATGAGGTTACAATTGCTTAGTATACAGACTAAGACTTAAGGGACCAAACTGGTTTACAAGTAAAGAAGTTTGGGATGAACACTTGATCAAATATCAGAGGTGTTCTCTTAATACAACACAGGTGAAGACTCTTAACCTTAAGAAATTCTAAGGTACAAAGACTATGAGAATTTCTAAGAGTTTTGAACTTTGACAGTTTTTACACAGAAAACAGAGCAAGGTTTCAGCAATACGTTTCAAAGAGTCTTCACTTTTTTTCTTCTTCAAATCTTCCTCCTTTTATAGATAAAAATAGAGCTGTTGAAGATTTGCTGGAATTCAGGAAATTAGCCCGTTGCAATTGGACTAGGTTACGGCAATTGTGTGCTGCACTTTATCAGTCAGAACAGGGCAGGTGCCATTTTTGAATTGGCCCACCTTAAAAACTGGAGAATGTTTGGGTCAGGGAGACAAACTGTTCCATTGAGTTGTTCTGACACATCCAGGCATTAAATGCGCACAGTACTGGTTGCTTTTCCATGCCACATCAGCTTCAGAAGCTTCTCAGTGAACAGTGATCAGAAGCTGCTTCAGTTGTACGGATCAGAAGCTGGCTGTCAGGAGTTGACTGTTGCGTTGACTTCATCAGAAAGCACCCAGACTTCAGATAGCTGAACTTCAGGAGCCACCACTTCAGAATCCTCTTCAGAAGCACTTCTTCAGGACCAGTTCTTTCTAGCCTTGCAACCTTGACTTCTTGGCTTTCCTTCTTGCTCTTTAGCTTGTTCTTCATAAACCATTATCAATCAATACTTATTAAGCATGTGGTTCTGAAACACTCGAACAAGCGATTAGCATATAACCAATTTTCTCTTTAATACTTTGTTATCATCAAAACCATAAAGAGATATGTTTACACATAATGTTTCAACAATCTCCCCCTTTATACATAAGAGAGTTGTTAAACACATTTTGTTCCAACACTTTGTTCAAGTGATTTCAGAACCATGTGTTTCATGATTGATTATTAAGAATGGTTATGAAAGAACAAGCTTAGAGCAAGGAAGGAAAGCTAAGAAGCAATGTTGCAAAGCTAGAAGGAAATTGGGTCTGAAGAAGTGCTCCTGAAGTAGTGGTACTGAACTGAGAGCTTCTGAAGTGGTCCTGAAGTGGTGCTCCTGAAGTGCAGCTTCTGAGTCTGAAGGCAGCTTCTGATGTCTGGGTGCTTCTGAGAAGTCAACGCAGAGTCAACGTCTGAAGCCAGCTTCTGATCCGTACAAGGCAGCTTCTGAGGCAAGCAGCTTCTGATGCACTGTTCAACAGAAGCTTCTGAAGCTGATTGTGACATGGAAATTGACCAGTACTGTGCGCATTAATGCTTGGATGTGTCAGAGCAACTCAATGGAACAGTTGTCTCCCTGACCCAAACATTCTCCAGCTTTTAAGGGGCCATTTCAAAATGGCTGCTGCTTGTTCTGTTGAAAAAGTGCAGCATACATTTGCAGAAATCCTAGCTCTACTTGCAACGGCTCTTTCCTCAAATCAAGCAAATCTTCAACAGCTATCTTTCATCATAAAAAAAGAAGAAGATTTGAAGAAGAGAAATTGTCTAAGGACTCTTGAAATCAAATTGCTGAAACCTTGCTCTGTTTTCTTTGTCAAAACTGTTCAAGTTCATAAAACTCTTAGAAATTCTTTAGTCTTGAAACTTTAGAATTCTTAAGGTTAAGAGTCTTAACCTGTGTGTTGTATTAAGAGAACACCTCTGATATTATCAAGTGTTCATCCCAAACTCCTTTACTTGTAAACCAGTTTGGTCCTTAAAGTCTCAGTCTATATACTGAGTATTTGTAACCTCATTCCTTTGTGGTCTGAGTCAGAAGCCTCTTGACTTAGTGTCTTGCGCATTGGGAAGTCTCTTGTCTTAGTGACTTGAGTCATTGGAAGCCTCTTCCTTGGTGGTTGAGCATAGAAGCCTCTTTCTTTGTGATTGAGCAACTGGAAGTCTCTTCTTAGGTTGA
This sequence comes from Medicago ruthenica, assembly GCA_018208015.1. Taxonomy (NCBI): domain Eukaryota; kingdom Viridiplantae; phylum Streptophyta; class Magnoliopsida; order Fabales; family Fabaceae; genus Medicago; species Medicago ruthenica. The sequence goes on along the minus strand of CM031372.1, from coordinate 80,550,749 downwards.
GCAAAGTGTAATCTTCAGATTATAGTGGAAACTCTTTGTTGGAAAACAAGGGAACTGGACTACTTCTCACATTGAGAAGGAACCAGTATAAATTGTGTGTCTCTTCACTTCATTCTCTTTAACTTGTTTAATCCGCTGCATATACTACTGATAACAGTTCAGAACTGGTTTGAACTTGTGTTAAGTTTTGAAAAGAAAAGAACAAGTTTTTGAGTCACACAATTCAACCCCCCCCCCCCCCCCCTTCTTGTGTGTTGTTGTTTTCTCACCTTCATATGTTAGCTCAGATTCTGAAATTGATCAAATCTGAACTATTTTTCAGAGTGTTTTATGCAGGGATATAAAGTAAATGAGAGAGGGAAGAGACACACAAACAGTTTATCCTGGTTCCTTCCATAACCCGGAAGTAGTCCAGTCCCCTTGTTACTAACAAGAGATTTTCCACTATAATCAAACGATTACAATTACTCAAAGCACACAGATAAGAGACTTCCTATGCTCAAACACTAAGTATGAGACTTCCTTGCTCAAAGCAAAGCACACAGCTAAGAGACTTCCTTGCTCAAAAGCACACAGCTAAGAGACTTCCGATGCTCAAGCCCGCAAGCAAGAGACTTCTAGTTGCTCAACACTTAGTAAGAGACTTCCTGCTTAGACACACAGTCTAAGACTTCTTTGCTCAATACACAAAGTTATGAACTTCTGGTTGCTCAAGCACCGCAGGCTAGAGCTTTGATTCAACAGATTTACAACAGAAACAGTTGAATTGAACCACTTGATATACTAATCAGTGGTGTTCACAAAATACAACACAGGTTGAGACTCTACACTTAAGGAATTCTAAGATAAACAAGTGTAATTCCTAAGTTATTTGATGACTGTTAGTGAAAAACAGAGTATGTTAGTTCTGGTTTTTCAGTTTTGATTTTCTTGTTCCTTAGTCTTCTTCTTCAAATCTTCAATCCTTTATAGAGAGAATTAAAGAGCTGTTGTAGAAGATGTCATGTCATCAAAAGAGCCGTTTGGTATTGAATCTACAGCCAGCAATAAATCCTTTCAGAACTGGTGCGCAAAACAGAGCAACACAATTTGAATTGTTTCCTTAAAACAGGGATCATGTTTTGCCCAGGGAGACAACCATTGCAAAGAGCTGTTCTGACACAACAGTACTTTAGTGATCACAGTTGCAATTGTTGACTGCTACGTTTCAGACTTCAGAAGCTTCTCTTCAGAAACAGTTCTTCAGAAGCTGGCATCAGGTACTGTTCATCAGAAGCACCCTTTAGATGTACTGTTCATCAGACGTACTGTTCATCAGATACACCCTTCAGAAGCTGGTCTTCAGACGCACCCTTCCGACGCACTGTTCATCAGACGCACCCTTCAGAAGCTGTTCTTCAGAACTGTCTTTAGAAGCTGTTTGCAACATAAGCTTCAATAAATTCTTTTTCTCTTAACTTGATCTTTGAACCATTGTTAGATACCAATTTAAGCATATGGTTTGCACACTAGAATCAAGCATTAGCATATCCAATTTTCTTCTTAACACTTTGTTATCATCAAAACCAAAGAGAGACTTGTTTCATACATTTTGTTCCAACAATCTCCCCCTTTTTGATGATGACAAACACAGATTAATAGAAAATTGTTGTTAATTTAGATAACCAAGTTGACTTTAGGTATGAGGTTTGCAAGCTCCCACCTGAGTCTGATCCAGGTTAATTAAATTCAGTTTAAATAAAAAAGGTGATTATTTCAGAAGTTGTTAACTTAAAAATAGTTGACTTCAGGATGAGGTTTGCAAGCTCCCCCTAAGTCTGATAATCCACCGGTGAGGTTTGCAAGCTCCTTGATTCTTATCCATGTTAATTAAATTCAACTTAAAACAATAAGTGAGGAACTTATCACAGAATTATAAATAACAAGTTGACTTCAGGGTGTGAGTTTGTAAGCTCCCCCTAAGTCTGATAATCCACAGGATGAGG